>CM053585.1:168981374-169002415 GCA_028646515.1 Pseudochirops corinnae
AATTGTAAATCTAGATTAGTGACTGATTAAGTTAATGGTTACCCCATGAGTGGAAGTTTGATTATTCTATTGTGAATTGGTTGAATGACTAATGATTGAGTTGCCCCACGAGTGGAAGTTTGAGTATTCTATTGTTTCTTGTTAATGATTGAGTTGCCCCATGAGTGGAAGTCTGAGTATTCTACTGTTCCTTGTTCTGAATATTGTGGCCACTGTAGCGAAAACTGTGTGGCCATTTTCTGTGATAAGCCCTGTTCTGAATATTGTGGCCACTGTAGTGAAAACTGTGTGGCCATTTTCTGTGATAAGCCCTGTTCTGAATATTGTAGCCACTGTAGTGAAAATTGTGTGGACATTTTCTGTGATAAGATGTAATGTTGTGAATATTATAATGTTTTGAATGTTTGTCTTGATTTGTAATGGAATAAACAGAGTGTTCACTATATTTTGTAATCTGAACTCTAAAAGCTATTCACAGTAGCATTCTTTTGGGAATCTGCTGGTGCATGGCATTACAGCCATCAGTGGCTCATGAATGGACAGATGAATGGATGTTTTTCTAGTGACAAAGAAAATGCATAGTTTTCACCAGGTTCCAATGAGACATGATCTTTCAAAGTTTTAAACTTTTTAATTTTACAGCTCAGGCATTGGTTTGCCTGAGTTTATAACTTCAACATAGCAAAATGAATGTGAGTGTATTCATAGTTCGGAAGGAACTCATCTTGAGCAAATAAATTTGTAAACAGAATCATCTGGCCCCATTAAGAGATGCTAATTTATGACAAAAATCTATTTATTAGATAGAAGAGAAACTCACACAGGTTCTTTATTCTCTTTGTTTAGTGGGAAGACTCAAAGAAAGGTGTGGGGAATCAAGAGATGTACACAGAAAGTTCTGTTCAAAGAAATGAATACAATGTTGACCAAGAACCCTTTTATGGCCTGCCCCCACCCCACACTGCCCCATAGAGACACTATACGTCAGTGGAGAACATGTTCCACAAACTGATAAGCCACCAACATTCTACCATTTTCAATTAACAGGTTAAAGTCCAGGCTTTTCCCTCTATAACATTATCTCATGGTTCAATTCTCTTGCGGATTTCTTGAGACGCTTTAGTTAGTCTTTGGAAGCTGAGTCTTCTTGCTGGAAATATATGAAAAGGCAACTCAATGCACACAACACATGGACTGATGGATGGAGGATGAGATGGACAAAAATGAATGAAATCACCTCTTGGCTTAGTAAGGAAGCAATGCCAGAGACAGACTTTGCTGGTTTCTTCACAAGGCATAGATTGAAATAAAGATGCAATGCAGGCAAAATAGGTGATGTTTTTGACAAAAAATTTACATTTTGTTTTCTGCCATTAAAGGATTGGCACTGATTTATTTAATGCAAATTTTTAATACTGAGAGGCACTAAAAGTGCACCTTGGAGGAACTCTGAGGGGAAAACCAAGCATATTTAGCTTCTATTTTAGATATAATGCTCCCAAATCTAATGTTAGAAAAAAGGAACTCCTTTATTTAGGAATACTCTTTATTCAATATAAAAGTGGATTTTTAAAAATAAAATTTGTCCACACAGTGACCTTTTCTACTTTACCTTGGCTTAGAACCAGGGTAATCATAAGAAAACTGTAAAGAAAACTGGGGAAAGAATATTCATTTATCAAGAAGCATAGCTTATATAACTTCAATATAACACACATTTTTTTCTTTTTTTATTCATTTATTTATTTTCTTGTTTACATCATTCATTTCCATGAGATTTTGAGTTTCAAATTTTCTCCCCATCTTTCCCCCACCTACCACCCCAAAACAGTCATCCCATTGTGTAACCCCTCCCCCAATCCACTCTCTCCTTTGTCCTCCCCCATTACCCCTCTGACTTTCCAGTAGGGCAAGATGGATCTCCCTACCCCAGTTCCTGCATATCTTAATTCCCAGCTGCATGTAGTTAATAATAATAATAATTATATATATATATATATACGCATATATATTTTTTAACATTTGATTATAGAACTTTAAATTCTAGATTCTTTCCCTTCCTCCCTCATCATCCACCCCCACTGGAAAGACAATAACACACTAATTTGTGATCGAAAACGCTTAGCCAATCCTTGGACAACGTAGAGTCCAAGATAATGTTAAATTTTTATTTCAAATTCATAGGAATAGCAGCCATTTTGAAATTATGAACCCTATTCTATATTGTGAAATTATTATTTGAAAACCCCAGGATTCTAAAATATAAAGGCCAGGGCAGATTCTTTTATTGCTGCCAACATTTGTGGAAAATACTGATATTACAGGTTACTATTCTTAAGAGAAGCCTATGACATGATCTTATTGGTTCAGAATGTCCCTCTCATGTATCTGGGCAGTAACTATGAAAACGGAACAATAATCCTCACTTGATTTTTAAGTGTCAAATAAGTAAGAGGTGACTAGCTAACAACTGGTGAGTGGACTCCCAAGTCAGTGTGCATAGCTCATCAATATCATTGCTGGCATCTTTGAACAGCTAATTTCACATAAACATTCAAATGAATATTACATCTCATCTGCATTACAGATTTAACCCTGGCAAGTATTAAAAATAAATATTTTCTGTTCAAAACATGGCCTTTTTTTTTCCCAGTGCTTCCTTTACATATCTCCTTCTCTAGTCCCCAAATAAAAACCAAAGGGAAAAAAATTTTTTTTTTCTTCCCCCAGTTTGTAGAGAGTTCTTAATAAAGTGTTTTCTCCCAAAGGCAAAAACCTGCAGCTAACGCAGGTTCATTTTCTTGGCTTTCGGACGCTTGACTTCTCCTCTTCATGTCTCATTTCTTCAAGGTCTTCTTGCATACCAAGTCTCAAGCTCTTAGCTTCCTCTTTCTGCTGCTCTCTCCAACTGCTTTCCATGTAACGTAAGGCATAATCACTCTCATCTTTGTATTTATTATGGTCATAGCCAAAGATTTCTTGAATATGTTTTGATATCTCTTCTTGAGGCACTCCGTCATCATCGATGAAATCCTCCATTTCCGAGTCATACTCCTCATCCTCATCTTCCTCAGGATACAGTTTCCGCGTCATAGGTGGAAATGGGGAGCTCTGAATGCCTTGTGGGTATACTGCAGGTCTGTAGCCAGGTGGAGGGAACCTCATCCCATTCCTCATCCCATTGCTGGGCCGCTTGATGATATTCTTGGAAGAGATAGTTTCTGGAACATCCGTGTTCCTGGGCTTCACACGGGACCCTGAGCCACTGACTGTCTGTCCTGGGCACCCCAAGCTGCTCACGGGTCTTGCAGAGCCGCCCAAGCCGCTCACAGGTCGTCCAGGGCCACCTGAGCTAGATCTCCCAGGGCCACTTGAGACACTGACAGGTCGCCCTGTTTGGGTCACTGTGCGTCCTATAGACACCGTGCTACTGGCTAGCCGACCAGAGCTCCCTAAATTGCTTGCAGAATGCCCATAGCCACTTGAGCCACTCACAGATCTCCCAGTGGGGCCTGAGCCACTGATCGAGCTTTTGGATCCATTGGTTTGCTGTTTAGGTCCTGAGCTCCAGCTGCCACCATGCCTCCTAGGGCTTGGGCTTAGGACCGGCCGAGAAGTCCCTACGCCTGGTCGCTCTGAACTAGAATTGTTCCCTGGCTGCTTGGCACCTGAATTTCTTGTCTTGTCATGATGAGTAAAGATAGCCCCTGACTTGGAATGACTAGGATAAGACAGGGGTTTGGGGGGCCTGTGCTCACTGGATTTTTGAGTCCCACGAACCACAGTCTTTGAGATTCCTGTGACTGTACAATGGGAGCTGGGGCGGGACTTCTCTGCCCTATTAAGCATGAGGCTGTGGCTTTCACCTGAGTGCTGGAAGCCATCTCCAGACCCTGCCTTGGGCCTCTCTCCTGGCTGGGACTTACTGGATGGCAGTCTCATAGGTTTTTCAATAGCTGCAGTAGGTCTAGGTTTTTTCTCAGCACCTATTTGGGGAAGGTGGTTCCCCCTGGAAGAGGAATGTTTGTCCCCGGGACCTTTGTGTCTTGCACGAACACTCTCTTTGGGGGAAGGAACCTTTTTAGACACAGTTGGAGGAGCTAGGTTTTTCTCTCGTTCAACTATCTTCTTCTCTTTTCTTGTATCTATGTTTTTGTGTTTTTGCTCTAAGAATTCTTTTTCCCTCAGTTCTTCTGCAGTCCTGGGCCATTCCTCTATTTTCTTTACTACCTTAATCTCCACGGGTTCATGCTGCTTCTTCTCAGCTAGCCAGAGTAAGTCTGTGAAATTCATAGGTGGAGGGGCACTTTTGAGGGGGGCCTTTGGTTTGGTTATAGCCTTCGGAGGGGGTTCCTGGTCCTCGTACTCTTCAGACTCATCATGCTCTGACTCTGTCTGATAATATTCCAAAGACTCTGCTTCTTCCTCGTTCACAAATTATTGGTCTGCAACCTGGACTGTGGGTACCTCAACTACCTGCTTCCTCTTTCACTTCTCTTCAAGAGAAATCCCGTCATAACCAAAGAAGTTGTCCTTTGTCTGTTTCGCCATAGCCCTTGCTCTTTTGTCAGGTTTTAGCTCAACGTGCTTTTTCACCAGCTCTTCCTTTTTCTCTTTTCTTCTAGGGCTTTTTTCCTTAGCTCTTCTTTCCTCTTGAGGAAAGCTTGCACTGCTGCTGACTGGACACCCTTAACTTTGGGATCTCTTTTAGGAGGACCTGCTGCCAAACTGTATCTTTTCAGGATGATGTTGAGTCCTTGCTGCTCCGACGCCAACATCAGGATGTCCAGGAAGTCCATGGTGCCAAGTCTTGTGGACCAGCTGAGCCAGGGCAGCACGGAGGCTCCGGGCATAGCACCAGTGGCTACAGCTGCCCCAGGGCTTTTGTACAAAGTATCACAAACAGCCACCAACACAGACAGAACAGACAAACATAGAGTGCCCTGAATAACACAAGTTTTCTCTTTCTCCACCTCCCATCACAGTTCTGCTGACTCTAGCCTGGGCCTCTCCTTATATGTGGTTTTCAAGTTCTAGGGTTCACAAGTTGTGGGATTCACAAATTCCGGATCTTAATACTTGATGCAATCATGGACTGAAACAAAATGTTAACTACTTCTGTGTTAATTAAATAGCTGAACCAAGCTGTTAATTCAATAGCTGAAACAAGATGTTAACTATTTCTTTGCTTGCCATTATATAGGTATGTATCCTAAAAGAGATTTAAAAAAAAGAAAAAGAAAAAGGACTTATATACATAAAAATATTTATAGCACCTCTTTCCTGGTGGTAAAGAATTAGAAATTGAGTTGGAGAATGGCTGAACAAGTTGCGGTGTGTAATAGTGATGGAATACTGTTGTACTTTAAGAAATGATGAGCAGGATGCTCTCAGAAAAGCCTGGAAAGACTTACATGGGCTATTGCAAAGTGAAATGTCCTGGGTACAAAGTAACAGCAATATTGTATCAGATCTGGATGATTTAGCTATTCTCAGTAATACAACAATCCATTACAACTCTGAAGGACCTAGGATCAAAAATATTATCCATCCCCAAAGGAAGAATTCATGGTGTCTTAATACAGATTGAAACATACATTTTTTTAAACTTTATTTTTGCTTAGTGTTTCTTTTTTTGTCTATGTTCTTTTGCAACATGACTATTATGAATAGTCTTTGTATGACCACACATGCATCTCTGGAGGTTACAGAAAGAGAATTGGCCCTGAGGCACAACAGTTAAACTCAGGAAGTCAAAAAGAATTGGATTATATTTGTTTTGTTTTGTTTTTCCTTCCTTTATCAAAGGTAAACTAAGAACATAATATGCAGTTTCAACTTCTTCAGTTAAAGAACAATGACAAAAAATTCAATTATTAATAGCCTGCTCCAATATTTTCATGCTTCCTTACTGCATTTTTTTTTATTCTCCTCACCCTATTTCCTGCAAAGGAATAGATTGAAATATGTCATAATATTTTAAGGAGGAATTTTCCCCAAATATGCTTTATACGATTATGAGATCACTGGTAACCTTTTATTTTTTTGTTTTATTTTAAATAATATTTTATTTTCCTAATTACATGTAAACAATCATTTTAACATTTATTTTATAAAAACTGAGTTTGAAATTTGCTTCCCCTCCCCCCTCTCTCCTTTCTGAGTCAGTAAGTAATTATATGTAGGCTATATATGTGCAATCATGAAAAATATATTTCTGTATTAGTTATGTTGTGAATGAAAAGGCAAACCAAGGAAAAAACACAAAAAAAAAAATTAAGGAAATGAAAAAGAATATGCTTTCATGTACTATAAGATTCCACTACTTATTTCTTGGAGATAGACAGCATTTTTTGTCATGAGTCTTTTGGAATTATCTTAGATCCATATATTGTTGAGAACAGATAAATCATTCACAATTACTCATTTTACAATATTGCTGTCTTTGTGTACAATGATCTCTTGGTTCTGCTAACTTCATTCAGCATCAGTTCATTTAAGTCTTTCTAGGTTTTTTTTTTCTGAAATCAATCTTGTTCATCATTGCTTTTAGCACAATAGCATTCCATTGCAATCATACACCACAACTTGTTCAGCTCTTCCCAAATTAATGGACATCCACTCAATTTCCAATTCTCCTTAACTACAAAAAGAACAGCTATCAATATTATTGTACAAATAGGTTCCTTTACCTTTTTAAAAATCTCTTTGGGACATAGACCTTGTGATGCCATTATTAGAGCAAAGGGGATGCACAGTTTTAAAGCTTTTGGGGCATGCTTCCAAATTTTTCTCCAGAATGGTTGGATCAGTTCACAGCTCTACCAAGAGTGCATTAATATATCATATACCCTCCAACTTTGTCATTTTCCTTTTCTGTCATATTAGCCATAATAGCCATTAGGTATGAGGTAGTACTTCTGAGTTGTTTTAATTAACATTTCTCTAATTAGCAGGGATTTTGAGCATTCTTCCTTATGACTAGAGATACCTTTTATTTCTTGTCTGAAAACTGCCTATTCTTTTGACCATTTATCATTTTGGGAGTTGTAATGGTAATTAATTTAAATTTGAAGACCCCTTTTTATTATATCAAGTAAGTAGGTACTTAGCCCTTAATCAGTCCTCTGAGAAAGAGGCAGAGGGTTTGAACTCTGTCTCCTGTTGCTGATATAACAGGAAGGGTTTGGCTGAAACAGGAAGCCAGTGTGTGTGTGTGTGTGTGTGTGTGTGTGTGTGTGTGTGTGTGTGTATAAGAAAAGCCCCAGAGAGGTAGAATCAGAATTTTTCTCCTGGTAGGCTCTTGGTGGAGGAGAGAGAGTTTCTTTCAGTGAGCATCTGGAAGCTGACTGAGAACTGAGAGAGGATCTGGTGAAGGCTGAAGTTGCTGCCAAGAAGGCTACCTAGATGGCTGAGATTTCTTCTGGGTCCTAGGGCCAACAGAACTGCTGGAGGACTAAAGAAGCATGACTGGGATAAGACTTTGGTTTTTTTGTGGCTTGGTTGATTCTTGCGTTCCTGAGAACAGAAGGTGTGAAGGTTTTGAGATGTACTAGACTCTGTGAACTTCAGTGTGTAGCAGGAGCTGCCCGGAGAAATGGACAAGGACCGGGGAGCTGTCTGCCTCTGAATCCAAGTGACTCTTTGCTGGATTCAGGTAGGAGCTGGGACCATGGAAGGGAATCTAGGGAATCTGAGTGACTACCCAGAGGTGAGATGAAGAAAAGGCCTCTCCTTGGATATTGAATGCTGTGATGAAATTGAAGTTTACTAGATATCAAGGGGTGGAGAGATTGTGTAATTTTCTAATGATTGTGGTTAGTGATTAATAATACTTGGTGATTGATTGCTAGAGAAGTGACTGATTAAGTTAACCTATGATTGCCCCATGAGTGGAAGACTGACTTATATTTTGAGATGACTGAATGGCTGAGTAAGGAGGCAAACCTCCTTAGGGATACCAGATGACTGTTCTTTGTTCTAAATACTGTGACCATGTGGTGAAAACTATGTGGCCATTTTAATGATAAGCTGTTGTGAATACTATATTGTGATTTTCTATGATAAGTTGTAAAACTGTGAATGCTGTACCTTAATTTTCTGTGAATGTTTTGCTCTGATTTGTTATGGAATCAAAAGAGTGTTTACTATACTGTGTAATTAGAACCTTAAAAGCTGTTCACAGTAGCATTCTTTTGGGAAGATGCTCATGCATGTCATTAAAGGAGTAAGGAGGAATAATAATAGCATGTACCTCTTTCAGTTGTTCTGAGACTCAAATGAAATACTGGTGTAACAGTGTAACAGCAAGCACCCTAGCATGCCCAGAATAACTGCTAGCACAGGTTCTTTGATCTGCTTTTCTAAAGGAAAGCAACTCAGAAGGGCTTAACAATCTTACTTTAATCAAACATATGTATCATTTACTTAGTTCAGGGGAAAAAGTCAGCACGTAACTTCAGAGAAAATACAACAGAAATCATAGGCAGACAAAAAAATTCAGACAAAGAAAATAGCACAATTCCCTTCTTCAGGGTCAGAGGACATCACAACCTTCATGACCTATTGCCTAATTACAAAGAAACAACAAGTGTGGTTCTTCCTGAAAAACAAGCCTGCCCTAAACAAGCTTCTCTTGCTGGGGTCCAAGTGGGGCCCATTAAAGGGTAGGAATCTTCAAATTCCCTAGACCTATAGAGGGACAAAGCATATCTTCCAATTTCTTTACCATTACAAGTAAGAAAAGTAATCTGTAAATATTAAAGTATTATAAAAATGTTAAATGTGATCTACAATTTCTTGTAGTAAGAAATTGTTTTCTTTGTCCTTATATCCACCTTCCAAAGGAGATCTACTTAATGTCCTGGAAAGCCATCCACTATTTCTTTTTATCAATATTTAGGTGTCAGAATTGTACTTTAACCATCTGTTATCCAAAATTCTTGTTAAAAAAGTATTGCTTTCATCATTACTATTAATTTTACAGAACTATTGTTTGATTAGAATAGGAAATTCCAACTGAGGAAATTCCCTCTACTAATGTAGATAAGCAAACATTCTCCAATTTGTAGTATTATAAAATTACTTAAGAGACAAAAAGGAAGGAAGGAAGGAAGGAAGGAAGGAAGGAACGAAGGAACGAAGGAACGAAGGAAGGAAGAAAAGAAGGAAGGAAAGAAAGAACAAAGGAATGAAGTAATGAAGGAATGAAGGAACAAAGGAAGGGATGAAAACAAAACATTTATTAAGTGCCTACCATGTGACAAGGACTAAACTAAGCATTTTATAATTATCTCATCTGATCTTCACAAAAATCTTGGGAGGTATGGTGTTATTATTATTCTCATTTTACAATTAAAGAAATTGTGGCAGGAATAGATTAAATGCCTACTCAATCATATCTTGCAACTCCAAAGAGACTATCATTTTCCCTCTTAAATTGCCTGAGCTGGAAATCTTCCTCCCCAATCAAAGTGTTTGTTGAGCTTCAAGGATTTCAGAGCATGAAGTCTGTTCTCGATCTGTTCTTTGTTTATAATTTCAAAATAATTTTAATATATTTGAAATATCAAATTGAATAAATTTTTATTTTTTGTTGTGGGTTGGGGAAAGGACATGAATAGAATGAGTCGAGAGTGAAAAATATGCAAAAATAGCATCTTGTAATCCAATTAGCAGATTCTCAAAGAACCTAAAGATATTTAGCCTCCTGAATAAATTGTGTCTCCTTTTCCCATTTTGTGTCAGCTATTTGCATGAAAAGTCCCTGGTAGGCTCAAGGGTTGAACATTGTACAATCAAAGGACAAATCAAACTTTGAAGAAAAAAAAAAACACCCTAATAAAGAGTTTAGAACTCAGGGCAGAGAGTGATTGTACCATTTCCTTCTGCTCTAGTGTTCTCTTCTATTTGATGAAGGAAAGCATTATTTTTAAGAAAAAAATATATGGAAATTGGAAATGCTTATGAATTGAATATGGAATGTTATTGAAAACTATGGGGTACTTACAAGAAAAAATAATATCATTAAGACAACTCAGAATCACTGGAAAATAACTAAGGGATGTATATGCAGTATTTTGACAACTCACTTTATTGGAATGCGCAGTATGAGGGAAACTCATTTCCAGAACTAAATTAAGTTTCCTCTGATGCTTGTACATCAAATGTCCTTCAGATTTTCTCCCCGACATGTTAGTATTTCTTCATCTTCTATAGGTCTCCACTCTCACCCCCTTTAGTAGCTACTACAAACCTGTCCCCTATTCTGTTCTTTATTGCTTTAGCAGACAAAACTACCCTTCCCCTTCTATTTTTCCACAACCATCTCTTGCTATTTAAAATAGGAAATATATTTTCTATGATTTCTTCCTTTCCATTCTATCTTCCTTTTTATCCAAAAGCATCATTCTGGCATTTATACAATGCACACATCAGAAGATACTGATATAGAGACAGGTCTTTCATCAGATTACGTTATTATCTTTTATACTGTGATTGACAATTAACAAAAACTCCCGAAGTAAGCAGTATGGATTCTGTAAAGATTCACATTTTAAAAATATTATTTATCATAAACATGTTGCCCCATAACTTAACATGCTGGAAAAAATCAGTTCAGCTACTGTTGAAGATTAGTGAAGTACACCTTTTTATGACAAAGAGAACAAGACACTGACTGTAATGTTGCTTGGAAATGATAATCTTCTGAATTTCAATTCCTGCAAAAGGAGCAGAAGAATAATTCAGGTTAAGAAAATTGACTCATTTTTAAAATACAAGAAACATGATTTAGCAGCAGTCCCACTTGTCATGCAGTGTCATAGGGATGCTAGGCTAAAATTCAAAGTAAAGTATTTCATGTCAGCATTGTTGACTTTTCTAGGAAGCTTGTAAGCATGGCACAGGCACGATTACACAAACGTCTATGCATATAACAAACATGTGTACATACAAGTCAAGCATGCTAATATGTTTGTGTGTGTATACACACATTAATAGGCATTATATTTTATATAAGTACATATATGTATACCAACATATATTCTATATACACATACATACTATAAACATACACGTTCAGATAGATATCTCTAGAGAGATATAAAGATAGATAAATAGAAGATCTACACATATACACATTATATATGCATATATTAATATATGCATGTATATATGCATATATATGTGAGGTGTGTATGTGTGTGCATGTCTTTGTGTGTGCATGCATGTGCATTTTGCTTCTTGTTGAGCCAGTTTCAGTCATGTCCAAGTCTTTGTGTCCCTTTTTGGGATTTTTTTTTTTGGCAGAGATACTAGAGTGATTTTTCATTTCCTTTTCCAGCTCATTTTACACATGAAGAAACTAAGACAAACAGGGTTTGTGACTTGCCCAGAATCACATAATTATTATCTAAGATCAGATTTGAACTGAGAAATATGAGTCTTCCTGTCTCCAGGCCCAACACCCTATCTACTGTGCCACCTAGTTGCCCACATACGGAATACCTATATATCTACATCCACATCCACATCCACATCTACATCTTCGTCTACGTCTACGTCTATGTCTACGTCTACGTCTATGTCTATCTATCTATCTATCTGTCTGTCTGTCTGTCTGTCTGTCTGTCTATCTATCTATCTATCTAGCCTGAAGTACTAGAAAAATATTACTGTTCTAGAAGTTAGAAGATATAGTTTTCAGTTTCAGGTCTGATACAAGTTACTTGCTATGCTATTGTGTGCAAGTTCAAGAACACTGGTTCCCAGTTTCTTCATTTGTAAATGAAAGAATGATCGCTAGCTCTATGAGTTTATGACCTCTGAAGTTATGAAATACTCAGTGACTCTGTGACCTTATTTATGTGTGTGTTCATGCAAAGAAATGTATAGAAGGCACTCTATCCATGTCTGCACAACCTCTCTAAATCTAGTCGGCATCCTCGTCTTAGTTCTCCACGTTTGCTGAGGGCCTTATTTTTTTCCTAAAATAAACAGGGTAGTAGTGCAGCAGAGGAGAGGTTACCTTCCTGTTATCCTTTTCTCTTTCCATTTGATCAAAACATCTTCTTTTTTTTCCTCTTTGATCCTGTAATTTTCTAATAGCATTCTTTGTTCTAATTCTTTTGTGAAATTTCTCCTCCTCCTTCTCCTCATCTTACTCTTCCTCACCCTCCTCCCTCTTTGTTTCTTCTTCTGCTATATACTTCTCAAAGTGCATTCATACCCATTAAGAGCCTTTCTAAAATGAATGTTCCTCATTTTTAATTCTCCAGAGAGTGAGATATTCCAGGAGCAAGAACTTTACAATAAGAATCACAGAATATTGATGTTGAATATGACCTCAACAATAAACTCTATTTTTATCATCAGTTGTTAAAGTCTGGTTATGTCCAAAGAACCATATCACCTGAAAGTATGCTATTGTTTTTGTGAGTATACAGTAATTCATGAAGGATATATATATATATATATACAAACAAGAAAAACATCCCTACCCTTAGAGAGCTCACATTCTAATGAGAGAAAACAACATATAAAAAGGAGCTGAATTAGGGGGAGAAAGATAGTTAAGATCCTCTGAGTGTGGTTGTGGTAAAAGAAAGTCCTATAGAGATAGAGAGTACAAACTAGAGAAGAAAGAGAGACGGAGAGCCTGACTGCCCTCCTTAAATGTAGGTTCAGAGAGGAACCATCCATCTAGTTATCTTGCCACTGGGGGAGAGGCTACATCCTAAGTTTGAATGACAGGGCTGCAGCAAGTTTCTAAAGCATGATAAAGAAAGTTCAGAGTGCTGCTTAGAGATGAATGATAAGGCAATAGGCAAAGCAGGTTTTATTGACACTTTCAAACAGAGGAACAAGCTGAGCTACAGACAGTTTAAATTCTACCCCATAAATCACATAGCAAGTTAGTGATGGAGCCAGAATAAGAACTCATATCTCAAAAATCCAAATCTCTTTATTCTTTCCACAATAAATTATCAATTAATCCACTGGTCCCAGATGAAATATATCCTATATTATAAATGAATTAATTGGCAGGTGTAATTCCTAAGCCTCCATCAAATTCAAGGCTATATCATTTATTCCTTAATTATACCCTCTTTTCTAAGATCAAATGTAACAATATATGGAAAGGTTTTTTTATAACCCCTAAAACACTATATAAATACTAGCTTTTTAATTATTAATAGTTACTCATGCTAATTTCCCATGACCTAAATCATTACCCGTAGGCAGATAATTCTCACAGCTATATATCCAATCTGAATTTCTCCTCAACATTAATTTAGAACTTTTTGCTTAATAGACATCTCTATATTGATGTCTCATGAACATATAAAATTGAACATTTTCAAAAAATAATTCACTATATTCCACCCTTAATCCTGTAATTTCTCATTCCCCTTGATAAAATGTGAAAGGATATTGAAGAGGCAATTTTCAGATGAAGAAATTAAAGTTATCTATAGTCATATAAAAAATGCTCTAAATTAATATTGATTAGAGAAATGTAAATTAAAACAACTCTGAGATACCACCTCATGTCTATCAGATTGATTAATATGACAAAAAAGGGAAATTTTAAATGTTGTTGAAGATAGGGGAAATTGGATAACTAATGCATTGTTGGTGTGGCTGTGAACTGATCCAACCATTTCAGACAACACATTAGAACTATGTGCAAAGGGCTATAAAATGGTTCATACCCTTTGATCCAGTACTACTACTAGGTCTGTGTCCCAAAGAGATCATAAAAAAAAGGGAAAAGGACCCAAATGTATAAAAATATTTATAGCTTCTCTTTTTGTGGTGGGAAAGAATTGGAAATTGAGAGGATGCCTATCAATTGCAGAATGGCTGAGTAAGTTGTGGTATATGACTGTGATGAAATACTATTTTGCTATAAGAAATTATGAGCAAGCAGATTTCAGAAAAAAACCTGGAAAGACTTACATGAATTGATGCTGAGTGAAGGGGACAGAACCAGGAGAACATTGTAAACAGTAACAGTAACACTGTGCGATGACCCACTTTGTTAGACTCAGCAGTATGATCTAAGAAATTTCAAAAAACTAATGAGAGAAAATGCTTCCTACATCCAGAGAAAGAATGATGGAGTCTATAGATCATTTTTCTTGCTGTTGTAGGAAGTGGTAGGGAAAGGAGATAGGGAGGGAAAAAAAATTCTAACACAAAGTCTTATTAAAAGCGAATATTAGAAACAATCATCACATGTAATTTCAGAAAAATGAAATACTGTTAAGTAGGGGAAAACTTGCCATTTCTCCTAACTTCCCAGTTCTCATTGATACCATCTTTCAAATGACTCAGGTTCCCAATCTGGGTTCATCCTTAAGACTTCCTTCTTGTCCCTTCAGCCAATATCCCATCAACTCTCAAGTTTTATTGATCCAACCTCTCTCCAGAAGTAGCCTATCAATTTATCTCCTTGTTTTCACTTTCCCTTCTCCAATTCACCTTTCAAATCCTGGATCCCCAAAATCTTGCCCCCAGTAACTGATGAAGTTAATGGTCTCATACCTGGAGATCCAATCTTATCACTGAGGACAATTAATTATTGACTGAGTGCCATACAATTTACTTCACTTAACTATATCTGATGGGTGATCCTAGAAAGAAATCTATGTCCTTCCTTCACAGTTTCCATATCCCTACCGTCCACTTACCCAGGCAATTTTACTATTATTTGCTGTCACGCAAGTCAACATTCATTCACCCTGCCTTCCACCTTTTTCTCTGGATATAGTAAAAATCATTAGTACCATTTCATTGGAAAATGAATATACCATATATCAGTTTCTTATTTCTGCGACCCTCCCTAGGAAAGTCCTTTCCCTGGCCATTACTTTCCTCTATCTGTCACATTTTTTAATAAGAAATGTGGCTATATGAGCCCATATTTGAACTCAAGTATTCCTGACTCTACACCCGTCTCTTTACTGCACCACTGGATACCTTATTCATCATCACTATGAGCCAGTGTCTGGGCTTGGAATACAAAGACAAAATCAAAATAGTCCCTGTCATCAAGTAGTTTTTATTTTATTGGATGATGTCACATGCATCAAGTGCTATAGTTCAAAACTATTCAGAATTTGCCTTGAATAAGGTGTTCAGTTTGGCAGCACCAGGTTTTTGGAGTAACATTGAAGCTAACATCCACAATTTGAAGAAGTACTTTTCAAGAATGAGTTGAACAAGAGAAGTTTGAAAAGCATATTGAAGGTGCTACAGAAGATGCTATTTAACAAACGGGAGAAGCAATGGAGATGTTTACCATGAAGAAGAATGGATTTAAATGGGTTACAGCCAATTTCAAATTTTTAAGGGATGCCATATGAAGCAGAATTAAACATTTTGCTAGAACTCTAAGAGAAGAAATAGAAAAAATGAATAGAAACTTCTTGGAGACAGATTTAGGCTTGCTCAAAAGGGAAAAATCATCCCCTCCCCACCAATAAAAGTCTCTAAAAGCAGAAAGAGCAGACATGATTGCGTTACATTAATCCCTACTATTCAAAAAGAAGTTGGATGAAAACTTCTAATGTATATTGTAGAAATTATTTCTCTTTGGTTAAATATGATTTAGAAGGCCTCAGAGGTCCTTTCCAACTCTGAGGGCCTGTGATAGTGTTATTTTTGCAGATTGGATAAGCACAGCAAGATTCTTAACTTAGTTGATAATTTAGGGAATTTCAAAGCAAAATGTAGGGTAAAAATGTATATTTTTATATAAATAGAAGCCAAACACTCTAGATATAGCACTAGTATAATAATCTACATGAGCCAAATCTGTGTGTGCCTTATAGCATACACAGAAGTATAATATCCTCTTTTGTGTGTACCCTCCATCACTAATTTCATATAGAACTCTTGGAATATAGCAATAAAAAGTTTTGAGAATTCTGCGTACCATTTTACAGCCTAGAACACTCTAAAATATAGGGCTATAACATTTTACAACCTTTCTTATTGTAATACCATGTTATTTCTCCCATAATGGTGTTTGCAGCAAAACCTGAAGGAGGAAAGGTTTACCGAGCTATCTTCACTGAAACAGATGAGCATTTCTAATTTTAAATCTTTGGACTTTATGTTCTTTTTGTTGCTTTCATTAATTGGTAATATTTTTATTCCGTTAGCATCTATTTCCACTATTATAGAAGTTAATTCATTGATTATTCACAAGATGCTAAAAATTTGATATCAGACAGACCTTATTCCCTATTTCCTGATACCAGGATAGAAACAGTTTGGGAGAAAATGATAAAAAATATAGACTGATCAAAGAAAGGTAGAGAAACAACAAATTGCTTGAATTATACATTTACTACTTAAATTCCTGACTTGTGGTTCAAAGTGCCTCTTTTTGGATAATTTCATATACTACTTAAATTGAGTCAGTCTGATCAATCTAACTACAACATGTAAGCTTCATCTCTCTAGTTACATAATGTAAACCATCAATTCTCTAAAGCTGGTCATGTGCTTTGTACTTTCATGTTATATGTACTTATTAGAAAGCATTTCTACTATCCTTTATTCCTGCCTAATGCAAAATCCCTGAGGCAGAAGGTAATATGGTATAGTGGGTATGAAGTTGAACTGGAAGCCAAGAAGACTTCATACTGCCCTTGAAACTACATTTCTTCGAAATATTTTCTGGTTTATGTGTTTTATTTCAAATATTCTCTGGTAACAGTTTTAGCCTGGTCCGTCCCCCAGTGTAAGCCTAGAACAGATGTAATTTGTTATGGGATAAAGCATAGGAATTATAGTCCCTTGATTCCATCATCTCCCCTACCCATTTTTAGTTTTAATGTATAGGTTAAAGCATGAGAGGTATTAGAGTAAATATTTATATATATTGTATATATGCAAATATATTATTAAAGGTCACCATTTATTAAAGAATTGTCCTTTTAAAATAGAAAGCAACACTGAAAAAATTTGACTATTTGGCTCTGGATGAGTCATTTAAGCTTTCAGTGATCTAAGCATTTATGTAAATCTTTAAGTTACAGATATAGTATTCATTTAAACTGGTAGAAGAACTGCGTCCAACTGGAAATTCCCTATTTTAGTGAAATTATCAGTCTGGTCACTATCCTAAAGACTATGGAACCTCTAGTTGTTCTGTATTTGAGTGACAAAAACAAAAAGTCCTTTTTTAAAGCTATATTTTTGGTCTTACCTCTTCTTACTCACATTTAGTCTAAACATCATTGGTATCAGGAATACATAGTAGATATTAGTAGAAGCATTTTGGCTTAAAATTTATATTTTTCTTCATCTCTTCATCCTCTAGGATGTAAACATACATTTTTAATTAACTTTATAATATATAGAAATTATATATATATATATACATGTATATGTACAAATATGCATATTCTACTGGTGCTGTCAAATTATATTATCCTACTGCTTCTTACATAAATTGAATTGCCCAGAAAAACATAAAATTTCTAATAAATTCATTGGATTTGTGATTTCACTGATATAACTTTACACACACACACATACATACACACACACTTGCACATGCACACACACACATACACATATATGTATATATGTATACACACACACACACACAAACCTCAGAGATAACTTTTCCTGCAAAATCTCTGGTAATTAGTGCGGAATCAAGCATAAGAGAGGAAGACATGCTTATTATATATATTTATCACTGTCATAGAAAATAAAATCTAAAAAAAAATAAGAGTCCCTGCAGAGGATGAGATTCTCCAGATCCTCATATGTGTGGATGAACTTGTGTTAATTTTATCCAGCTACTGAACATTCCAGAACCTCCAAAATCAGAACCATAGTAACTCAAAAGCATTCAAACTAACTAGTCACTGAGTAAAAAAACAAACTAATGGATGAATAATGACTACTGAATGACCATGACATCATTATTCTACCAGTGTTTCAAAATGTGTGCTAATGATGAACTATCACAGTGTCTCAGAGAGCTGACCTGAGGGCCATTCAAGGTATTATGGAGAGGTGTCTGTTATAAATAGGGAAATTGTAGCAACTTCAAAATGATAAGTTGTGTGAACAAATCAATAGAAAAGGTATCATCAAGGAGATGTATAATGAGAAAAGGAAACAGACCAGTGATATATCCAGAGGGAGTGATAAGAAAGTATGCTGCATTGGCATTCACACAATACCAGGAGAAGCACAGGACACTTTACATTCAATTGGATAGTGTACTTGTGAAAGTTTGTTTGTTTTTTTTTAAAGACATGTACAATAGTCATACAACATGAGAAGGCATTGGTGGATTTCAAGTTTTTTTAACGGGTAGGTGTACTATAGTGGTGAGATTAAAAATTCTTGGATCCATTGGAACTCCACTGGAATACCTATATATTTCTATGTGATTCAAACCAAGAAAGAAGACACAAGATAATATCTTCATCATCTTTCCTCCCATCTGTCACAAGGAAAATGTAAGTTTCTTGAAATCAGGGAGTATGTCATTCCTTATCTAGGTGTATCTGGAATCTAACACAACACACTGCATAGGTCAATATTTAATATATGTCTGTTGAAATGAATTGAAAACAAATTGCAAACAGGAAATATTTTGATTATATATGTGTGTGTGTATATATGTACATACATACATAAATACATACATAAATGTGTGTACATGTGTGTTCATGTTCACTTTTCTGCCACATTAATAACAGATCCTAGGCATGTTATATGTATTTATTACATTGCATAGTAATAGATACATAGGTTATAGCAAATAGTAGACCATGTATTAGAAAATAGGGGAGATGAGATTTGAAAGTAAGTCTTTTTACACATCCACTCTATTATGTTAATTTAGAAACTGGAGCATAAGTTAAGTCCAGGAAAGTAGGGAAAAGCACAGCACATACTTTCCCTCATATGCCCACATAACTCCACAATGTTCTGATATATCCTATTCTTTACTGAAATCTTGTAAATCTCAAAGCATTGGAAGCCAGTGAAAGTGAAACTTGATTAGGGATAGAAGAGTTATGGAGGTACCTATAATAACTTGGCATTTATGTAGTATGTAATTGTGTCTTTCTCACAGCTGAACATTTAAGGTTTCAGAGTAGAATTTGGGGAGATAACTTTACCTGATAGCAAAGTAGGGCATTGCTTTCCCATTAACATGATGAAACACTGACATGTTGTAAAGATAACAATGTTAGATTGCAGGGTCTTGCATTTCTCACTCTTCATAATATCTGACTGTGATGGATGGAATTAGAGGTGGTGGTAGTCATGGTGGATGTAAAGAAGATGTGAGGGAAAGCATTATTTAGGGGATAGGGAACTTTTTTTGGAGTCAGCAACACATGGGTTAAAATTCCTCTTTAGGTACTTACTAGCTATATGATCCAGGGGAAGCAACGTCATTTCTTGTGTCTCAGTTTTTTTTTTTAAATTAATTTATTTATTTTGTTGTTTACATCATTCATTTCCATGAGATTTTCAGTTACAAATTTTCTCCCCATCTTTCCTCTACCAACACCTCAAAACAGCCATCCCACTGTATAACCCCTCTGACAATCTGCTCTCTCCTCTGTCCTCCCCCTAGCCCCTCTGACTTTGTGGGAGGGCAGGATGGATCTCCTTACCATAGTGCCTGTGTATCTTAATTCCCAGTTGGATGTAGTTAATAATAATAATAATATATGTATATATATTAACATTTGATTATAAAACTTTAAATTCTAGATTCTTTCCCTTCCTCCTTCATAACACACCACCACTGGAAAGACAAGCAATTAAATACAGGCTATACAAGTGTAATTATAGAGAACCTCTCCACAGTGGGCATAATGTGAGAGACTGATTATATATGCCTCCTTCCTATCCCGGCCCCCCTTATTCTATTCTCTACCCTGTCCCTGTCCCTGTACCTGTCCCTTTACAAAAGTGTGTACTTCCATAAACCGTCCTCCCCCTTCCCTCCCGTCTGTCATCCGAACTCTCATCCCCATCCCCCCTACTCTCCAGTGTGGCAAGATACCCAGTTTAGAGTTTATGTCACTCCTTCCCTAAACCAAGTTCAATGAGAGTAAGGTTGACCCTTTCCTTTTTGCCTTCCTGTTCTTCCCCTCCATTGTAACAATTATGCTTTGCCTTTTCTATGAGATGATTAACCCCATTCTGTCTCTCCCTGTCTCCTCTCATTCTGATCCTCTACCACCTCAGAGTTTCACCTTTTAGAGTATTGTCCCTTCCTATTCAATTGATCTTGTGCCCTCTATGTACTCATATATACACATACTCATATATGTGTTTGTATGCATATATAAAACCTCCTATATAGATATATGTGTATGTATATGTATATATACATTTGTATTCCCTTAACCTATCCTCATACTCAGAAAAGTGTCATCAGTTACACTTTTTACTTTTCCATGTTGGCATGTAAATAGTTCAACTTTGATAAGTTCCTTATGATTTCTTTTCCATGTTTACCTTCTCATGCTTCTTGCATTTGAGTGTCAAACTTTCTTTTCATTTCTGGTTTTTTCAGCAAGAATGTTTGAATCCTCCACCTCACTGAATGACCATATTTTCCCGTGGAACACTATACTCAGTTTTGCTGGGTAGGTGATACTTGGTTTAAATCCTAGCTCCCTTGATCTGTGGAATATCATATCCCAGGCCCTTGAACCCCTTAATGTAGAAGCTGCTAGATCTTGGGTTATCCTAATTGTGTTTTCACAGTTTTCAAATTGTTTCTTCTTCACTGCTTGTAATATTTTCTCCTTGATCTGGGGACTATGGAACCTGGCTATAATATTCCTAGGAGTTTTCTTTTGGGGATCTTCTTCAAGGGGTGATCAGTGAATTCTTTCAAGTTCTATTTTTCCCCCTGGTTCTAAAATATCAGGGCAATTTTCCTTGAGAATTACTTGAAGGATGCTTTCTAAGTTCTTTTTTTGATCATGGCTTTCAGGTAGTTCAATAATTTTTAAATTGTCTCTCCTGGA
>CM053585.1:169002515-169039175 GCA_028646515.1 Pseudochirops corinnae
GTCACATTCACTTCTATTTTTTCATTTTTTTTGATCTGTTTAATAGTATCTTGATTTCTCATAAAGTCATTTGCTTCCATTTGGTCCATTCTAATTCTGAAGGAATTATTCTCTTCAGAAAGCTTTTGAGATCCTTTTTCCATCTGGCAAATTCTACTTTTTAAGACATTCTTCTCCTCATTGGCTTTTTGGGCATCTTTTGCCATTTGAATCAATCTATTTTTTAACGTGTTATTTTCTTCAGTCAGGTTGTTGACTCTCTTTTCATGATTTTCTTGCATCATTCTTATTTCTCTTCCCATTTTTTCCTCCACTTCTTTTATTTGGTTTTCAAAATCCTTCTTAAGCTGATCTATGGCTTTTATGCAATCTTCATGTTTCTTGGAAGCTTTTGGTGCAGGAGTTCTGACTGTGTTGTCTTTTTCCTGTTCCATGTTTTGATCCTTCTTGTCCCCAAAGAAGGAATCTAGCATTTGGTTACTCTTCTTACCATGCTTTCTTTGCCTGCTCTTCTTTGCCAGTCAATGGTTTTTTAGCTCTGTGGAACTCTGCTTCCAGAGGACAAAGTTCTGTCCCAAATCACTGGGGGTTTTCCAGCTACCAGAGTTATTAAGGGGCTGTCATTTTTTTGCAGCCCCCACCAGCTTTGCTTCACTAAAAACACACCCCAGGACCACCACACAAGACCACAATCTGGATCCAGGCTGCTCAACACAAGAGCACTTAACCTCTGAACAATTGCTTGGCCCCCCTGCAGTCTGCAGGCCTGGAGGTCTGAAGTAGCCACATAGAGGTGACTGCAGGACCACCGTTTCTGCCACTTCCTTGCTCTGGAGGCAGTTTGATGGGACCTGCTTTTTTCCCCCAAGTTTAGCTGAGTTTCACTGATCTTTCACTTAGGCCTTGTTTCTTATGGCTTGATAATTCTGGAAACTGCCACAGCTGCTGCTGATCCACTCTTCTGAAGACTCCACCTGCGGCTCATCCTGGCCACCCTGGGGCCATGCCACGGTTTCAGGCTGGGCTGGTTTCAGCTCCCAGAGCTGCGATGATACCTTCCTGCTGAGCTGCCTTCAGATGGAGATGTGTTTTGTGAGTTTTGGAGCCCCCAAATTTGTTTAGAGTCATATTTTATGGGTATTCGAGGTGGCTATGTGGGAGCTGTGGTACCTTCCTGGTCCTATGCTGCCGTGTTGGCTCTGCCCCGCTGTGTCTGTTTTTTAATCTGTAAAATGAAGTGATTGGATTCGTTAGTCCCTGATGATGCTTCCGACTTTAAACCTATATTTGTATGAAGACTGGTGCATGTATGTTTGCACATCATATGTGCCATTGTATTGAGTAATGGGTGTGTATATCGATAGATGGCTAGGCCAACAAACATTTGGAATGGAGGAGAGAGCTGACAATAACTCCATGAGGGTTCTTTGGAAAATATGGAAGTACATTATAGACTAAAAGTATTTGGGAAACATTATTCTGGAGGACAATGATGCAGTACAATCACAGGTTCTTAGATATAGACCTAGACACCACTCCAAAATCCATCTAATACAACCATCCTTGTTTTGCTGATAATGAAACTGAAGCCATGGCTCTTTAAATGACTGGATTAAAGTCATGTAGATTCCAAGTGTCTGAAGCAAGACTTTAAGGAAGATTATCGGACTGCTGAACTAGTGTTCCTTACACTGTCTTAGTTCTGCGAGGAAAAGTTTATTCTTTAAGTGTGATGTGAACCCTGTGTGCATGAGATAGAAAACCTCTCTTCAACTGATGTTGTATAATAATGTTCAAGACTCAGGATATCCAAAGCAAGAGACAATGTAGCTCAATGTACTTGACCTACCTATCTTGAAATGTCTCACAGAAGTTGTTATACAGTAGTGACAGATCCTTGTGGTATAAAACCCTCAAATCTGTAATTAAGTCAAATGGGTTATGAAGTACTTCTGCTGGAATCTTTGAGCTATTTACCATGTAGCATACCTCTTTCAAACAAATTACTGCAAATGGATGTTTGTTCTCATCCGTTGCTCAGGGAGAAATGCAATTGAAGGTTTTAGTCAGTGCACGTATAAAGGGAGTTAATGGGGGTGTGTGGTGAAAATAGAAATATAGATTCAAGTCTGAGCTATTCACAGTGACTCAAATAACATTCATAAACCTCACATGGAGATATTAGGCTTGAATTAGTTGCTCAATACGCCATATTTATAAATGACCTTCTGGCCATATCATTATTAAATTCTAAATAGACTGTTTCAGTAAAAAAAAAAAAAAGAGGTAATCTATACCCACCAGATCCTTAAAATACATCTGTGGCAACATGACTTAAAAACTATCAATGTTTTCCTTCTTATTTTTTTCTTTTCCTTTTTTTATCAGGAAAAAAGTGGAAAAAGCAGTTATTGGTGAGAAAGGGCAAAAAATTGACTACAGATATAAAATTTCTGAGTTTTGTTGATAGGACACAAACAGATTAGAAATTCGGAGGGTCCCCATTTCCTTAAAATGGACTATACTTCCCTTCTTGCTCCATAACAAGCAAATTAAATTACTCTACTCTATCAGAATGGGTACTTTGTATAAAATAAACAATAAGTTGGTTTAATTAGCTGGAACATGTGAAAGCACATAGAAAGGATCCATTAGATTGGAGGGTAGAACTAGAAAGAAAATACTGTTACAGTCTTTGAGAAAGAATACTGCAGCCATTGCCTTTAATCTTGACAGGGACACCAGCAGGGATGTGTTGTTAAATGTTTAACAAACAACACTCTGGGGAGGAAAAAAAAGACTTTAGTTTAATCTGCGTTATTAACATTTTCTCCATCATTTTCTTATGTCTAGACAATCAACAAAATAAGAAATCCAAACCTAATTTGTAGTATTTGTGATTTCCAAGTTATAAATGCCCACACTGAAAATTTCACAATTTATTCATTGAAATTCCAAGCTGGCTCAACACATCCTTGGATACCAGCCTCTCTCTTGCTCTGAGACTTCTCTAAGTTTCTGAGCTGCTGTTCCTAAACTGTTCCTCCAACTGCCATGCATGGTGATTTTGCTGTCAGGAGAGAAACCAACAAACCCAAGAGCAACTTGTGTACATGAAAGAATTTAGGACAAGTCTAGTATGATTCCTGAAATGGCTGTTGTTAGGTCAGCATCAGAGTCAGAGTCAATAAATATTTATTTTTCTATTTAGTACGGTACCAGGCACCATACTAAATGCTGGGCATAGAAAGGCATAAGATAGTCCCTGACCTGAAGAAGATCATTACTTAACAGGGAAGACAACAAAAAGAAGATACTGAGGAAGGGAGAAGGAAAATAGCACCTGGTATGGAGGCATGATGAAATCCTGTAACCCCAGTAGGAAATGATGCAAGGAATATGATTACAAAGTACAACTCATCTTGCAGAATTATGAGTTTGGGGAAATTATGAACTCCAGGACACTAGTTAGGTAGGAAATGATGAAATAAACTTTCTGGGTATATTCATGCCCAGATGTTTGGGCATTGAGGGCAGGAGAATGAAACAACAACAACAATTATACACAAAATGAAAAGTAAATTTAAAAGAGATTCAAAAGCTTTTCACCTCTGGTTTATTTCCGGATTATTTACTGTACATTTTATATCATTATCATTTTCCAAGGAAAAGATATGAATGAGAACACTCTGATCTTGATAAATAGTGTACTTGATATTGTAACATCATGTTTATGTTACTAGAACATCTCTTAGAAATATCTCATGACATTTAGATGTACTTTAATGTTTAGGTGGAGACATTTTCAAAACTATTTTAATTATTGCATTTTCAATCATTCTATCTAGGAATAATATAATTAGGAGATGCATATCACTCATGGAATTCTTTATATAACATAGGCCAATTTTATCTTTGACCTTCCCAAGAAGGATAAAAATTACAATGTGAAAGGGAGCTAGGATTTTGCTTTGGGAAAAAAAACTTTGATGTTTGAAAGAGATTGCCTTACTTTCTCTCTATGCTATTTATAGGAGATAAGCACAGGTCTTTTCAGGGGTTTGGGGCACTTCCTCCCAAGTCCCAGGCTGTAATCATTTGAGTTGGAAAATTATTTGAGTCCTAAACATATCATAAGGGACAATTTATCTTAATCACTATTCCCTTTATAAAAATTTTCTGTCTTTACAATTTGCCAAGAATATTTCTCTACTATATTTATTGACTACTTTAGAAGGTTAATTGAAAAAGACGATGATGTCTTCTTTTCTCTTGAAAAATAATGTGCTTTGAGCCCCCAAGTGTAAAATTAATAAGAAATATTTTATGTCTTCTTGATTTATTAGACTGTGGGTTTTTTTCTTATTTGGAAAGAATTTTCTTCCTTTCTTGTTTCGGTCCTTAAGAGGTACTATTGCCTTTTGCTTTTCTTTGCCTATTATCTAATTAGTTTTGCTGAATTTGAAGCTTTATGTGACTTGTAGAATTTATAGCTGTTAGAAGGAATGGGTCTCTAACCTTACCTATTAAGGTTAAACTAAACCTGACTGCTCTAGTGGCCAAATTATATGAATTAAAAAGAATTTGCTAAGTGATTACTATGTGCCAAGCATTGTCCTAAACCCTAGAAATATAGATAGATAAGTGAGCTAGCCAGTGGTCCTTGTTCTAAAAGAAATCTTATTAAGTTGGATCTACCTTTCAGAGGAAGGAGGAGAAATGAAGTGATGCCTTCCATCTGATCATCTGTGTGCCTCCAATTTTATTTTTCACTTGTTTCCCACTTGATCTCTGTAACAGCAATCAGTTTACCAGATACTTAGCCCTTAGTAACTTAGGGCTAAGTATGGAAGGTGTGAGCTCAGTATGGAAGGTGTGAACTCTGTCCCCTGTTGAGAGGGTGCAAACTCCCCTGTTAACTTGGAAGAAGGGGATTGGATGAGATAGTAAGCCAGTGTGTGTATATAAGGAAGAATTCTGGAGACAGAGAGAGAGAATTGGGTATCTTCCTTCTGGTGGCTTCCCTTGGAGGAAGCAGGATTGTCCCAACAACTGGGAGCTGGGCTGCTGGACTGAAGAAATGAGTTGGAGTTTTCTTGAGAGAGAGAGAGAGAGAGAGAGAGAGAGAGAGAGAGAGAGAGAGAGTTTCTCTCCAAGCATGTGGAAGCTGACTGAGAACTGAGATGGAGTTTACCGGAGATCAGAATCTGGTCAAGGCCTCCTGGAAGGACAAGATTCTCCTGGGTCCTAGGGCCAGCTGAACTGCTGGAGGACTGAAGGAGCATAACAGGGATAAGCCTTTGTTTGTTTGTGGCCTGGCTGATATTTGAGTTCCTGGCAACAGAAGTGATGAAGCGTCTGAGATGTGCCAGACTCTGTGAACTTTGTTGTGTGCCAGGGATTGCCTGGAGGACTGGACAAAGACCTGGGAGCTGTCTGCTTCTGAATTCAGGTTACTGTTTGGTGGATTCAGGGTGGAGCTGGGAATATGGAAAGGGATCCAGGGAGTCAGAGAGACCACCCTGAGTCAAGATGAAGAAAAGGCCTCCCGTTGGATGAAATTTAAGTTTGCTGGAAACCAGGGGGTGGAGGGTTTGTGTGGTTTTGAATGATTGTATTTCATGACTGATTGAATTGATGTATTATTGCCCCATGAGTAGAAGATTGATTATTGTATTATGAATTGATTGAATGTTTGAGCATTGATTACTGTATAGTGAATTGATTGAATGCATTGTTCTAAATATTGTGGCCACTGTAGTGAAAACTGTGTGGCCACTCTAATGTTAAGCTGTTGTGAACACTATGTTGTGATATTCTGGGATAAGATGTAGTGTTGTGAATATTGTACTGTACCTTGATTTGTTGTCAATATTGCATTGTGAATATTATGTTGTGATTTGTTGTGAATGTTTGCCTTGATTTGTAATGGAAAAAAACAGAGTGTTCACTATACTGTGTAATCTGAAGCTTAAAAACTGTTCACGGTAGCATTCTTTCCGGAAGCTGCTAGTGCTTGATGTTACAATCTCCAGCCTCCTTTGGGGGAGGGGGGGTGGAGTGTTGCCCTCAGTTCAATGATGATCATTCTTATACCTGCTCATACCCTTCACATTTCAGTGATGCTCAACCCCTGTAAGCCAACATCCAAACTCATTCCATACCCCACACCTCCTGAGTCCTTATTCTTATCTCTCAACACAAACACCCAAAATTTTTACTATCTAGCCTTTCCACTGTATTCTATAGAATGCCTTTTCCATAGGCAACAAACTTCCCTTTATTTTGAATTATTTCATCTCCCACTTCTTCCATCTGTAAGCTATTATTGAAATCGGGATCCTCCTAATGACAATCTCCCTGGCCACTCTTTCCATTTCTGACTATACATTTACTCATTTGCTTTGGCTCATTAAGCAGGAGAGTTAGACTACTTCTGACTCTCCATTGTCACTTCCAGGTTCTCCCCATACCTTAGACTCTTCATATGTCAGATCTTTTCCATAGCAAAATAAGGATAATACGGTTTGGCCATTTACTTATCATTCAGGATTTTTTTCTAAGGATAATGGAAATTCTGTACATAGTAAATAACAAAGCTCAGAATATATATGCTGTATGGATGCAAAAGTGTGTTACTGTTTCTCTCAGTAAGCCAAAAAGTTTAGGACACCCCAAGCCAACCATCTATGTTGTCACATGGTGACTACTTTACTGTTTCTGTTTCTAGTATTTTTTTTTAATTCTGTACATAATTCATGCTACAGGGAAGAGTTAAGTGAAGAGAATGTGCTGACTCATATTTTAGCAAAGATTCTGCAGTATCCTCTGTCAAAAAATGCTGAGATTTGTTAAAAGCTCTGAGAGGTTAGAACCTCGGTTTTCCGCCTCATTGGGATATAGTCTGTCCATCAACCAATAGGCCCTAATAGAAATGGAAGATGCCACCATTTTCATTCATCTCACCTCATGCCTATCAAGGCCCTTTGTTTCCTGAAACCAAATCTGTGAGCTGGAGTTTTTTTGTGTCTCATGTCCTCAAAAAAAGGCTGAATGTTTCAGGTGGTAGTTACAGTGTTGAATACCCAAAGTCATGAAATAAAAATACCTTTTTTACTAGTATGAAGAGAAAATGGGGATGAATGATAAAACATTTAAGGGAATTAATGGGTGATAACAATTCTGAATGTCATATTTCTGGAGTTGCTTGATTTTTTTCAAATATTTGTAGCATTATGGTGTACCTAGGCAATTTTAAAATTAGAGGAAAACCACACCTCCTTGCAGTTTATCTGTCAATCTGTGTAAAATTGAAAAAGTCACTAAGGATCCTTCTAACTAGTGCATTTTCCTCTTTATGATTTTGCATATCTTTAATTCCAGTTTGAATCTCTAATGATAATTCTGAGGCAATATATTATATTAAAACAAATAAATAAATGTATCAACAAATAAATAAAAAGATGGATGGATGGATGAATGAACAAATAAATCAAATTTAAAAAGATATAGACCTATACTTGATGTAAGAATATGTAGTTGTAAGGCATGGCACCTTCAATAACTACCTGAGTGACTTTGAAAAAAATGTCAGTAAGTGTTCATGGAAGGGTAAAACTCCCTGGTTGACACCATCTATTTAACCTGCAACTAACTCTATCCCCCCAATTGTTGAATTCTAGTATTCTTGTGTTAAAAACTGAGTACCCCCCAGGGGAAAAAACAAAACAAAACAAAGAAACAAATACAAAAGCTATGTAATTTTGGATAAAGGGAGATATTTAATGGGATCATTGGCACATAGAGTAGAGGGGAAATGTTAGCTAAGTAGTAAATTTTGAGGGTCGGGGGGGGGGGTAGGAGAATCTGGACCTGTGATTTCATTGATTCATATAACACCCTCCTCTGATAAGTAGATATTCGGGAACTTAGTCTGAGAGAGTAAACTGGGGAACAGAAAGACTAAGTGATTTACCTGGGATCAAACAGCTAAAATGAAACAGAAACAGTACTTGAACCCAAATCCCCGGATAGGCTCTTCATCCACTAGAACAGCCGCATTGTAAACACATCAGTCTATTAAAAACCAATCAGTCAACAAGCATTTATTGGAGCTTTAACAATAATCCTAAATTTATAAGCATTCAATTACGTCTATGAAAAGACTTAAAATTTACAATCCAAACCTGTGATAAGCCAAGCAGTGCTTCCCTGAACACATTTGAACTTGATCTCAAAATCTAGGAGAGAGTAAAAGGAGGAGGAGTGAGGGAAAGAGGAAGAAAGAGGGAGCAGTCTTTTAATTGCTATTGTGTTCACCCAAAGAATAGTATTCTACCCATTTCTGCACAAAAAGAAGTTGGTTGTGGAAGTTCCATTCTTTTTTTACTTCATCCTTCAGAAGAGATGGACCCTGAAAGAGAGAGCCATTTTTGAAAACTTCTCACTCATGACTCTCCATAAAGAAAAAGATACAAAATTAAATTCAAAGGTAAATATTTGGAAGAGCTTTTTAGAGTCCTATTATATTTTTCCCAATCAAAATCTATCAGACTTGCTCTTCTATGAGTACCTGAGGCTCTACCAATGCTCCGTGGCTAAGCATGGTGTAGTCTCCAATAGAAAGATCTGGTATTAAGATAAATTAGATTGGAATGTCAGGGTTGCATCTGAACAGATTACCTCTTTCTATCCAATTCATGTGACACTTTGAGAAACTCGTCTTTGAATCATGGCAATTCTACTTCATTTAAAAAAAATGAGAATTCTGTCCTTTTAGTCGTACTGAGAAGCCTTCATGTATTATCAGAAGTTAGCTGTGAAGAAGGGGGGAGTCCCTTCTAGAATACATGTCTATGCAATTCTTTTAAAAAGTGCCAGTAAAGGCCAGCTAGATGGTGTAATGTACAGGGTGCTGGCCCTGGAGTCAGGAAGACTCATCATCCTGAGTTCAAATCTGGCCACAGACACTTGTTAGCAATGTGACATTGGGCAAATCACTTAATCCTGTTAGACCCAGTTCTCTTCTCTGTAAGAAGAGAAGGAAATGGCAAACTACTCCAGTATCTTTGCCAACAAAATTCTAATTTGGGTTACAAAGAGTCAGACACAATTAGAAATAACTAAAGAGCAACAACAAAACTAGTAAATAACAGAGACTAGTGAGATTCCCACTTGATTGGGTCAAACATGTCATATTTCATCCCTCCCCCAGAGTTCTCTGACATCCTTAAAGAGAATGAAGGTATTTAATCTTTGTCATTTACTCAAGCCTTCATTGACTATTTTCACCCAATATAAGGTTACTAAGCACCCAAGTTTCATCTCAGCAGTACGATTAGATTTTACAAAGGAAGATTTACTCTAAAAGTATTGCAAAAGCAAAGAAAAACATTCCACCATCCTTACACACAGTGAAGAGAGGCATAATCCCTCTTACATTATTCCTTCAATGTATTAAGAAGGGGATGAGTTTCATGGTTTAGCTTATTTTTTACATAGTGCCAGTCCCACCAAAGTTTCAAGTCCAAAGCATTTCATTGGGTTTGTATCCTAGCATCCTAGCTTTTCAGCGTTTCCTTGCTGGGAATATACTATTCAACCTGGAATTCTTTCTCCAAGATAACCATGGGTCCAAAGACCATGCTGTCTAGAGCTAAAATTGAAAAAGGTAAAGGAAACAGACCAAAACTCTAAGTCTGTTTCTTAGGACCAAAAGGGCTAAAAGGAAAGGAAGAAGGTAGTTCTTTATCCTCATCCAGGTTACCTCATGATGCCCATAATTCCGGTGAAGAGAAACTTCAATCACATCCGTAGCTATAAAAAAAAGAGTGATTGTCTCAGTGTAATAGTTTTAAAGAACAGCCTATTCTAGCAAAAAACTAGGAAAAAGGATGCATTCACTCACACAGGAGGGGTACACAGAATGTCTTCTTCCAGAAGCAGGGCTTTCCATCTCCTATCTTAAGTGACCTATTTATGCAAAATCCTAGTTCTACAAATTGAATGAGAGACAGACAGACAGACAGACAGACAGACAGACAGACAGAGAGGAGTTGGGGTCTCATAATGATAAGATATCAGTAATTAAACAGGATACTCCCAAGGAAAGCAGGGAACTGAGGACAACCTATAAGTCATCCAAAATGTGAAAATTGAGACTAGAGGAATAAAAAAGTTACATTTTTTCTGCATTCAATTATTAGAGAAAATATAGAATGTCCCTATTAATTAACCACAACTGACATGTATAGAGCTCTTTAAGATTTACAAAGTGCTTTATCTAGGTTGAATTATTTTGTATATCAGAAATCCAAGAAGTGAAAGTATATCCTTGTCGAAATAAAAACAAGCATATATTCTTGCATTTTGCATCCTTTGATCCATCAGTCATAGTTTTTCTAAGTATTTTTTCCTTCATCTGCAAAATGGGGATAAAACCTAATACTGTGATATCTCACAAGGTTTTTATTAAATCAAATTCAGTCGGGAGTGTAAAGTATGCTGCAGTCATCAAACATTATATAAATTTTTATGATCAGTGATTATAGTTGACATTCTAACCATATAATTATTTGCGATTCAGGGATTTAAGTCCCAAGGACTTTGATATTCTTACATTTTCCTTTGTACACAGGTCAAGGAGAACCTTAGAACAGTCTCATTTGTAAAACAACGCGAATCTTTCACTTGCTCAATTTCCTCAGGGTTTACATGAAGATATTAGCAGTGATGCAGCTCTGTGTGGTACCCCAGCATGCTGGAATTGTCCATTTGCTACCAAGCCATAGGAGGGATGCCTGATTTGGGGCCTCATGCTGGTTCTGTGTAGCCGTCTGCTATTATGGGAGAAGTTAAATGTTAGAGTAGGAAGGCATGTCACAGCATAGATGGAAAAAGTTATATATGGACTTGAACATTTGCTGATCCATATGTTTTTAATTATGATTTTTATTTTTACAGGCATAGGAAGCCTGGTTCATAAAGAGTAATTCTGAAGATGATTTTGATGTGAGGTCAAAAAATGTCATAATAAAATGGATCTGAAATATCAAGCATTGTTATTAATGTGTGTCATTATTATTATTATTATTATTATTATTATTATTATTATCATAACATAGGTTCATTTGTCTATGAAATAGTCAGCTACTGAGAGTTTTTCTTTGTCTTAAAAGTGAAGTCAGTCCTAGGTGGGAGGGGAGAGAGGGTGTTAGCTGTCTTTATGTAAAGGTAAAGTAAATACTAGTGTCTACTTGGAACATTTTTTATTTGACTTCAGAGTAAAAGAGCAAATTGTACTGGTTATGGAGTCAAATTGACCAGGGTTCAAGCTCCTGCCTTTGATACTTATTACCTGTATAATCCTGGCTAAGCCAAAACATTTCTAGGTGAAAGTTTTCTTTGGTTTTATGCAGGGGTGAGAGTGGGGACATTAGATGGCCTCTTGAGTTCTCTTCTAGCTCTAGATTTATGAATACATGATCTCAAAATTGTATGTAGGAAAGGCAGAAAATACCAAATTTTCAATGGACTTTGGGGATCACTAAGTTTAACTCTATAATTTTCTTTTTTTAAAAATTATTTTTATTTTTTTTTATTTTGTTTTTGAAGGGGGGAGCGTAGGGCAATTGGGGTTAAGTGACTTGATTAAGGTCACATGGCTAGTAAGCGTTAAGTGTCTGAGGCTGGATTTGAACTCAGGTCCTCCTGACTCCAGGGCCAGTGCTCTATTCCCTGTGCCACCTAGTCACTCCTTAACTCTATAATTTTCAAAGGAATACAGATCAGAGGATGATCATTATTGTTGTTGTTGTTGTTGTTGTTGTTGATGTTTTAAACTAGAATAGACCTTAGAGATTACCAAATCCAGCCCCTTCATTTTTCAAATGAATTAACTGAGGCCCAGATAGATGAAGGGCTTGCCTATATTCCCACACAGTAATCTGGCAGCTGTGGATGGATAGCAATTCAAGAATAATTTATGATGAAAGACAAAAGGATAATTTTGAAGGGAATGAAGGGTCAAGTCAACGAACATTTCTTAAGTCATCACTAGATGCAGCTACAATACTAGGCCCTGAAAAGACAGTACAGGAAGAAAGGCACCCTCAATGAGCTTAATGGAGCAAGAAAGTACATAAAAGAGGACTGAAAACAAGGAGAAGGTACCTATAGGGGAAGGGTAGAGACAGTGTAGCACTGCTTCTCAACCTTCCTAATGCCAACCCTTTAATACTCATATGTGGGTGTATCTGCATGTGGGTGGACCCGCCTGGAGACAGATAGAGGAGCCGTGTCTCGGTTCCTAACACCATCGGAAATATGTGTTTTATGATGGTCTTAGGAGATCCCTATGACCCCTGTGAAAGGGTTGTTTGACCCCCAAAGAGGTCACGACCCACAGTTTGAGAACCGCTGCTATAGAGAGTCTGCCTGGTGAAAGATTAAGAAAGATTACTTCTGTTATTAACTGACCAGCTTAAGCAAATCCTTTAAGCTCTCTAAGCTATTTTTTTCCTCATCCATATAATAGAGACAGTAAAACTTGCCTGATCTATTCAAAAAGTTCTTAGAAGAATAAAAGATTTTAACAGGAATGATAAATCAACAATCATAAATGCAAAGCATTGTATAAAAATAACAACATTGTTATCAAAATCAATCACAACACCACCTAGAGTGTGAGATGAAGAAAGAATATAAGTTGTCTTTTGTAGTAAATCAAGGTTATTTATATTTTCAGTATGTATTTCCATCCATCCTGTCCTCAAACCTTTTATTCTATTTGCTCTCCTTTCACTCTGTCCCTCCTCAAGAGTGTTTTGCTTCTGACTACCCCTAACCCCAATCTTCTCTCCCTTCTATCACTTCCCCTTCTTTTATCCCCTTCCCCTCATACTTTCCTATAGGGTAAGATAGATTTCTATACCTAGTTGAGTTGTATGTTATACCCTCTGAGAAAATTCTGATGACAGTCAGGTTCATTCACTCTCCCTCACCTCTCCCCTCTTCCACTCCACTCTAAAAGCTTTTTCTTGCCTCTTTTATGTGAGATACTTTACCCCCATTTTACCTCTCCCTTTCCTTTTTTCCCAGTACATTCTTTTCTCACTTCTTATTTTATTTTTTTAGATATCATTCCTTCATATTTAACTCTTACCAGTGCCCTCTGTCTATAATATTCCCTCTATCTACCCTACAAATTATAAAATTCTTAGGAATTACAAGTCTTATCTTCCCATGTAGGAAAGCAAATATTTTAACATTATTAGGTCCCTATAATTTCCCTTTTCATGTTCACTGCTTTATAGTTCTCTTGAGTCTTGTATTTGAAAGTCAAATTTTCTATTTATCCCTGGTCTTTTCATCAAGAATGCTTGAAAGCCCTCTATTTAATTGAATTGTGCTTTTTTCTTCAGTATTTTTTTGGTGTCTCCTTTACCAAGCTGTTGAGTTGTTTTGCATCACTCTCATCTCTCTTCCCATTTTTTCTTCTACTTCTCTTACTAGATTTTCATAATCCTTTTCAAGCTTTTCTATGGTCTCAGACAAATTCAGATTTCTTTTTTTTTCTGAGAAGCTTTGGATGTAGGAGCTTTGACTTTTTTTTTATTCTTATGAATGTGTGATTTGATATTTCTTGTCACCACACTAACTTCCTACGGTAAGCATTTTTCCTGTTGTTTGCTCATTTTCCCAGCCTATTGATTGATTGTTAACTCTGCTAAAGTAGGGCTCTGCTTCCTGGGTAGAGGGCATACTTCCCCAAGTTCGAGGGATCACATGCAGCTATTTCCAGAGATACTTCCAGGGACCTGAAAGTTTCAAGTTCTTCCAAGTAGCTATGATTTAAGGAGAGGTGGTTACTACTCTCCAGTCCTGTGCTCTGGCCTTTGAGTAACCACAAGGACTCTTTCTGTCCTAGAAATGTGATGAGGGTTGCTGTTCCACTGCTGCTGCAAGCCCTGGTGTGCTAGTGCTTCTTTTCTTTTTTTGGGGAGGGGGCCTGAGATTGCCACCTAGGACTGTGACCCAGATCTGAGTAAGGGCAATGCAACAGTCTTATTCCCAGTGCTAGAAAAGAGATCCCTGTAATCTCCTTTCATATATATGTGTGCTTAGAACTCTGGACACAAACACTGGCACTGCTAATTTAGTGGCTCCCTAGGCCTGCTCCTGGTTTTCTGGGGCCCAGTCTGTGCTGGTATGGCCTGTGCTGGACTGTGTTCCTCTCTTACCTTGATGTTATAGACCTTTCCTTACAAATTTCTAAGTTGTGTTGGGCTGGAAAATTTTTTCCCTTGATCTTTTTATGGGTTCTGCCCCTCTAGAATTTGTTTTGAGTGCTCTGGGACTGCTCTGGCAAGGGAGTGCTCTGGCAAGTCCTTGCCTTTACTTCCTCATCTTGACCCTGCCTCCCAATATTACTGAACTATTAAAAGACTTAGAGAAAAGTTTTTTTGAATTCTGAAAGCCTCTTTGGAGGATTTCTATGAAGATATATAGAAGATTCAGATCATGGAAAAAAGTGTGCATGGACTGTGAGTTATAATGGTTGAATTATCTATACTAATGGGATCACAAATCCACTGAGATATGATGGATATGGCATTTATGAAATCATAGATTTAGAATGAGAAGGGTCCTTACAGTCCATTTTCTTCAGACCCCTCATTTTATATATTTGAAAGCTAGGGACTGAGAAATTAAGTGATTTACCCAAAAATCATACATGCAGCTAGTAAGTGACAGAACTGGAAATAAAAATCAACTTCTGTGATTCCCTATTGATCACTCCAAGTTCAAAATGCTATCTACTGTATTACTTATTTCCCATGTTTTCAGAAGACCAAGTGAATATACGGATACCCAATATAATATTCCCCTACTCATGGTCATTCTTCAACAACATTAAGCCAGTTTTTAGAGACCATACGTCTTCAATCTTTGTTTCAGTTCCACTCCCCCCCTCCCCCATAACAAAATGAGTCAAATAAAATCATGGAGCTGCCCTTAAATTGAGACTCAGCTTTTACAGTTACTGATTTCCTAAGATCAATTGGGCAATTCAGGCTTCCCCAATACTCTCTGATCCATTCCATCAAATCATGTGGTTGATCAAGGTAGCTCTAACATGTGCTGCTCTCCATTGCTGAGGAGACACTCTGTTTCTGTTTCATCTAGCTCTTATTCTATAGAGATAATAGCCCCTGGTAATATTTGTTTTTCACCAAATGTTTTCATTGAACTTCTTTGAAACTTTAGACTAAGACCACTCAGATGCCAAAGCAAAATGAGAACAATTCTCCTTGGTTCATTTATAAACAGCACAATAAAACACTGGAATAGAAAGTGGACTCCTTATTCTTAGATACAATGAAAACCTGAATATAATTAACATTAAGCAAAAATTAGGTAATTTAAATCACCAAAGAGAATTTCTCTGCTTATTATATGTCAGGTACTGTGCTAAATGCTGGAATACCAATGTAAGCAAAAAGACAATCCTTGCCTTCAAAGCGTTTACATTCTAATGGAGGAAAAAAAAAAACATATAAAAAGCAACTTAAAGTGCCACAGAAGAAGAGGTTTTTATTAAAGAAAAATTTTATTAAAGAAAAGCAGGTACCTGGTAGTAAAAAAAGAAACCACAAAGGAAAAGTTTTTTTGTATTAACCAGTTAATAGGCATTTATTAAGTATTTGCTATGTAGCAGGCATTGCATGAAGGGTTAGAAATTTTTAAAAAATCAGTACAATTATTTCTGTAATGAGTGGAATAGTTAATCAATTATGGAAGTATGGAAGAATTTTCTTACAGTAATGAGGGACCAGAAGAGATACTGTAACGTAAATTGGTAGCTGGTTTTGGTCAGCAGTTTCCTGACAAGTTGCTTAACTTTTCAGTGCCCCCCAAAATTATTTAACAATCTCAAATTACAAGACAGTTTTGGAATATCTTTTGGCATAAGGAGTTTCTTCATTAGAATTTTCCTACACCAAAGAACTCACAGGTTCCCTCACCACACCCCCAAAAATTAAACAAATAACAAACCCATATGGGGGGAGGGAGGGGTAAATATTTACTGATATTTCACTCCTTTTCAATTTCCACTCAAATTGTCTACCCTGCCACAAAAGCTACTTCATCCTGGAATTTCACTCAGCCCTTGGACATTTCTCAATGGAACAATACTCTGGTCCTGTGACACTTTCCTTTTGTCTGGTTACTCTGAGAATCTCCATTTTAATGAAAACACCCAAGGCAGCCATTTCTTGATTCCTCCCCAAACTCCACTAACACTCTGAACTTGCTCTATCTTCTCTTCTTCCCCTCTCTAACTTCAGCTTCCTTTTGTTATCTTATCTCATTAGAATATAAGTTTCTTGAGCACAAGCTCTATATTTCTTTGTGTTTATATTTATATTTCCAGCACAGTTCAGTGCCTGGCACATAGAAATGGCTGAATAAATGCTTACTGAGTTAATGACTTAATTTAACTCCCATCATATAGAAGAAGAAGATTCAGAAAAGTGAAGTGACTTGTCCATGATTACACATCTAGTTAGTGTCTAGGATGAGTGGGAATTGAACCTAAGATTTTCTTAATTTTAAGTCTGTCTTTAAGTCCATTTATTCTCTATGCCACACTACCTCTTAAAAACTTCTTCATAGTACTGTGGTGAGAGTAAAATGAAATGAAATGTGTAATATGCTTTGTAAATGGCAAATACATATGAGCTGGTTCTTCATAATTACAAATCTTGCTTACTGGAATTCTCTAGCTGAGGGAATCAAATAGCCATATTTCATCACTTCCTCACTTCAAGCAAGTTGCAGATGAATGTTTATCAAGCTTGCTCTCAATTGCTGATAAATATACTCGGTCATTTGTAAACATCTCCAGTTGTATAACAGTGAAGGACACTTTACACCTGTGCCCGCGTTATTAAATCTTCTCATAATATTTGGATTAATTCATATTATTATAATCAAAGCACAGAGTCATGCTTATGCACTTATGATGTAATGTTTACATTTGCAGACATAGAAAATATGCAAATATATATATGTATACATATATTTATATATATACATATGTATATTTTATTGACTGGAGTATACCATAAGCATTCCTTAATTCCTTTTTTGAAAGCAAACCTGCCCACCCAGAATCCACTGTATGATGGCTATGTGGAAAGGGGAAACAAAGCCAGTTTCTGTTTCTCTTAATTCCTCTTATATCTTAATCCCATCTGCTGCCACATACATACCTGGTCATCCCAAATCCAACCCAGCAGAACAGACAGGAAGATCTAGAAGTCAGAACTATTGTCCTCCTCTGACAATGTATTCTTTTCCTTTCTACATCATGGATGGACAATGAATTCTTGTTACCCAGTCCTTCCAGCGGAAACTCAGAATAATTATACCACTCATTTCTTTGGAACCACAACTTATTTCCCAACATGGAGGACCAGTCTTACACCCCAAAAAGCAATAAAACTGCTCATAAATTGGGTAGTAATTGATTGCCACAAGTCAATCAAATACTTTTCATAGTTCTGGCTAGAACAAGCATTGTTAATGGAGACTGTATAAATTTATATTATATGGATAGATGATAAAAATATACTTCTCCATTTATAAGAGAAAGAGAGAGAAAGAGGGAGAGAGAGAGAATTAAATTTCTATCCAATTGCTTTACTTTGTAATCCTATGTATTTTATTTTGTGCATTTTGAAGAATTATTCTATACAGAAGCTTCACAAAACTGCCCAAGAGGTCCATCATACAAATAGTGTTAAGAATTTCTGGTGTTAAGGTAGTAAATTTTCTCCATGAACAGAAAATTAATAACAGTTCCTCTGAATAGCAATATCGGATCTAGACAATGATCAAACAGGATAACATATGTTAAACACATAGTTGTGAAGCTAAATTTTATTCTCAGAAACCACCTTATTAATCAGCTGCTCATTTTCCAAATCGGTTTTTGTTTTTCTCTTCTGTATCATTTCCTTCAAAGAGTATCAGGGAGGAAAATACAACCTGTGGACCTAAGGTCTACACATTCTGGTCCAAAAACTTATAATTTTTGACAATATTTCTTCAGTTTCTTATGGCAATATCATTTATGGCCATATGGATAAACAAAAGTGGGTAATGCTACCAATACTGGTAAGTCTTAATAATCAGGCAGAGCCTCAAATTTCTCTATTAACTCTTAGCTTAGCCTAGTATCTGCTCCATAGTAATTAATTCTTATAAGTTAATAAGTTATAAGAAGAGGCAACCAAAACCATATGACATAGGGTCATATATCCCAATACTATAGAGACATTGGTAAGTCACATATATGTGGTTTAAAGTTATGGTCATTTCAGTGAAGATTCTGGCTTCCAGAGTAAGGTGTTAAATATACAGCAGTTAGAATGGTTGGACATGAATTTGGGGCCATCAAGAAGAGTGTCATGTAGAAAAAGCTGCACCAAACAGGAAAAGGGAAGTTTTATGAGGTGAAAATGAGAAAGGAGTAGATTATAGCTTTAGAGCAGAAGTTCTCAACCTGTGGGTCACGACCCCTTTGAGGGTAGAATGACCCTTTCACAGGGATCACAGGGGTCACCTAAGACCATCGAAAACACATATTTCTGATGGTCTTAGGAACCAAAGCACCACTCCTCTATCCATCTCCAGGCAGGTCCGCCCACATGCAGATACACCTACATATAAGTATTAAAGGGTCATGGCATTAGGAAAGTTGAGAACCACTGCTTTAGAGGATGGACAGTGCAAAGGCATGGAGATGAAAGATGAAGTGAACAGAGATAAAACTATTTTGACTGGATTACAGAGTATATACAGAAGGAAAGGATATACAATTATACTTTAAAGATGATGGAACTAGAATGTTATGATTTTAAAAGCTAATCAGAAGAATATGTGTGTCTGTATGTATATGCAATATATATGCACTTATAAACATGTATGTGTGTGCATGTATACATACATATGCATATCTGTATATGTGTATATAAGCACACACATAATTTCCCCCTAGAATCAAAAGGGAAGTTTACTGAGTAGAGAAGGGATATGATTAGAACTATGCCTAAGCAAAATCATTTTAGTAACTGTTTGGCAAATGGATGATAGTAGGGAGAAACTTGAGAAATGAAGAACAATGAGTAGGGCATATAATAATCAAAGTGGTAGATGACAAAGGTTTCTCTGAGTAGGGAGAAAGTGTCATGTGTTGTGGTATTATACATGCCAAGATCGGAAAAGTAATTGGTAATGTGGAGTTATGAAGAGTTAGTAGTCAAGAATAATACCAAGATTATTAAATTAGTAAATTAGTAAAGTGGAAGAATAGTAGTATTTTTGATAGAAATAAAGAAGTTTGGAAGAGGGATTGGTTTGAAGGCTAAACATATGGAACATCAAATTTGAAATGTCCAGTAGATAGGTGGTGATAATTCAGGCCTAACCGAGAGACAGAGAGACAGAGAGAGACAGAGAGAGACAGAGAGAGACCAGAGAGAAGATATAGCTGTGGATATACTTAGCTACAGAAATACAGATATATCTGTGTCTCATCTCCATAGAAATGATAATTAATCCATGAGAGTTAATGGAGTCATCAAGAAAGAGAGGCGAGAAATAGGAGATCTATGACATAAAACTGAGAAATTCTCTTTGTAAGAGGGAGTTACATGAATGATGAGTCAACAAAGGAGACTGAGAAGTCAGACAAGTAGGAGAAGAATAAGGAAAGAATAGTTTCAACCAAAGTTTTGAGTAGAAAGTATCAAAGACTTGAGATGGTCAACAATGTCAAACACAGCAGAGATGTCCTCCACTACGAGGACAAAGAAAGGACTATCAGATTTAAAATTAAGACACACCTGTTATTTTTAGGATAGCATTTTTATTTTCTTCCAAAAATATAAAGAAGGTTGATAAAAAATAAAACCTCTGAGATAACACTTTAAGCATGTTAAAAACTTATGCAAATACTTAAACTGCAACAGACGCCACTTCAAAGAGAAATAGGAAAGATTCATAAAAGGAACACAATGCTGGATTTTCTTAATGTAACCAATATTGATTTACCTTCAGTAGAGCATATAAGAAAGTCAAAACACAAAAAGGGAAACCAAAAGAGCTTCTATGTCCTACAACCAAAAGAATCCAATGAAAAATATTTTAACAATTTTTCAAACAAATGGCCAAGCTATGAAGATTTGTTTAGAGAAAGATTTCCCTAAGTTAAAAAGATTCATTTTCTTCAAATGTTCTTCATTTTTTTTAAGAAATCATATTTATATAGTGTTTTGTGGATTGCATATCACCTTATTTAAAAAATAAACACTGTGAGGTAAGTAATGTATTGTTAAATCCCTGTTAAATATGTAATAACTGATATTGTGACTTTCTTACGGTAACACAGCTAATGAAAGTCAGTTCTTAAACCTGGGTTTTCTGAACCTGAATTCCAGGATATTTTCTTTTATAACTCTTTTTCCTATAATATCCTAAGTCTTTCATTTACTCAACTTACTACCCTCTTTCCTATCAATTACTAAATTTGGTCAAGAAAAATCAACTGCCATTTTTTTTAACATATATATATAGGCTTTGCATCACACATATTTAGCACTCTATCTAGCATCTTCTTCCCTCAGAGAGTCATCTTTTATAACAAAAATATCAAATAAAGGAGGAAAAAAGAGGAAGGAGGGGAAAATAGTAATCCAACATACAGATATCTTTAAAAATATCTAACATTATATGTGATGTTATACAATAGGGGCCATCTCTGTTCAGATTTTCTCTTTCTTGTTCAGATTCCATCACATCTGGATGTTTCTAAGCCCAGGAAATGTTGTTGGCCTATCAGATTCATGGTTATATAGGTAGTAAAATTCTTCTCTAAGAATTAAAGGAACATAAAATTTGGGTCTGGAAGGGACCTTAGGATTAGGGGACCATTTGCTTCGTTTCAGAGGTGAGGAAACTTATATTTGGAAAGGTAAGGGAACTGAGATTTAGTAAGGTAAGGTATCTGACCAAAATAAGCTAGTGAGTTGGCAAGAGAGCTCGAAATCAAATTCAGATTTCCTAATTCCCAAGTCCAGTGCTCTTCTCATTGAGGCTCTCCATACTTAGAGGTTATATGTATCAATAAATATCAAAACTTGGTAAAACACCTATCTATTCTAGAATATTATCATCCTATACTTTCTTCCTTCCTCTTTGTTCCATTTTACCTTCTTCATCTCCTCCATTTTCAATAACCAATCTAAGGAAGATTAACTCTATTTATAGCAGGATGAAAATAAGCAGAGATCAATTAAAGAGTAAACTACCATTTTATTTTATATTTTGAGACAGAGCATTATGCAGAAAGACAATATATTCTGTTCATTATATGACTTTATATTCTGTCTCAGGTAATACTCCCCTAGAGGAGGATATGTCTCATTATGTAACGAACACTGTGATCATTCCTCCAGTGTATACATATTTTTTTACATCTAACCTGAAGAGGAAGGAAAAATCAAAGTTGGCACATTAAAACTTTTAAAATCTGGGTTTTCTCCAAAATTCAATTTCAATACAACATTTGAATGGCCTTGTTCATGGACAATTTGGTCACATTTTTAGAAAAATGTAACTCACTGAAAGGAAGGCCAAAATTATCATGGTAGGAATAATTGCCAAAATGGAGCCCATAATTTAGCTTCCTTCAGTATCTTCCCAATGTGGAATGAGTGAATGTTTTGTCTTAAGGTAAGGAAGTGCTTGGTTGCCTTATTCATTCCTGCTGGCTCTGTACAACAAAATCCTAGGGCTGTAGAAGTAAGAGCTTAGGAGGACAAACTCCTATTTTCCCCTTCTTGAATTGGCTGAGACACCCAGGACTTTTCTTAGTTGGCCCAGGAGAATTGTTAAAGTGCCATTGCAGCTGTGCTACTGGAGCCCTATGAGCATACTGAACACCAACAATGCCAAAAACTTGTTTTGAGTGGGGAAGAGGAGAATGGTGCTGCACATAGTCCAACAGAATTGCTATTAAATCTACTCTTTTAGGCTTTCTCAAGCAATCCACAAACTAACAGGCCTATATGCTCTAATTAGAAGAGATAAATGCCGCTTAATAACTGACTGTTTTAACTAGAACATCCCTCTAGCTTTGTTCCATCCTGCCCTCTTCTCCCACCATATAGGCCTGTAGGTGAGGGAACTGGCTCCTCGTTTCAGCTGTTCCAACTTTGCTTAAGGACTGAATCAATCCAATTCTTTATCCTATCCTATATAGGCAGAACAGGCTACTATCATCCCACAGAGAAAATCCTTCCAAAAGTTTTCAGATCATTTCCTACATTTTTTAAGGTTATCTGAGAATGACGTATTCAGAAGAGATAGAGAGAAATTAAACAGACAGGACAGATATTTCCAAAAACTTGGGCTGACAATAAGATATTGCAAAAAGTCTTTGACTTTGAATATAAATATATATATATATATTTGTGTGTATTCATATATGTATGTATGTGCATTTTTATACATACATATCTATATCTATCTTTATATAGACAGTTATATAAAGATATATATATATATATACATATTTATCATACATATGTGTATGCATACATATGTATATGGATATATCTGTTTATGTATATACTGATACATGCATACATATATGAAACCATGTATAATAAATTTACTTCAATATATTTTCTTTTATCAAAATTTTATCAAGCATTCATTAAATGCCAAGCACTATGCTAAGCCCAGACAACATAAAGTTAAAAATAAATCAGTTACCACCTTATAATTTTGCATTCTTTTAGGAGAATATAAAATGTATACAGAAAGGTAAATATAAATACATATGAAATAAATAGGTAAGGGAATAAGAACTTATATAGTGCCTACCATGTGCTATACACTATTCTGAAATTTTTTTTTAATTACCTCACTTGAACCTTACAACAACCCTGTGAAACAGGAAGAGGTTAGGTAACTTGCCCAGGATGAAATACTTGGTGTAATGATAGTGGGATGTGAAGATCTTCCATGCCCCTTGAACTTGCTGCCATATCAGGGAGGGGTGGAGCAAGAGAATGACGGAACCAAGTTAGCCTTTGTGCAATGCTGACTGGAAGCAGTGGCAGAGGCAGTGACTGCAGTTGTGGAGCAAATTCCTTTTTCTTTGAGCCTGCCAGAATCTCTGCTAAGGACTCCTGCTGAGACTGCCAGGGATGGGAACTGTGAGGGGAGGAGGGGGGGCAAGCTGCTGGGAGCAAGCTGTCTGGATGTTGAGCAATTGCGTGAGTGAAGAGAGGAGGATCTTTGCCTGAGGTAGCCTGTCCTGTTTTGAAGGCTTGAAAATGTGGGTGTTTACTACATTAACTACATGTGCCAACATCATAACTACTGTGATGGCTTTGACTTTCTGGTTTGGGGACTCATTTTTCTGGTTTTTGGTTAAATGTTCTAGCTATATTCCACATGTAGAAATCCTGTTACATTTTGTGATTAATAACCATATTAGCATACTTATAGTTACTGTAGGCATTGTGAATGCTGCATTGCTGATACAGTTAGTAAATCTCTGAAGTCACATTGGAACTTAGGTCTTCTTGAGTCCAGGACTGACACTATATCCACTGCACTACATAGTTGCTTCATCTGGGGGTGGAAAACACAGATTACAACTAAGCAAACTGGAAAGCATGCTGGTAGAAGGCAACTTTGAACTGCTTCTTGGAGAACTCTGGGGGATATGAAAAAGAGAGGTGAGGAGGGAGTGTTCCAGGAATAGGAAACATATTGTGCAAAGAAAAATGATATCATAGATGGACTTTGATTTATAGGCAAAATAAATAATCCAGGTTGATTGGGACATCAAGTATGAAGGTCAGTAAGTGTGTAATCATCCTGGAAATATAGACTCCAGGAAGAGAGTGAAAGGCTGTAAATGTCAAACAGAACAATGATCATCATGGAAATTAACCTATGGGATCTGATTGTATCTCTAAGAGGGTGTTAGGGGAAGAGAATAGAAGGGAAAGGAAGAGGAGAGGAGAAAAGAGAAGAGAAAGAGGAGAGAAGAGAGGAGAAAAGAGGAGATAAGAAGAAAAGGGAAGGGAAGAGGAAGGCACAGGATAGACCACTAAGGTGCAACAACTTAGAAAAATTGAATGATAAAATAATATTAAAAAATATCTTACAAAGGAGAAGAAAGAGAAAGGGAGAGAAAGAGAGAGAGTGAGAGTGAGAGAGAGAGAGAGAGTGAGAGAGAGAGAGAGAGAGAGAGAGAGAGAGAGAGAGAGAGAGAGAGAATACGTCATGAAAACCCTACCAAAGAGTATCCAGGTAGAGAGTGTAGCCAGAGTTGTCAAAGATACATGCTGAGAAAAGGTCACTGGGTTTAAAAATTATGAGATCACTGCTGATCATTCAGATAACAGAATCAGGCATGATGAGGATGGAAGCCAGACTATAAGGAGCTGAGAAGTTAGTAGGATGTGAGAAAGTGCAGGCAATAAGATTGTGTGTGAGAGCGTATGTGTGTGTATAAAATACATAATACACCTTGCATATATATGCATTGTTTTTAACTGCTTATAATTTGCACTAAAATTATTATATTATAATCTCATTTAAAGTGTATCATAATTCATAGTAACATTTTTATCATTATGTTTTTCCCAGTCATCAAACAGAAATTGTGTAAGTACTCACAGAAATGTCCAAATTCATTATTGTTGTGAAAAAAGGATCACAGAAACCTGGTATATGAGTTAGTACAGAGTGCTTTGGCCATCTGGCTCAATCCATGTCTGAATTTGAGTCATATCTACAACATGCCTAACAAGTAGTCATTCACTCACTATTTAAAGACCTCCAATAAAAAGAAGCAATCCATTTTCCCCACAAGACAGTTCATTCTGATTTTGGGCCAGACTCAATGTTTTCTGACTTTAAGTCTAAATTCACCTCTTTCATAACTTCCCCTTATAAAAATCATACAATCTATTTTCCTTATGACAAGCCTTCCAATGTATACAGACAGTAACCATATCCTATATAATTCTTCTCTTTTCTGAGTTAACACCCCCTATTACTTCAATTGATTTTCATATTTGAAAATGTAAGGAAAGCCCTGAGATAGGGTAGCAGGGGTTCTTAACGCCTGAAGTTAAGATGAATCTTGTGAGCTTTTAAAAAATAATTGCAGTTTTTTCAATTATATGCAAAGAAAATTTATTCATTGTTTTAAGATTTTGAGTTCCAAATACTTTTCTCTCTCCCTCCCTTCCCACCCCCCTTCCCAAGATATCAAATGATCTGATATAGGGTATACATATACAATCATATTAAATGTTTCCACATTAGTCATATTGTGAAAGAAGATCAGAACAAAAGAAAAAAAGAAATAAGAAAAATCAAAACTAAAGAAAAAAACATGAAGACAGAATGCTTCAATCTTCATTCAGACTCCATAATTATTTCTCTGGATGTGGATAATATTTTCCACTTTGAGTCTTTTGGAACTGTCTTAGACCATAGTGTTGTTGAGAATAGTCAAGTCTATCAAAGTTGTTCATCACACAGTATTGCTATTACTGTGTATAGTGTTCTCTGGCTCTACTCACTCCACCAGCATCAGTTCATACAAGTCTTTCCAGGTTTTTCTGAAACCTACCTGCTCATTCTTGCTTACAGAGCAATAGTATTCCATTATATTCATATACCATCACTTGTTTAACCATACTACAATTGATGGGCATCTGCTCATTTTCCAATTATGTATCACCACAAAAAGAAGTTCTATAAATATTTTATACAAGCAGGTCCCTTTCCCTTTTTTATGACATCTTTGGGATACAGAACTTGTAGCGGTACTGCTGCTTCAAAGGGCAAGCACAATTTTATAGCTCTTTGAGCATAGTTCCAAACTGCTCTCTCAAATGATTGGAACAGTTCACAACTCCGCCAACAATGTATTAGTGTTCCAATTTTCCTACATCTTCTGCAACACCGATCATTTTCTTTTTCTGTCATATTAGACAATCTGTTAGGTATGAGGTGGTATCTCAGAGTTGCTTTAATGTGCAACAGTGATTTAGAGCATTTTATATGACTATTCAGAGCTTTAATTTCTTCATCTGAAAACTGCCTGATCATATCTTTGATCACTTATCAATTGGAGAATGACTTGTATTCTTATAAATGTGATTCAATTATTTATTTATTTTTTTTGGAAATGGGGCCTATATCAGAAACACTGGCAGTAAAAATTGTTTCCCAGCTTTCTTCTTCCCTTCTAATCTTGGTTATGTTGTCTTTGTTTCGGCAAAAATTATATAACTTATTGTAATCAAAATTATCCATTTTATAATGTTCCCTATCTCTTGTTTAGTCATAAATTCTCTCTTCTTCATAAAACTAAGGGTAAATTATTCCTTGCTCTCCTAATTTGCTTATGATATCACCCTTTTTTGACCTTATCTTGGTGTGTGGTATAAGATGGAGGTCTATTCCTAGTTTCTGCCATTCTATTTCCCAGTTTTCCCTGAAATTTTTGTCAAATACTGAGTTCTTAACCCAAAAGCTAGAGATTTGGGAGTTTATCAAACATTATATTTGTATTTTACTATACAGCAGGGAGATGAATGTTTTTCTCTGTAATTCTCACAAAGGCACGAAAAGATGAAAAGGTACAGTACAGTAATGTACAATAACAGGTAGTTGTCATCAGAAAGGGGAAAAATGTGTATGTAAAAAATGACCATTCAGGAAACATATTTTTCTACTAGCCATGATCAAAACAGCAACAATAAGAGCACACACCCCAAATTCCCACCCGCCACTCACAGAAGAGAGACAGACAGAGAGAGAGAGAGAGAGAGAGAGAGAGAGAGAGAGAGAGATTGAGAGAAGAGGAGGGAGGGACAGGGGGGGGGGAGAGAGAGATAATTGTTTATACAACATTACCTAATTGTCTGTTCTTTTTTTTTGTTGTTTTTAAGGAAAACCTGACAAACTCATTTGTTTCTATATTATCCCATCCTAGTAACATTGGATGGATTGCTTATTGTCCCCAAATGTCATCCTTATCATGAGATAGAAAGGTCATAAACAGTGCCAAAGCACTGAATTGTTTCAACTGCATCAATACAATGGTTTTACAGAATGTCATGATCACTTTGGGGAAAAAAATCTTTTTTTTTGACATCTGTTTTGGGTTATTTTGGTTTTTTTGCCAATCAAAAAATCATATAGAAGGAACCAAGTAACTCATCTCATTGCAGAAACCTTTTCCACTTCTGTCAGCACTAGTTTTCAAACCAATAGCCAGGGCACTTAGGATAGATACAGCATGTTTGGCCATAGTTGGCCATGTAATTGCTTAGTTTATTCACTTTAATGATGCTATAGAGGGGAAAGACAGGTACATTCTCTTTGTATAGTACAAGAGAAAGTTCCTGGAAAAAAGGAAACCACTTCTCCTTAGCAAAATATGAAACTGGAGAACTCAAACTAAGTGTGACTTTTGATAGAGATCACAATTTCTTTTGTAACATTGCCTTTTTGGAAGTTAGGTGGCACAATGGATAGAGTGCCAGAAGACCCGTGTTCTAATCTGGTCTCAGACTCTTACCACCTGTGTGACCCTGGGCAAGTCAATTAACCCTGTTTGCCTTAGTTCCCTCATCTGTAAAATGAGTTGGAGAAAGAAAAGACAAACCAGTATCTTTGCTAGGAAAACCCAAATGGAGTCATGAAGAGTCACATGTAACTGAAAGATAACAACAACCATTTTCTTTTCTATTGAAGAATCAGGATGACAAGCATTTCAGAGAAGAAAATTTCTGGAGATTAGTTAGGCCAACATCTTAGAGAAAACTGAGATCAAGGTAGAATGAATCATAAACAGTGGTTCTAGGCCACACCTGAAAGTAGTACCTACTGTGCATTACATCTGACAAGAACCAGAAGAATGATTTTGGATGACTCTGAAATTTCCAATAAATTTACTTTTGGTTTGTTATTTGAGTTAAAGAATCACAAAATATTAGAGTGGGAAAGGAACCTAGAAATCACCTAGTCCAATCTTCCAACTCGTACAAAGGTCACATTTTCAAAATCCTCACCTTGCCCCTATGCTTGCAGGGTGAATGATATCCCTATTTTGCATGGACTTTTTTTTTTCTGTTGTTGAGCAGCTATAATTGTTAGAAAATTCTTTATGTTGAATTTAATCCTGACTCCCAACTACTCTTACCCTTTAGCACTAGTTTTGTCCTCTAGATCAACATAAGGAGAAGGGAAGGGAAGAAGCATTTATATAACATTATTTTTGTTGTTGTTAGTACTTTCAGTCATGTCTGACTCTTTGTGACCTCATTGGGAGTTTTCCTGACAAAGATACTGGAGTACTTTAACATTTCCTTCTTCAGTTCATTTTATGGATGAGAAGACTGAAATAAGGTTAAGTGATTTGTCAGGGTCACAAAGCTTGTCAGTTTCTTAGGCCAGATCTGGACTCAGGTCTTTCTGATTCCAGGACTAGTACTCTGTCCATTGCATCATCTAACTGCCCCAAATATAGCATTTGTTCCATGCCAAACACTGTACCAAGTACTTACAAGCATTATCTCATCCGATGCTCACAACAACCTTAAGAGTCAAGTGCTGTTATTATCCTAATTTGACAGTTGAGGAAACTGAAACAAATAGAGATTGAAGTGACTTGCTTAGGGACATACAGTTAATACAGTGGTTTTTAATCTATGAGTCATGACCCCTTTGGGGATTGAATGACCCTTTCACAGGGGTCGCCTAAAACCATCAGAAAACACATATTTCCTATGGTCTTAGGAACCAAGATACAGCTCCTCTATCTGTCTCCAGGCGGGTCTGCCCACATGCAGATATACCCACATATGAGTATTAAAGGGTCATGGCATTAGGAAGGTTGAGAACCACTAAGCTAATATGTTCAAATGAGATAATAATTGTAAAATGCTTAGCATAGGGCCTTGCACATAGAAGGTGGTCTATAAATGTTAGTAATATTATTATTATCAGGAATTACTTATCTGAATATTCACTTGAATATATTATAATCCTATCTTCCACATGATCCCTCTTGGGGAATTTGAAGGTAGTTTTCATGTTCCCCTTCTTTTTTTTTTCTTTCAAGTTAAACATGCTTTCACCTTTTCATAATTCTGCATATGATATGATTTCTTTTTTCCTGAGACACCTTTCCAGAGACTTGTCCTTTTATACTTGGGTTATCAATTGCTTTGTTGTTGTTGTGGTTGATGATGATGATGTTGATGATGATAATGATATTGCTGTGATATCACTGATGTCAGGGATAACTGATAGAGGCAAAAATAATCTACCAAAGAAAAGCAGCAACTGGTTTGAAATGTATAGAGTAAGAGAGTTGTCTGAGTGAACTAAAAGGTAGACTTATCTTCACAGGGTCACAGTATATGTCAGAATGGATATCTGAGTCCCCTACTTAAGTCTTTTCACTTTTTAGAGGTGGAAACTGACACTTGGAGAGGTCATGACTTGCCCAAGTGACGATTAATAATTGTCAGAGTTGGGGATGGGATTTGAATTCAGGTCTTTTGATTCCTAGTTCAACACTAGAACGTACTTCATCCTGTTCTTTAATGATAGCCTTTTCCTATATTTCTGCCTCATTCTCTTTATTACTAGCTAAGTTAGCACATTTTTCTTTTGGACAGCTCTGACTGCTAGAAATTTTTTTTTCCCCATGAGATACATTGTCATTATTTTTTACGTTATGCCTGTATGCAGCTTTGAACCTCTTTCTGATTTGCTACTACATGACAAGTTACAATAATTAAGAGCATAAAAAATAATAACCCAATACCAAGCATGACCACTGCCAGTTCAAATGGGTTGTAAAAACTCAAAGAGTACAATACATTTTCATATAATAGATTTTCATATAAATAGATTTTGAAAGAAATAAGGGCAATCATTTTATTTGCTGGGGGAGGGGGTTCAGACATATCCATTTAGAAGTTCTAGGGTTTGTATTTGTCATGTACAACTTTTCATTTCTTGGCAAAGTTTTCATGCTCAATAGAACTAAGCACTACCTTGAAGGTAGCTCTTGAGGGTCCTACAAATCAGTCTAAAATCTAAATTCAAAAGTACTGACCAAGATAGTAGAATGAATGAAACAAAAAAGCAAATCTTTCCCAATTTTCCACCTTAAGAACACTTTAAAATAATTCCTTGAATCAACTTTTGGAGTGGCAGAGCCAACAAAAACTTAGAATGAGACATATTTCCAGTCTAAGGCAACTTAGGAAGTGAGCAGGGGAGATTTGTGACACTGGAGTGGGAAACCTGGACCATAGCACAAGAAATATTGCAAGAGTAATGAGATTTGAAGTTCCTTTTGTATTGCTAAGCTGAGAGATACTTAACACCTAGTTCAGATTAAGCCTCTGTTAAAGAAACAAAAGGCATGAACTCCTGTCTCCTGTTGCTGATGTGACAGGAAGGGGCTGAATGGAGAGGAGAAATACTGTATATAAGGAAAAGCCCCAGAGAGGGAGAGTTAGACCTTTGTAGAGCAGGCTCCATGGAGGGAGAAGCTGCTGCCACCAGGGAGACGGAAGAGGAGATGAGGAGGCTGAAGAGGAAAGCACTCCTCTGCTCACCCCCCCTCCCCACCCCCAGGCTGGAGAGAATCATTTTGATTTTGAAAACCTGGATGGAGTTATTTTGATTCTGGGAACCAGCTGAAACTTCTGCTGAGTCTGAGGACCAGCCATAGTTGCTGAGAAGTTGCTGAAGATTTCTGAGGGCCATCTAGAGTTGTTGAAGACTGAGGATGCAAGACTGTGATGCTGGTACTTTGCATAAATCTTTTTGTGGCTTTGTTAAGCCTTGTCATCCCAGGAAGAGAGACTGTGAAGGATTTGAGATGGACTGGACACTGTGAGTTCCCATGTGGAGCAGGAACTGCACAGAGAGCTGGACAAGGACTGGGAGCTTTTGAACCCAGGTGACAGTTTGGTGAATCCAGGTAGGATCTGGGACCATGGAAGGGGATCCAGGGAATCTGAGGGACAATCACAACTCAAGCTGAAAGAAGATTTTACTCATATATTGTGTACTGACTAAGAAATTGTAAATTTACTAGTGACCTAAGGGTGAAGGATCTGTGTATTTTCTGATGATTGAATAGTGAATGATGAAGAATGATTGAATGATTAAATTGATTGAATGATTGATTGACTAAATGATTGTAGTTAGTAATTGATGACTGAATGTGACTGCTTGAGTTAACGTAGTGTGTCCCATGAGTGGAGAACTTTGACTATTGTACTTTCTGTTCCTTGAGGAGGCAAACCTCCTTAAGGATGATTGAATGATTGAGTTACTAAATGATTACTCTTTGTTGAAATCTTTGTGACTACTGTGGTGAAAACTATGTGGCCATTTTCTGTGATAAGTTGTTGTGAATGCTATATTTTGATTTTCTATGATAAGTTACAATATTGTGAATGTTGTACTTTGATTTACTGTGTATGTTTTGATCTGATTTGTTATGGAGTAAATAGAGTGGTCACTATACTGTGTAATCAGAACCTTAAAAGCTGCTCACAGTAGCATTCTTCTGGAAAGCTGTTTTTGCTTGGCTTTACAAGTATCAACAGCAATAGAGGGCTGTGGGAGCAGCTACAATAGCCACAGCAGTTTCAGAATCACTCATTCCAGAGAGAGAAAGGAGAGGAGGAGAGTGGTGTAATGGTTATTGGTTGGGAAGAGATTACATTAGCTTTTTTTGCTAATGGGTATATCTTGTGCTGACTAGCAACTCTATTGCCCATAAGCAATTCTGGGTCATAATTCAAAGGCAGAAAGGACAGCTTTTGGTCAGTCACAAGATAGAAGGGATCCGGGTCACAGTTTCAAGGTCAAGAGGACCACTTATACATTTGGTTACAGGAGAACAGGAATTCTCAATATAGTTCCAGGTCTAAGAGTTTAGCTAATGTTTAAGGCTGTGGGGAAGCATTTTGGGTAAAGACCAGAGGGCAGATCAAGGGAGCAGTAATTACACCTATCTCTGTACCCAAAACTTGCAGACCCTCATAAATAACACTGAAAACTGAAGTAAAAAAATGCGAAGCTTGGGATAATGTATCCTTGCCATGAGGTAAACAGAGCCCAATCTTCACATAACATTCAAAGTCAAGAAATAGTCTATTAAAATGAGAAAACAACAAGAATTAGATTGCCCATAAAAAGCTATTTTGTTGGCAGGGAAGACTAAGACATAAACTCAGAAGAAGAGAACAAAATGGAAAATAGATACAAGCAAAGCATCAGAGAAAAATGCTAATTGAACTCAAGCCTAATAAGATTTCCCAGAAGAGTTAAAGAACTAAAAGTGATTGAGAACAAATTGGGAAAATAAATGGGAAAGATTCAAGAAAATATGAAAAAAAGGAACTAGCAGCTTGTTAAAAGAGTCACAAAAATACTGAAGAAAATAACATTTTGAAAAAAAAAATTGGCCTAATGGTAAAAGGTACACAAAAAGTTCACTGAAGAATACCTCCTTAAAAAGCGGAACTGACTAAATGAGGAAAACTTCAGGTACAAAAGTTCATTAAATAAAATATTTCCTTAAAAATTAGAATTGGACAGGTGAAAACTAGTGACTCCATCAGCATCAAGAAAAATAAAATAAAGTTAAAAGAATTAAAAATAGAAGAAAATGTGGAAAAATCTGTTTGGAAAACAACTAACCTGAAAAAAAAAATTGAAGAAGGAGAAATAGTTTAAAAATTACTAGACAACCTGAAAGCAATGATAAAAAAGAGTCTGGACATCATATTTCAAGAAATTATAAAGGAAAACTTCTCTTATATCTTAAATGCAGATGGAAAATAGATGTTGAAAAAAAAAATCCATCAATCGCCTCCTGAAATGAAAACGCCTAGGTATATTACAGGCAAAAACCAGAGCTACAGGGTCAAGGAGAAAATATTAGAAGCATCATTAAAATGGAAATACTTAGGAAGAATTAATTAAAAACAAGAATCCAAAAAATCTTATTTAAAAGAGACATAGACATAGAAACATACACACAGACTTAAAATAAAGGGTGGAAGCACATTCTATTACACTTCAGATGAAAGAAAAAGGCTGGGGTAGCAATCATGGTCTCCACCAAAGCCAAAGCATATTAACTAAATTAAAAGAGATAATCAGGGACACTACATTTTGCTAAAAGGTACTGTATGTAATAAAGCAATATCAAAAACTTTTAAAGCAAGTTTCTCTGAAGAAGGCAGCATTTCTTTTTTTCTTTTTTTTTCTTTATTGAGGGGTTTTGTGGGGCAATTGGGGTTAAGTGACTTGCCCAAGGTCACATGGCTAGTTTTGTGTTAAGGGTCTAAGGCCAAATTTGAACTCAGGTCCTCCTGACTCCAGGGCTGGTGCTCTATTCACTGCACCACTTAACCACCCCAAGAGTTTATTTTGTTTTTGTTTTTGTTTTGCTTTTTTGGAGGGGAAGGTAAGGCAATTAGGATTAAATGACTTGTCCAAGGTCACATGGCTAATGTGTGTGTGTGTGTGTGTGTGTGTGTGTGTGTGTTAACTATCTGAGGCTAGATTTGAACTCAGGTCCTCCTGACTCCAGGGCCAGTGTTCTATTCACTGTGTCACCTAGCCCCCCCCCTAAAAAAATATGGTTAGATGCCACAGAGTAAGTGGCAATGCTGTAATAGTATATATGTTTAAAGCCCACTAAGATCTCCTCCAGCCTAATCAAGGGGAGTACTAACCTTCTCTCATTTCATACAACATGGCATCATTTCTTAAATATACAGGGAACTGAATGAAATATATAACAAATATGAACAATTCTTTAATTCATAAATGGTCAAAGGTATAAACAGAAGGGTTCCAAAAGAAGAGATCAAAGATATTTATATATATGAAAAAATGCTCTAAATCACTGCTGATTAGGGAAATGGAAATTAAAACATTTCTGAGGTAATACTTTATACCTATCATAAATGACAAATGCTGGGCGGAATGGGGGAAAGTAGCTACACTAATAAGGTGTTGATGTAGTTGTGACCTTATCCAAACAATCTGGAGAACAATTAGGAACTGTATTCAAAGAGCTGTAAAACTATATATACTTTGTGAATATTCTGTAATATCACTACTCGGTTTTATACGAAAGAGATAAAAGAAAAAAGAAATTTTCCTATACAAACAAAAATACTTAATTACAACTTTTTCATGGAAGTAAAAAAATTGGAAATTGAGGGGATTATCATTAATTGGGGAAGAACTGAGCAAGTTATGGCACATAAATGTGAATGGAGTACAATTGTACTAAAGGAAATGATGAGGTGGGTGATTTCAAAATTAAAAAAAAAACACTTGAAAAGATCTATATGCATGAATGCAAAGTGAAGTGAGAAGAACCAGGAGATCCATGTACATAGTAAGAAAGATGTTGTACTGATGATCACTCCGAAAGATATGGATACTCCCAATACAATGTTCTAAGAATTCCAAAGGACTCATTATGGAAAAAAAATAATAATAACCCACCTCTTTTGAAAGAACTGATGAACTGAGTGCAAATTTGTATATAATTTTATTGTTTTATTTATTTTTGGTTTTTTGTGACATAGTTTATATTGGATTATGTTCTGCATACTTTCACACATATAAATGATATATTTTCTTTATCTTCTCAATAGGTAGGAAAGGAGAGGAAGGAAATAAGAAAATTTTTAAATCAAAGTTAAAAAGGAAAAATAATGTTAAAAAAAATACAAATTAAATTTATTTTAAAAATCAACCAAAAAGTGCTTTAATTTTGACATCATTATTTTGTCCCAACTTGTCAGTTATAAAATTGAAATTTCAATAAAATCAGATCATTTGGTACAATCATTTCTTTACAAAAACCCATTGTATAGCATGCTAATTGTTCAATCTAGCATGCATCCACTGATATTCCATTTAATAAACTAGCAAGTCAGACACATTAGTTTAAAATTCCAGGTTTAATCAAAAGATCAGCCTATAAAAATATGGCAAGGGAATAAGGAGAGATGTAAAATTCTCTACTGTGGAAAAATAATTGCTTTTATTTTTTTTTATCTTATCTCAACAAATGTCCAATCAAATTATGACAAAAAAGTCATCTCCTTACCATGTAATGCATTTCCTTTTAGGCAATAAATGTCCCTCCTCAGATTATATTAAAATCCTACAAGAGTTCATTGTTGTGCAGGGGAGGGCAAAGTCAAGACAACTGAGAAAAAGGCAGGAAATTGTTTGAGATAATCTCCAGTTTCCCTTGGAAACAATGTTAAATGCAAACAATTCCTTAAAAACAATCTCTTTAAAAACACAGTTGAACAAATGGGAAAAATATCCAGTGAAGACGACAATGCCTTAAAAATATACAATTGGCCAAATGGAAAGAGAAGAAAAAAAGCCAAGTGGAGAAAATAATTTCAAGGAAAAGATAATGATTCTTCTGATAAGAGCTTTATTTCTCAGAGAACTGAATAAAATTTATGAAAATACAAAACATTCCCCAATTGATAAGGGGTGAAAGGATATGAACAGGGAGTTTTCAGAGGAGGAAATCAAACATATCTTTAGTCATACAAAAATGCTCCAAATCACTATTGATTAGAGAAATGCAAATTAAAACAACTCTGAGGGGAGCAGAGCTAAGATGGCAGCATAGGAGCAGCAAGTTACAGCAGCTCCCACACAGCCACTTCAAAATACCCATAAAATATTACTTTCAACAAATATTAGAGCTCTAAAACGCACACAACTATACTTCCCACTGAAGGCAGCTCGGCTAGGAGGGACAATCTCTGTTCTGGGAGCTAAAACCAGCCCAGCCTGAAACTGTGGCATGGCCCTGGGAGCGGCCAGACTAGCTGAGCAGAGCCACAGTTAGAGCATCAGGAGAGTGAATCAGCAGCAGCTATGGCAATTTCAAGAATTATCAAGCCATAAGAAAAAAGGACTAAGTGAAAGGTCAGTGGAACTCAGCTAACATTGGGGGAGAAAACTGGGTCCAGCCAAACTGCCTCCAGGGCAAGGAAGCAGCAAAAGCAGAGGCCCTGCACCGACTTCCACACTGCTGCTTCAGAGCTCTCAGCCTGCAGACTGCAGGGGGGCCAAGCAACCATTCAGAGGCCAAGTGCTCTTGCATTGAGTGGCCTGGATCCAGATTGTGGTCTTGGGTAGTGGTCCTGGGGTGTGTTTTCAGTGAGCCACAGATGGTGGGGGCCCCAGCAGCCTCCTAAAAGCACGGGCAGCTGGGAACATCCCAGCAATTTGGGACAGAGCTTTCCCCTCTGGAAGCAGAGTTCCACAGAGGTAAAACATCATTGACTGACCAACCATGAGCAGGAGAAGAAAGCAAAGTAAGAACAGCAACCAAACTCTAGATTCCTTCTTTGGGGAAAAGAAGAATCAAAGCAGGGAATGGGAGAAAGATAAAACAGTCAGAACTCCCACACCAAAAGCTTCCAAGAAACATGAAGACTGCCTAAAAGC
>CM053585.1:169039675-169063469 GCA_028646515.1 Pseudochirops corinnae
GAGAAATAAGAATGATGCAAGAAAATCATGAAAAGAGAGTCAACAACCTGACTGAATAAAATAACACTTCAAAAACAGACTAACTCAAATGGTGAAAGAGGCTCAAAAAGGCAATGAGGAGAAGAATGCCTTAAAAAGTTGACTTTTCCAGATGGAAAAAGAATCTCAAAAGCTTTCTGAAGAGAATAATTCTTTCAGAATTAGAGTGGAGCAAATGGAAGCAAATGACTTTATGAGAAATCAAGATACTATTAAACAGATACAAACAAATGAAAAAATAGAAGGCAATGTGAAATATCTCCTTGAAAAAAAACACTGACCTGGAAAACAAACCCAGGAGAGACAATTTAAAAATTATTGGGCTACCTGAAAGCCATGATCAAAACAAAAGATCTTAGAAAGCATCCTTCAAGAAATTATCCAGGAAAATTGCCCTGATATTTTAGAACAAGAGGGTAAAATAGAACTTGAAAGAATTTACCAATTACCTCTTGAAAAAGTTCCCCAAAAGAAAACTCCTAGGAATATAATAGCCAGGTTCCAGAATGCCCAGATCAAGGTGCAAATATTACAAATTGCCAAAAAAAAACAATTTGAATAGTGTAGAAACACAATTAGGATAACCCAAGATCTACCAGTTTCCACATTAAGGGATTGAAGGGCCTGGAATACGATATTCCAGAGATCAAGGGAGCTAGGATTTAAACCAAGAATCACCTACCTAGCAAAATTGAGTATAGAGTTCCAGGGGAAAATATGGTCATTGAGTGAGGTGGAGGACTTTCAAATATTCTTACTGAAAAAAACAGAACTGAAAAGAAAGTTTGGCACTCCAACAGAAGAAGCATGAGAAGGTAAACATGGAAAAGGAATCATAAGGAACTTATCAAGGTTGAACTATTTACATGCCAACACGGAAAAGTGACAATTGTAACTGATGATACTTTTCTCAGTATGAGAATAGGTGAAGGGAATACAAATGTGTATATATACATATACATATACATATACATATACATATATCTATATAGGAGGGTTTATATATGCATACAAACACATATCTGAGTATGTGTATATATGAATACATAGAGGGCACAAGATCAATTGAATAGAAAGGGACAATGCTCTAAAAGGTAAAACTCTGAGGTGGGGGAGGATTAGAATGAGAGGAGACAGGGAGAGACAGAATGGGGTTAATCTTCTCATATAGAAGAGTCAAAGGATAATTGTTACAATGGAGGGGAAGAACAGGAAGGCAAAAGGGAAAGAGTTAATCTTACTCTCATTGAACTTGGCTTAGGGAAGGAATGACATAAACTCTAAACTGGGTATCTTGCCACACAGGAGAGTAGGGAGGATGCAGACGAGAGGTGGGATGATGGAGAGGAGGGCATGGTGGAGGGAAGGTTTGCTGAAAGTATGTACTTCTGTAAAGGGACTAGAAAAGGGTAGAGAATAGAACAAGGTGGGGCGGGATAGGAAAGAGGGACATATAATCAGTCTCTCACAATATGCCCACTGTGGAGAGGTTCTGCATAATTACACATGTACAGCCTGTATTTAATTGCTTGTCCTTCCAGTGGGGGGTGGGTGACGAGGGAGGAAGAGAAAGAATCTAGAATTTAAAATTCTATAATCAAATGTTAAAAATATATATATGTGTGTATTTATATCTATATTTAATCTATATCTATATCTATATCTATCTATCTATATATATGTATATATATATAATTATTATTTTTAACTACATCCAACTGGGACTTAAGATACTAAGATACACAGGCACTGTGGTAGGGCGATCCACGCTGCCCTACTGGAAAGTTAGAGGGGTGATGGGGGAGGACATAGGAGAGAATAGATAGTGGGAGGGGTTATACAATCGGGTGGCTGTTTTGGGGTGGTTGGTAGGGGAAAGATGGGGAGAAAATTTGTAACTCAAAATCTCGAGGAAATGAATGATGTAAACTAAAATAAATAAAAGTTAAAAAAATAACAAAATAAAAAAAATAAAAAAACTACTCTGAGCTAACATCTATGTGCTTAGCTAATATAGCAGAAAAGGAGAATGATAAATTTTTGAAAAGATGTGGGAAAATTGTAAGACTAATTCGTTGTTGCAGGAGATGTGATTTGATCCAACCAATCATTTTGGAGAGCAGTTTAGAACTATGCCTAAAGGACTATAAAACTGTGATCCAGTAATACCACTACTGGGTCTCTACCCCCAAGAAATCATAAAAAGTGAATAAGACCTACATGTACAAAAATATTTATAGTATTTCTTTTTGTGGTGGCAAAGTATTGGAAATTATAAGGATGCCAGCCAATTGGAGAATGGTTGAAAAAGTTGTATGTGAATGTAATGGATTCTGTTGTGTCATGAGAAATGATAAGAAAGTGGATTTCTGAAAAACCTGGAAAGACTTACATGAACTGGTGCTCAGTGAAGTGAGCAGAATCTAGAGAACATTGTACACAGAAATAGCAACATTATGTGATAATCAGCTATGATAGACTTTGCTCTTCTCAGCAACACAATGATGCAAGACAAATTCAAGACTCCTAATGGAAAATGCTATCCATATCCAGAGAAAGAACCATGGAATCTGAATGCATATTGCAGCATACTATTTTCACTTTTTCTTGTGGTATTTCCCTTTTGTTCTTATTCTTCTTTCATAACATGACTAATGTGGAAATAAATATGTTTTACATGATTGTATATTTTTAACCTATAACAGTTTTCTTGCTGTCTTAGGGAGGAGAGAGGGAAGGGAAAGTGGCAAACAAATTTGGAACCCCAAATCTCACAAAAATGAATGTTGAAAACTTTCTTTACATATAATTAGGAAAAATACTATTAAGTGAGAAAAGAGTTCTTTGTTATTGTCTGTCAAGCCACTCCTAAAACAGATTTTTTATATGCCAATCATTTCCTAATTTATGTGTTTCACAGTAAAGATGGAGAAAAGTTCCAATGGTGATCTTATAGACAGATAGTGATAAACAAGATCTCCTGGGGGAAATGGCTTTATCCTATTTTTATATCATCTTCAATTCTGAATAAACTAAGTGGCAAACACATACTGGATTGCACATGGCAAAGGTAACTTACATTTTGGGGACAACAACACAAAACTAATAAAAGAGCTTTTTGTCAATGAAACCTATAGAGTTGCTGTTATCCAGCCTTTCTCAGTAGTGATCCATTCTTAATTCACAGTACACATACCCATCTTCAATGCAATGATGACTGAGATATAGTAGAATAAGTACAATTTAAGACTTATAAATCTCTCTGATACTGTATAACCCCTGAGTTTCTGTGATTTGCTATCTTCTCATTTTGCTCAAGGAACTTCAGAAAAACTCTGCATCTAAATAAATTAAATTTTGATTTAATTTATTTTAAGGTATCCCAGGGACAGATTTATCAGGAGAAAACAAAGGAAACTAAGCACAGTGCCTCTTAGTTCCAAAGTTTGGTCCTATTAGTTGGAAAGATAATTTCTTAATTAGGAGTGAACATTGTCTCCTAGGAGTGAACATTCTCTTATAAGTGCAGATATTCTCTTACAATGCAATGCCAGAACACTGCCCGAATTGCTCTTAAACAAAACCACAGCAAAATACCCCCTCCCTACTACTGATTTTAATTATCTTGGCAACTTATGTCCTTCAGTTTGAAATTTATCATGAAGGTGATTAATGGTAAGCCAAATTGGATAACATAAAATTATACATGTATATTTATGCACACTTGAGTATGTAGTTATTCCTAGATATAGTGAACCCTATTATTAGTGAGGCTTTAGTATTGCTTGGTAATTTAAGCAGGATTGAGTGTAGGATTTTTTTTAATAAGGGGACCCCAGAAATAGTTTTGATACACCACAGCATTAAATAGCTGAATAATCAGGTATTTCTAACCAACAAGATATGTTTTTTATAAGTTTTTGAGACATCATTAACCATCCTTAGGTTGATTGATGTTTCAGATAACCATGGACACAGGACTCATAAATGCTACAAATCTGTTTCTTCTTCTCCTTCTCTTTCACTAAGTCAACACAAGAAAATCCCAGGTAGCCACCCAATGATTCCAAGTATTCTCTGCTGCTCTGTAAAAACCAGAGTACATGATAACAGGTTTCTCAAAAAAGCCCTTACTATATCGTACATAACTTGGGAGGAGTTGGGAAGAGGAAAGAGTACCTCCAAGTAGAATTTTAGTGTCTCTAACAGTGGGGATGCATTCAAGTGACTCAGTGTGGGATATTGCCCTGAAGGTACAGTATAATCATTTTGCTTACAAACATTCCAGGCCCTCATTTTAGTCATTAGAGACTCTTTGATGTAATGGAAAGAAAACTGGTTTCAAAGCTATTTCCCTATTAGCCATCTTATCAGCCACCAAGCCAATAAGATTAAAAATAAAGACATTTACAGCATTGAACTTTGACCCTGGGAAATTACTATATAGGTTACACATTATATCTAGGATTCGATTTAGCTACGTATCATTGTAGTCCAAATCTCATTAACTGTTATAACTCTTGAAATACCCTACTCACCCTTTCAAATTTTACAGCTATAATCAAATCAACTCCACCATTGTCCCAGAAAGCAAAGTGCCAATCCCTTCCCATTCCCCTATGGTATTATTTCTCTTCCCTGCAGCTTTCCAAACCAACCCATCTCATTCTCTGCTTATCCTCTTTAAGGATAGAAACAAGTTTTTGCTCTCTATTTGCACTCCCACCAGTTAGCACATGCTTGACTCTTTTGAGGTTCTTCATTTTTTTTCATTCATTCACTCATGTCAGGATATCTGAAGTCAAGTTCCAGCTCTAATGCTAACTAGCTACGTGACTCCGGCTGAATTATTTAAACTCTTTTCAGTTTAATAACCTGTCATGTAGAAATAGTAATGTTTTTGCTAATGAGAGTGTGTTGTTAAACCCTGCTGCTCTTTAAAAATGAGGAATTATTATATAGTATAGATCCACATCTACCTTTGTCATCCTGGTACTCTCTATCAAAATTCTGCCCTGGTCCTAAAGTAAAAGATGAATAAATAGTTTGCTTCATTATTTTATTCCTTTTCTCCCATTCTCTGGGGTATAACTTCTTTTTTAAATTTATTTTTAGTTTTCAATATTCATTTTCCAAAGATTTTGAGTTCCAGATTTTTCCCCATTGCTCCCTTACCCCTCAACCCAAGAAGGCCAGCATAATGAATACGCCTTCCCCCAATCTGCCCTCTCTTTTATCCTTCCCAAACTCCCCTTTACTTTCTTATAGGGCAAGATGAAGGAATGATTTCTAATGTGCACAATTTGTGAATTTTATGATATATGAATTATTCTGTAACATCAGTCCCAAAGTCAAATGCCATGGGACTCTGCTCATTGTTAGGGGTGAATATTGTGTCTGGTAAGATGGGTGAACAGAGGGGGAGACAGGGGGGAGGGAGAGAGAAAGAAAGGGAGAGAGAGAGAGAGAGAGAGAGAGAGAGAGAGAGAGAGAGAGAGAGATCGATCTTTTCAGTTTCCTCAGTTTTCTTCAAGTTGTCTTTGAATCTTCTTTGTATTCTCTTCAAGCTTCTAGTCACTTAGAATCCTACTTTTGCTAATTCTTTCTTTGAAAGGGAAGCTAGAAAGGCTATTCCCACAGATGCTTGAATGGAGACTGCTATTTTCTCACAAAATCTTTTGGTATCATCTATCTTTCTTCTTGAATCTGTTATCCAGAAACAACCAAACTGACTGCAGGGCCCTAAACAACTAGAAGCTTGAAGAGAACTCAGAAAAGACTAGAAGATAATTTGGGAGAAAAAATTGAAGAGTCTGAAGAGTCTCATGTCTTCTGCTCTTTCCAATCCTGTCTACTTGTCATAAGGGGCAAAGTAGGCATCTCTCTCAGTGAGGAAATATTTCCATTCCAAAGGACTTTGGGATGGGGGTTACAATTCATTATAGTTAAAATATAATGACATATCTGAAAAGACTATGTCCATTCAAAAATAGGATAATTTTCCTACCTGCACTAATAACATCATCAAAAATTGTATTTATTATTTTACTTCATGTAAAGCATTATACATGCTATCAGGCATGATTGAGGTATTCCTTAATCTTGTGCAACTGGATTTTTTGTTTGTTTTTTAATCTTTACTACAAGGAAAGTCTCAGCAGAATGTATATTTGAGGGTGATAAGAGAAGAGCATATTTGTAAGATACAGAAATGCATTTGACAAAAAAGGAAAATTCATCAACAAAAACTTGTCAACTCTCAAGCAGAAACTAATTGTTCTTGATAAGAATAATTTAATTCAGTAAATACTATGCTAGCATTTACAATGGAAAAGTACTTTGCTGGAGGAACTAGGGAAACAATGATGACAGACATGTCTCATGAAATTCAAATATTTAGGGAGAAGTAAAGGAGATACGGACACAAGTGATGAGTGTACATAATAGATCTAGGCCAAATACCATAAGAAATCCTAAAAAAAAAAAGACCATTTTTCATTTAGGCCTGAGAATGTTTCATTTCTTTCTGGTTCTTAGATGATCCAACTACTACTACCTTTTACTTTAAGGTTGCTTTCTATCTACTTTGTATGCATATGTCGCTTGCTCCATGAGAATGTCACTTTCTTGGTAACAAGAATTGGTTTCCTTTTCCACCCCAGTGATTAAGATAGTGGCTAGTCTTTAGTAAGTGCTTTAAAATCTTTATTAATTGAAAAAATAAGAGCTTAGGCAAAGGAACTTTCAGTGGGACAATCATGCAAAAAAACATTTAAAAGTTATAATTTCAAGGACATTGAAACTTACTTGTGAAATAAAGTACAAGGAAGAATTTAACAACTCTAATATTCAAGTGTATGAGTAGGAAGATGCTTTTGCTTTCAGTAAAAATGAGAAATTTTGGTGGAAGGCAATTTTTTATAGGTCTAAGAGGAAAGTGGTTCCTTTGTTTTTCATATCTTGAATTGGTACTGCTTAGATATCCAAGTAGATATATTACGTAGGTAGAAGGAAATAGAGGATCAAAGTTTCAGAGACATATTAGTGATCTGATTACGGATTTTGGAGTCACCTACCTAATTACAATTATTGAATTATCCATGGCAGTAGATGATATCATCAAAACAAAGAGGGTGGAGAAAGAATAGAAGAGACTTGAGGACAGAATCTTGGGCAATAAATATACTTCAGATCTGAGAAGCACTTGGGAACATAGCAGAAGAATTAATTGTTAAAAAGGTTGGACCAGAAGCACAAAAATGTGTCAAGAGGAGAGTGAAAGACAAGCAACAAGTAAAGAGAATGAGTAAGAAATCAACTTTAAAAATTGTGACTATTCAAGGTTCACTTCATGTGAAGTTTTGTATATATTGTCAGGCATAGTTAAGGAGTTCCTTGATTTATTTTATCTATCTATCTATCTATCTATCTATCTATCTATCTATCTATCTATTTATCTATCTATGACTCAGAAATAAATTTTGACATAAAGCAAAAAGCACCAACAAATCTTGTCAACTCTAAAGTAGGAATTAAGTTACATAATTGACTTATTTCAGTATCTGACAGTATAAGTTTTAAATTATTACTTTTTTTCTCAGCTGACCTATCACAGTAGCCTACATTACTTGGCCAATCTTATTTTTGTTTCTGAGTTTCAAAAAGCCTTTATGATAACTGGCTTCCAAACTATGTCTAGTTTGTCATAATGAGGAGGAAACATCAATGACTTTCTTGATATTTTCTAACCTCTCCATGAAATACTTTAGCTAAAGGACTTAGTAAATTATATTTTAATCTAAGAACAACCTGCAAGTCTCTTGGAGGATAATTTCAATTGGTGGTTCTACTAGATCAGGAACAGAAAAGGGAAATCATTTTACTTCTCAATTACAGATTTCATAGACAAATTTACCTATTTCCCCTTGACAAAAAGTGGAAAATATGAATCATTATTAGTCTCACTTTTAAAATTTCTTCAAAAGTCATCAAGTAAAGATATTTTAGGGTATGCTAATAAAATATAAAATGGTGTAGCTGACTAGTGATTCCTTTTTGTGAAATTAAAGGTAAACATGTTATCTCTTTCAATAATCAGAGAGCCATTATTCTGTCCCAGTTTTAAGTGTGTATATTTCTGTGTATGTGTGTGTATGTGTGTGTGTGTGTTGAAATAACAATGAATTCCATTAATGAGTTTGGATTCTAATAGCTGTTTGTCAAAACCAATACTCTTCTGACCTTCAGACTCTGGACTAAATGCAAAGGGAGTGAAGCTACCATTCTATGATAAAATTTTAATCATCTTGTTTGTACTTTCATCCAGAATGTAGAACATCCCATTCATTATAGACCCTGTCAAGAGGTAGAGTGAACGCTTTTTTTCTTACAAAATTTTCGAACTTTCTGAAGCATTTGTACTATTGGTTATTTGAGACTTCAGTACTCTGTGTTAAATAACATGGAAAATATCCAATTTTCTAATAAATGTTCAGGGCAAATGGTACCAACTTGCTCAAAGAAAAACCTCAGTCTGCCCCATTGGGAATATCTAATTTTCATGAAAGTTGTATCTAATTGAAAATGTTTCGGTGGACTTCTAAGTCAAATGGTTTTTGCTTTTGTTGGAGCTACTCAAGTTTATCCATTTATTCATAGTCATTCACAAAAAGAGTTTTTTTGAGGTATACTTGAAAGGCACTTTGGGGGCTAGTGAATAGAGAGATGCTCTTAAACTAAGGATGGCCTGAGTTAAAATTTGTCATCTACCTACTAGAATGGAAGATACACTGGCTTTGTGCTTCTTAGAAAGCCAGTTAACCTCTCAGTGGCCCCAGGCCGTTCTTTAAAACTAAAATTCATAGTAGAGTTGTTGATCTCCAGAGTTTTGTCACTGGAAACACCTACACCCAGGAAAGCACAGGACCATTTTTTAAAAAGTTTATAATGGTTCCAAGGTTATTTATAATCAAAGACATTTATGTCCCACTGCTAACAAGCTTGTCTCCATTATTTAATATAGTGCTAGATATATACAATGCAAAGAATATTTGTGCCAAATATTGACATTAGTTTTTTTTTTGAAGGATTATAAAACAATGATACACTTGAGACTATTTTTATTGGTATTTCATGTTTTATGAAACTATTTCTGCATATTCTGAACATTTGATATTTTCACATGGGTTCATTAAAATATTAATAGCAAAGGTTATTATTAAGGGATATATGTATTTTTTGCTCCAAACATTGGTCTTGATTTTTTTGCATCGAAGTCTTATGATAGCTTAATTATAGTAAAGGGATTACAAGATCATATATTTAAGCAACTTGATGTATTAAGTTTCAGTGAAAATTAGGGCTAATGGCCATTAGTCACAAACAGGTACACTGTTCATAGATATGGAAATAAACCCTGAACCTCGGATTCAGAAACAGAAATCAAATGAAGGTTAAACTACACATGGCCAAGAGCAGAGTTATTGAAGGAGACAACTAGAATATTATCAAAGGCTGATCGAAATCTGGGACTGGGCAACCGCGGGACAACCTAGAGGATTCAAATGAAATAAGAGCACAAAGGTAGAAATAGAGAAATAACTCACATTTACAAGTTCAAATTAGAGAAATGGTATAACTGTACCTGACACATGATTCAATAAGACTTGGTTTTAATGGCAAACTGATGCTTGGTACTGATATTCCCTCCTGCTAAGGCAGTTGGTGGTACAGTAGATAGATTACAGAGCCTGGAGTCAGAAAAACCCAAGTTCAAATTTGACCCAGACACTCACTACCTGTGTGATTCTGGACAATTCATTTAACTTCAGTTTCATCATTTTAAACATGAAAACCATTATAGCATCTATGTCCCAGGGTCATTGTGTGGATTAAATGAGGTGTGTAAAGTGCTTAATAGTGTCTGGTACATAGTAGGCCCTATATAAATGTCAACTATAATTATTGCTATTGCTACTTAAATGAATCAGTCTGTTGACAGGCACAATCTATACACTGTGTTTCCCTTATGTACTTCTTATTTAAAGTCTAGTTCCCTCATTACCAGAAATCTTCTTGTTTCAACTACATGTTTTATTAGAATGGAAGTAGGTGATACTTAGTGTAAGGGAAAATAAAAACCAAAGGGTAAAGATGATTTTCACCATTATCTAGAAATACATTTCTAGAGAATAACTAAAACAGATGTTTATCTCTAGCTGTTTCTATACTGAGTAAACTTGATGTGTTATGCTTTGGGGATTGTTTTTTTCTGGCTGCCTACTCATCAATTCTGATCTGTCTTCAGTGATAAGAATGTGTTTGCAAATGTGTCTACAAATCTATACCCATTCCTGTCCCTCTGAGACAATGAAATCTACTCCAGTGTTGGGGGAGAATAATTACGTTACTTATAGTGTGCCATAGTGGGAAGTAAAGTGGACATGGGGTCAGATGACAGGGGTACAAGTTTATCATAGAAATTAATCTTTTTAAATCATGGTTTTCCTTTTCGTAGAAATAAGAAGAAAATACGTACACTATTTTTCAGATGGGGTTGCTGAGAACAAAGTAATTTAAAAATTATAAGGAAAACAAAAGCAGACAAACATGAGCTATTATAGTTATTTTAGAGTGACTATATATATATATATATATATATATATATATATATATATATATATATTAGGTCATTGGGTGATTTTCAATGGATTTTCTTGATATTTTTTTTCTTTAAAGTCATTTTAGAAGATTATTTGATTTTCTTATTTGTGTGTGTGTGTGTGTGTGTGTGTGTGTGTGTGTGTGTTCCTGCTTTCTGGCAATCTTTATCAAACAAGATAGCTGTTCCTCTAGATTTGAGGAGCAAAGTGCACTGAAAATCTCTTTCAAATGTTGAATTTGAAATTTCTCGCAAAAGACATTTAGGGTGAAGCCTTAAATGTTTCTTTAATCTTGGGAAGCTAATCAAGGAAATAAAATGTCCCATTCTTCAATGCCAGGCTTCTTATTAACAAAATCCCCATTTTAGTTATATACCTCAGAAGACTAACAACAGGCAGGGCTGAGAGTAAAAAAAATGCCTTAAAAGTAGTAATTCCTGTAGGAGCTAGGTGATACAGTGAATAGAGCACTGATCTAGATGTCGGGAGGACCTGAATTGAAATTTGGCCTCAAACACCAGACACTTACTAGTTGTATTAGCAAATCTCTTATCCCTGATTGCCTTGTCCGCTCCACCAAAAAAGAAAAGGTAGAAATTCCTCAGTTTTGACATAATCTAGGAAGTCTACCACCAGAGGAAAGATCAGTAGTGGTCTATTCTTAATCAATAACTATGACCCCCTCGTTCAAGACTTTGAACTCCTTTAGACTTATTTTAGAGACTGGAATTAAAAAAACAAAAACTAATGATGAAAAGTTTTAATCAGATATTTTTCATCTTGACTTCAGAAAATTCTCCAAGGAGAAAGATTCCATGAGAAAAATTCCTAACAATGAAAGCTACTTGGAAATAGAACTAACTACCTTTAAAACAGGTGTGAGGTCCATCTTCCAGGACAACTTACAGCTGAGGGTAGAAGAGTATTTGGGAGGAAATGTCTAAAGGATCATAGGTCCAGTTTGGACCATATTGCCTCTGAAGTCTGCTCCAAATCTTAGAATAATGATATGATTATAATATAATCAATTATAACACTGAAAATAATAAAACAGGTTTTATATAAAATTTTAAAAGTTTAAAAATCACTTTACATACATTAACTGGCATAATTTCTAGTTCAATCTAGTTATCTTTGTGGGCATATATTTTTTCACTTTGTCTCTAAATCCCTGATGCCAAAACACAATGCTTCAATCATTTTTGTTGAACTGCAAAAATGATATTTTGAATCCAAATTTCCTGGAGGTGAAGTTGCTACAGGCATTATAATTCATGTCACTTATGTTTCCCAGAATCATCTAATAAGCGAGTAGATATATTGTGTAGAAAATTGTCATAGGATCATAGTTTTAAATCTAGAAGGCTTTTTAGGTTACATCTACTCCCAACCATTTTCTTTTTCCCTCAAATGAGAAAACTATAGGTCAAAGTAGTTAAATTGTCCATCTAAGGTCACACAATTGTGCAGAGCTAAGATTTGAACCTTAAATTTGAATTCAAACCAATGTTATTTCCAGTATATCACATCAGAAGAGTATTCAATTGGCTGCAGAAAATGGAGGAATCATTTCTCACATATACAGAGAACTGAGTCATATTTATAAGGATACATATCATTTTCCAATTGATAAATGGACAAAGGATATGAATAGGCAGTTTTTAGAGGAAGAAATTAAAGATATCTATAATCATATGAAAAAATACTCTAAATCACTATGGATTAGAGAAATGAAAATCAAAACAACTCTGAGATACCACATCTCCCTGGTCATATTGGCTAAGATGGAAAAACAGGAAAATGATAAATGCTGGTGAGAATGTGGAAAACTTGGAAAACTAATGCATTGTTTGTGTAGTTGTGGTCTGGTCCAACCATTCTGGAGAACAATTTGGAACTATGTCCAAAGGGCTATAAAAAAGTATATACCCCGTACCCAGAAATACCACTTCTAGGGTCATATCCTAAAGAGATAATACTAGTGGGAGGAGGACTTGTATGTACAAAAATATTTATAGCAGTTCTTTTTGTGGTGGCAAAGAATTGGAAATCAAGGGCATGCACATCAATTGGGGAATGACTAAACAAGTTATGATATATGAATGCAATGGAATACTATTGTGCTATAAAAAATGAGGAAAAGATGAATTTCATAATATCTTGGGAGATAGTTATATAAACTGATGCTGAGTGAGGAGAGCAGAACTAGGAGAACTTTTTACACAATTACATACAAATCTATCTGTGATGACTAACTTTGATAGACTGGGCTCCTCTCAGCAATGCAAGGTTAGAAGAAAACTCCAAAAGACTCATGATGGAAAGGGATATCCATGTCCAGAGAAAAGAACTACAGAGTCTCAATGCAGATTGAAGCAAACTTCTTGCTCTCTCTCTGACTTTTGTGTTTTGGTTTGTTTCATTCCTTCTTTCTTGTTGTTCATTCCATTGGTTATAATTCTTCTTTACAACTTGACTAATGTTTAAGGTGAAGGTATTTGTAGAACCTATATTGGACTTCATGCCACCATGGCAGGGGGAGGGGTAAGAGAGTGAGGGGAAGAAAATTTGAAACTCAAAGGATTGGGGAACTGAATGTTGTAAATTAAAAGTAAATAAATATATATTTTTTTCTTTTTTTTTGGAGGGAGGAAGGCAGGGAAATTGGGGTTAAGTGCCTTGTCCAAGGTCACAAGGCTAGTAAGTGTTAAATGTCTGGAGATGGATTTGAACTCAGGTCCTCCTGACTCCAGGGCCAGTGCTCTTTTTACTGTGTCACCTAGCTGCCCCAATAAATAAGTTTTTTTTTTCAACTGTTAGAAACAAAAAAAAAGAAAGAAAGAAAATGGAGGAGTGCAAACTAAGATAGACTAGAGAGGTATTATTTGACCAAAGCTCTTTTCCAATGAATCATTGGCCTTCAGATGTGTCACTGAATTCCTGAACAAAATAACAACTGAAAACAAGTTCTGATAAGTCTTTAAAAACTACAAATGACTTTAAGTATGCACCTGGTGAGAAATATTCCTGTTGCAAAGTTCATGGATGCTCACCATCTGGTAATCCTCAGGCTCACAGTTTTGAATGTTTTTTTTTTTTTTGGGGGGGGAAACCTCTAAGAACATTTTCTAAGGAACAAATGTGTTTGTAATTTATATTGGTGAAAGTTGTTCCTACACAGACAAAATAATCTATCTTTGAAATTATCAAAGTAAGTAGATTGATCTTAAGTCCCTTGAAACTCATCTTAGAGAACTAAGAAATATTGGTAAAATTGATTCTTATAATTGGGTATTATTGACCAAAGAACTTAAGGCTACCTCTCTGATACTGGCTGAAATAAACTTCCCTAACCCTCCATTGCCTTAACTAAAGTTACTTTGCCAAGTGATTTTTTTTTTTTGAGAAGTATCTGAAACCTTGGACAAGAAATAATTCCTTTTCTATGAGCCAGGTCTTTTGAGCATAAAATGATGACTAAGCCAGACTGGATGGTTAGAAGACTAGGAACTTATCATTTGCTTCCCCAAAGCAATGGGAGAAATTAGACAAAATAGGATTATTAATGGTTTGGATGGCAAGAGGGTTTCTGGGCCAAGTTTCACAGATGGGATAAAATGATCAATTATTTGTGAGCATAAGATGGTAGTAAACTAAGGGACAGGTTAATAAAGGGCTATGTGGGGGCCGAAAGAGTGAGAATATTGTAAAGTGGGGTTGCCTTTGAGAAGGAGCAATAGGAAGATTTCAATTCATTTTAATTAAAAAAACATTTATTAAGAGTCTAAAAGACACAGGAAGTTTGCTAATAACTTGTATGTGAACAAAGTTGTTTTATACTATATTAATTTCATGCAGAGTTAATTGTAGAAAAATATACAAGATTTTGAAAGATTTTCCAAAATAATTTTCATTTGGGTTCTGGTACTTAGGAAAACACAAATTAAACACTTTGGTTGAAGGCTACATCTTAAACATCAAAAGATTTAATTAGATTAGTTGTAAGTTTCTGACTCAGGCCAATTGGGAAATACCTATTATGTCCCACAGTAGATCTTTAATTCAATCATTTGTCATCAACATGCTGTCCATCCCTGAGACCCTTTTAGAAGTGTATAAAATTAAAAGTATTTTCTTAATATTACTAAAATTTGATTTTCCAACGACAGTTTTTGGTGGAAGGCTAGATTTTCTTCATATACTTCAACAAAAACAGTATAAAAACAGATTAAACAAAGAAACAGATATGAGAAACTAGTTGTCTTCTCTTAAACCAGACATTTGGGACTTGAATTCTAATCTAGTCTTCTACCACTATTAGCAGCATGACCATTGGCATGTCACTTAACCTTTGTTTTCCTCAATTTCCTCAACTATAAAATAAGGATGATAATAGGACCTATAAGAAAAGGTTTGGGGAAAGATAGAATGTGATTCTACTTGTAAAATGAGCTTAGCAAAGTACCTAGTACAGTACACAATAGGAGCTATACAAACTTTTACTTCTTTCCCCTTCCCAAACATTAAAGAGATTTGCCAAATATATAAAAGAGTGTCATTTTTCTCACTATTTTAATAGAAAAAATATGATTATTTTTCTATCTATCTATCCATCTACCTATGTATCTACACTTGCATATACATATATAATTGACTTATTATTCTAAAAAAATGAATAAATTATTATTTTACAATTTTGTCAGTGTTAATTTCTAATATGATATTATTGATAGATAAAATCCACATAAACAAAAGCTTTTGGGGGTCCTCAATAATTTTTAAATTTATCTGAGTCCTGAGCCCATACAGTTTAATAACTGTTGCTATAGAGATTGAAATTTCTAAGTAGAAATGTTATATTACATCTTGAAGACCCTCTCGGGGGTAATCATGAAGTTAAACAGCATTCCTTGTGCTTTCTAAATGAGAGAAGAGAAATGAAGAATATTAACCAATAAGAGATAACATTTAAACCCACAGACTGGGAAAAGGAGGGGTATAGTTTAGTTTGTTAAAAATCTAATCTAGCATAAAACCTGTAGAAAACTGTCTGATAAGATGCAAATTTAAGACAATTTGTTTTTAAATTCTTTGATTTCAAAACTTGCAGGCTAAATATGAGGAAGAAGTACTATTCTAGTAACTTTGCTGAGTCATCTATGGTACTAAATTTATAGTTCTCTTGAGAAGGAATATTAAAATGAAATCTTGCTGAGTTCTTAGAAACTGTATCAATATGTGTGGGTATAGAGGATTTCTGGCCACACTGCTGACGGAAAAAAAATAGGCATAGGTCAACGTGTGTCTTTATTACCTCAAAACAGTTATAATTGCAACAAAGGAAGAAGAAGAACTAAAAAATAAAATAAAAAGAAAATTATTCCTTACCAAAAAAAAAACCTAGAAAGACTGAGGAAATGACTAAGAAAAGGAAATTAACTTCCTCTTCATATTCCAACCAGCAGTTTTCCTAGGCCATCTTGCCAAGAGTCTGATATCACTGCCATGTTTCTTCCCACATGGACACTGTAAACAATACCCAGGCTTGTTCATTTCTACCTTTCTAAATACATGTGCCTAGTCATTGAGTAAGTTAGCCCATTCATCTCTGGGCTGCCCTGATATCTAGGCATTTGTTTGTATATTGAGTAAATATAAACATTGATTCATTATGTCTATCTGGTCTTAGATACCAGACCACATTTTATCTTCACATCCAGCCTCTACTACTTTCTATTTGGGTGATCTTGGGCAAATCACTTAACCTCTGTGGGCCTAAGTTTCTTCTCAACTAGAAAATGAGAGAATTAGACTAGACAGTGTTCGAGGTCTCTTTAATTTCTAAATCTATGATCTCATACAGCATTCTACTCAGGACACCTTGTAAATCTACCTGTTTCTCTGTGTTTCTGCTTTTCCCACTTTCTATAATTCATTCTGAACATAGTAATTAAATTAATATTACCATTGCTTCAAAAAGATTGTATCAGCTGACTATACTATACAAGAAATTGTCAGCCTTGTGATATCTTTCACATTTTGTATTTGTTTTTTAAGTACTTATATCAGTGTTTGGCATAAGTAATTTCTTGATATTTGTTGGTCTATCATCAATTGATTAATACAATTAAGGAAAGTTATATGATGGCTAGACATGGCCAGAATGTCACAGCGAGGACTTGAATCTTGGTCTTTCTGTCTTCTAGATCAGCTCTCTATACCTTTTATCACGTTGTCTCTGCAAAGACTAGGGTGATAAAGAAATTAGGGATAGGGAAAATGTGTAGAGAGACCAGCATGCCTACTTCATTCTGATCATGCTTCATTTCCTGTGTATATTTGGGGGTGTGGGAAATTATTAGAGAGTATATCATACTGAATTTTTATCTTACTAATAAACCCATTCATAATATATGCTCTGATGAGGATCAAGCAATGTTAAACCTATAATATCAGAGATGGTTTTGTTCTACCTATACTAATAGTATCAGCTAAATATGTTCCCATATCTCATCAGTAGAGCAGGATGATCCCTGCTGGTGGTTAGCTCTGGAAGACCCTATTCTAACTAAACAATGCCACAAATATGTCCCAAACTCAATAGACATACTTAAGCAATTATAATAACAATAACAAGAAAAATAATAATGATAAAATCATGGATGTTTTAGGCATGAATTAAAATAAGCCCCTTGTTAAAGATCTTCTTAAAATTTCATTAGCCATGAACTATTTCTCACAGGATTCTGAGTATACAATTCTTCTGATGGAGCATGGTCTAAACAGAGTAGACAGAAGATATGATGTTTAGGATCATAGCTCTAGAGCTCCAATGGCCATTTTGTTCAAATCCTTCATATTACAACTGAAGAAACTGAGAATCTGGGAATTTTAAGAACTTACCCAAGATCATAAAGGCAAGAAATGAACCCAGGTCTTTTAAATCTAGAGTCAATGTTCTTTATATTATACCATACAGACATTCGAGGGCTGGATGAGTCACCTTTTAGACTATTGTCAGCAGAGCTACCCATGTAAGAAACGCAACCTTTTTCTTTGGCCACAACCCCTATAAAAATGGCCTGGAGATTCCCTTTTCCCTTTGACACTTGAGGCCTGTGACAGCTTAATCGATCAGCCAAGGCAAACTCTGGTGAAAGCAGCCATCCAGGGGTACCAGGGTATCAACTTCAGGGGCTCTGTTAGACAGTTCGTATTCCACTTTGTAAAGCACCAAGGGCCAAAGTGTGATTGATTTTTATTCTTATTTCTTTTGCAGATGATACAATTGTGAAGCAAGAGCTGATAGAATTTTCATTCCCTCTGCTATCCCCAGCTGAATTATTAATCTTTCTGTCAAGTCTAATTCCTGACCCTCAATTTAATTCCATTTCAGCAGCTGATCCCTCTATTAGCCTCACTGCACTCGAATTCTGTTGCTCCCTTGGCTGCAGCCTGCTGAGAGACTGCTTTTTGAGTACTTAGTAGGAAAGCTCTGAGCTGTATTGACTCAGATTTTAATTTCAAATACTGTTCCTAATGATCGGCTGCTTTAAAACAAGTGCATTGGAGAGACTACCCTGATGGACCAGGAGGTCCAAGTCAACTTCCGTGTATGTCTAGGGAATGTCAAATATAAGAAAATGCATTTTTTTTTCCTTCACATACCATAGAAAGGTTCATGGAAAAATAACTTGGTTTTTAATAGGAAATGTTTTTGAATGAGGTAGAGAGAGTGAATAGGCTGGTACAAAAAATGGGGGAATCTTAGAAATTGAATCCATTTCTAATTACCTCAAAGAATTATTTTCCCATGCAGACTGCTAAATATAAAAGAAATAAAGTCTTGAATTCAATCATGGGGTGAGAATACTAGATACAGCAATGACTAGCAAAGTACTGAATCTGTAGCTAAGGATCAATATAACTGAATGGATTGGCATGAGTTTTCTTATTTCTTTGTCTATCTCAGGTTAGAACACACACAATTGATAACAGGGCAATGAATTAAGTTGCATCAATCAACGAAATGACTCTAACTCTTATTACTTCATTGTCACCAGTTGCAATAGAATGGTAAGTGGCATAGAACATCAGAGGAGGGGAGTGGGGGAGAAGTTTTCTTCAGTGCTGCTGAATGGATGAATCAACATTAAACATTGCTTTATCCTCTGAGAAGTGAAACTATAATTCATAAAATTATGGAATGAGAATTTGGAAGGAATAATAGAGAGATCTTTTACTTCAAACCCTAATTCAGTATAGGAATCCCTTCTGCAATCATTACAGACGCTAATCCTTTGCTTCAATACCTACACTGACAGGACATTCAATATCTGTGAAGGTATCTCACTTCATTTTTAGAAAATTCCCCTTCTAGAAAATTTTCCTTTATAGTGAACTTAAATAGGCCTCTATATTATTTTCAGCCACTGATGCTGGTTCTGCTTTCTGGAATAATATTTATATTTTTCTACTACGAGGGTTAAAGTGACTTTAACACAGTGGGAAAAAAAAATCACATGCTAATGTACCTTATCAAAATAAGCCTCCAATGGATCTGACCACAAAATTCAATAATTTTATTTGATACCACACTATACTATTGTTTCTATCCAGCATTCCCAAGATTCTGACCAGGGTATTTTCTCTTCCTGATTTTCCCTTCTCATTTTTCCCATTCATATTAGTATTTATTCCCAATGTCACTTTTATAGTCACCTCTGCTTGGATAAGCTACCTCAGTACCCCCTTTCACTTTTCTTCTATTCAAGAACAGTATTACTCTCTTGCTTTACTCTTAAGAAAGAAAGATTCCCAAAAAGGATTGCTTAACGATAATGTTCTTATTTTTCTCTTCTATTCGCTCTTTCAAGGTCAAACATTCATAATCCCTTTCATTATTCTTCACATGACAGTGTTTTCTACACCTGCTTCCTATCCTATATTACCTATCTGGCTTTATCTTCTCTGAAGATAGCATATTCAATTCAATGAGTAGTATTTGCTATATTTATGCACTTTCTTGGATACAGGAAAAAAAAAAGATAGCTATGACATTGAATCTAATTTTTTTTTAAAAAAAATCATAAAATGTAATAGCTAGAAGGAACCCCAGTGGTCAGTGAGTCCAACCAATATAGACAAAAGCATCCCTACTATAGCATATAGGGCAAGTTGTCATCCAGCTTCTACTTGAAATTTCCAAGGAAGGGCAAAATACCACCTCTCTGCCGATTCAATTTAGTCTGAACTCATTCTTACAACCTAAATTGGCCCCTCTATGACTCCCTGGTTCTACTATTTGGGCCCCATACAGAAGAAATCTAATGTCTCCTCTACAATTTTCCAAATACATGAGAAAATACAATGTATTCCTACAGAACTTTCTGAAGGCTAAGCGTACTAAGTTCCTTCCACTGATCTTCTTATGATAGGAAATTAGGTCTTTTAATATTTTTGTTGTCCTCTTCTAAATATTTATTGTCTTCCTTAAGGCTTTCTTGAAATAAAGGACCTATACCTGAATGCAATCCAACGAAGATTTGAAAAAGAAGAGTACACTGGTGCCTCTTATGCACATTTGCTTCTCTTTTGACTAGCACATCATACTGCCAGTGCTTATTGGTCATCCTGTCCTTTGGAAGTCCACTAAAAGCCCCAAAACTTTTCTCAAGAAAACTTCTATATAGCTATGATTTCTTTATACTATATTTATGAGGTTAGATAGTTACACTCAAATGCAAGATTTTACATTTAATCTTGAGGAGAAATATAGTCAGCCCAATTATTTGATTAGACTTGTTTTTAAATCCACATTCCATCATCCATTGTATTAACTCTCTCTCCCAATTTTGTATCCACTCAAAATCTGATAAAAGCGCAATTTTGGGGGGGCATTTTTCCAAGCTGTTGAGAAAAATGATAAACAGCCCAGGAGCATTGAGATACTCTGTAAAGAAATTCAGTACTTCATTGAGACTGAATTGTAATTTTTCTCAATTATGCATAAATATATTTTATATTTTTAAATTATATGTAGAAAACAATTTTAGTATTTATTTAAAATTTGTTTTGAAATTCAAAATATCTTCCCCTCTTCCTCCTTAAGTATCTCATTGAGAAGGCCAGGAATTTGATATAGATTTTACATGTGTAGCTATGCAAATCATATTTCCATATTTTTAGATAGTAAAAGAAAATATAAATTAAAAATATGAAAAAATTCATAAAAATAGTATACTTCCATTTGCATTGTCTCCATCAGTTCTTTCTCTGGAGGTAGATATTATTTTTTCATCATAAATCCTTCAGATTTGTTCTGGATCTTTGTGTTGCTAAGAATAACTAAGAAATTCACAGTTGACAGTCGATACAATATTGCAGTTACTATGTGCAATGTCCTCCTGGTTCTGCTAACTTCACATTGGATCCATCCATATGAGTCCTTTCAAATGTTTTTTTTTATTTAATATTTTAATCTGCCTCACAATTACATGTAAAAAAATAAGATTTTTTTAAAATTTTGAATTCTAAATTCTCTTCATCCTTTTTTACCCCCCACCCATTGAAAAGGCAAGCAATTTAACACAGATCATATGTGCAAAACAGATTTCCATGTAAGTCATACTGTGAAAGAACAAACAAGAAACATAATGTAAAGAAAAAATCATGCTTCAATCTGCATTCAGGCTGCACCAGCTCTTTCTCTGAAGACAGACAACTCCTTTCATCACAAATCCTTCACAATTATCTTGGATCATGGCATTGCTGAAAATAACTTATTCAAAGTTGATCCTCATACAATATTGCTGTTATCATGTATGGAGTTCTCCGGGTTCTGATCATTTTGTTCTTCATAATTTAATGTAAATCTTTCTAGTTTTTTTTTTCCTGAGAGCATCCTGTTTATCATTTCTTATAGTGTAATAGAATTTCATCACAATCATATACCAGAACTTGTTCAGCCATTCCCCAATTGATGAACATCCCCTCAATTTCCAATTCTTTACGACCACAAAAAGAAGTGCTATAAATTGCATAGGTCCTTTTCCTATTGTTTTTTTTTTCTCTTTAGAATATAGAATTAATTACTATTGTTAGGTCAAAGAGAATGCACAGTTTTATAGCCCTTTAGGCATGGTTCCAAGTTGGGCATAACATCCAAATGATAAGATCAGTTCACAACTCCACCAGAGGTGAATTAGTGGCTCAATTTTTCCACATCCCTTCCAACATTTGTCATTTTTCTTTTCTGTGCTTTAGCCAATCTAATATGTGTGAGCTGGTATCTCAGACCTGTTTTAATTTGCATTTCTCTCATCTATAGTGATTTAGAGCTTCTTTAAAAAAAAAAATCTGACCATAAGTAGATTTGATTCCTTCCTCTGAAAACTGCTTGTAATATCCTTTGAGCATCTATCAGTTGGGGAATTTCTTTTGTTTTTGTATTTTCAACACAGTTTTCTATTTTTGTTTTTGAGAAATCTGGTCTTTACTAGAGAAACTTGCTATAAGTTTTTGGGTTTTTTTTGCAATTACAATTCCTAACTGTGTATTTTGCTCCATCATGTTTCTCTCTCTCTGTCTCTGTCTGCCTGTTTGTCTCTGTCTCTCTCTCTCACTGTTCTCTCTCTTTGTCTCTCTCTGTCTTTCTCTGTCTCTGTCTCCATCTTTGTATCCCTCTGTATCTCTCTCTCTCTTTCTCTCACTCTCTGTCTCCCTCTTTCTCTCTGCCCTTTCATCCTGTCCATCCTCAAAATTGTTTTACTTCTGACAACTGCCCACACCAATTCTCCTGAGAATATTCCTAGCTTTCCCATACAATATTCAGATGTCAGTGTAATAGATGCTGTCCTAAATAAAGCTCTCCAGCATACTTTAGAAATCCACTGTGGCAAAACAGGGCAGCTGTTGTACCTTTACTAAAGTACCAGGATGTTGAAATATCAAAAATCCTTGTTCTAGCATATGGGAATCACTGCCTCAGACTTCCTGAGGGAAAAATAATAAAAGAGGTGCCGATGAGAAATATGGAAAAGGCAGCCTAGGAATGCTTCTTATCAAAAAAGAACAGAAAATAACATGGAGTGAGAAAGGAAGTAAGAAGAATGAGGCTAACAGAGCTACAGGGCTGAACAGAGATAGTAAGGAAAACAGGGGACATTGGTCAGAATGGAGAAATGGATAGATAAGCCTGTACAATGGTCCTATTTTGTCCTTAAATCCAGGAGTCTGACAGAATCCTGATGACACTGGATCTGAGCTGAGCAATTCCTGTGTAACTTTTTGAGGCAGAAGGCATTCACGTTTAAGCTTTTTACTATTGAGATTCTTAAGTTATTTCATTTTTCTTCTGATACACTGGGAGGATTAGTGAGGATTAAGGGTGAACTCAATTATTAGTTCTGTTGGATGCTCTGAGGGTCTGTTTATTGGGAGGAGGGGACAAAAGACCCTTGTTGATTTCCTCAAGTTATTTAAGTTATCTTATCTGGGGGGCGGAGCCAAGATGGCGGCGTAGCAGCAGCAATATATCGCAGCTCTCACATAGCCACCCCAAAATACCCATGGAATAGGACTCTCGACCAACCTAGAACTTCAAATCGCAAACAAAGATACTTCCCACTAAAGTCAGCTCGGCTACGAGGAACCATATCAGCACTGCGAACCGAAACCAGGCTGGCCTGAAGCCGTGGCTCTGCCCCAGGGGCGGCCGGGCGGGAGGTGCAGAGAAAGCTCTCAAGTGAGGGATTAGCACCAGCTGCGAGGAGGGGGGATTGTGAAAGAGGGAGATAAGCGTCGGGCTGAAAGGTCTCCAGAGCAGAAAAGCGAAAAGGCGGAGTTTTGCACCTGCCTCTGCATTGTAGCTTCCCGCCCTCGGCCTGCAAAAAGCAGGGGGACTGAGCGATTGTTTTCAGACCAGTGTTCTCACGTTGAGCAGCCTGGATCCGGATCGTCGTCTTGGGCCTCGGTCCTGGAGTCTTCATTATCCAGTCAGCTGGAAGTCTACGGCAGCCAGAAGGACCCCAGCGATTTGGGACAGAGCTTTCCCTTCTGGAAGCAGAGCCCCACAGAGATTTTTAAAAAAAATC
>CM053585.1:169063969-169088043 GCA_028646515.1 Pseudochirops corinnae
TTTAGTGGGAAGTATCTGTGTGCGTTTTTGAAGTTCTAGGTTGGTCCAGAGTCCTATTCCATGGGTATTTGGGGGTGGCTATGTGAGAGCTGCGATATATTGCTGCTGCTACGCCGCCATCTTGGCTCCGCCCCCCCCATGTAATATAACTGAAATCATCCTTTTTTTTACATCTAGTAATGCATACTATACCTTGTTTGGTCATAGATTCTTCCCTTTTCTATGGATCTGACATGTAAACCATGCCTTGCTCTCCTGATTTCCTTCAACCTTTATTTCCAAATCATGTACTCATTTTGACCTTATTTTGGAATACTGTGCAAGATATTGGTCTATACCTAGTTTCTGCCATACTGCTTCCCAGTTTTCCCAACAGCTTTGATCAAATACTGAGTTCTGGTGCTAGAACCTGGGGTCTTTGGGTTTATCAAACACAAAATTAGTGTGATCATTTACTACCGTGTCTTATGTATCTAATCTATTCCACTGATCCACCACGCTATTTCTTAGCTGATACCAGATAGTTTTGATGATTATCACTTTAGAATAGAGTTTGAAATCAGGTATGGGTAGGTCACCTTCCATCAGATTTATTTTGAGTAATTCCTTTGATTTCATTGATCTTTTGTTCTTTTAGATGAATTTTTATGTGATTTTTTCTTATTTTTTTAAAATACTTTTGGGGCATTTTGTTTGGTATAATACTGAATAAGTAAATTAATTTAGTTACAATTGTTTTTTAAATTATATTGACTCAGTCTGTACATGAGCAATTAATATTTTTTTCCAAGTATTTAGATCAGACTTTATTTGTGATAAAAACTGCTTTGTAATTGTGTCCATATAATTTCTGGGTTTGTCTTGGCAAGTAGATTTCAAAGTATTTTAAATTGTCCACCATAATTTTTAAAAGCGTTTCCTCTTTGTATCAGTTGCTGCTGTACTTTATTTGTGATATACAGAAATGTTGATAATTTACTTAGGTTTGTTATATCATTGCTAGTCATTAATTATTTAATTATTTATAGTCAATTCTTTAGAATTCTCTAAGTATATCAACATATCATTTACAAAGTGATAGTTTTATTTCCTCATTGCCTGTTCTAATTACTTATTTGTTTCTCTTCTTGCTACACCTAACATTTCTAGAACAAAAAATTTGAATAATATTAGTGATAATAGCCATTCTTGCTTCACCCCAGATTTTATTGGGAAGGCTTTTGTTATCCTGTTAACAGATAATGCTTGTTGATGGTTTTAAATATATAATACTTATAATTTTAATAAAAGCTGAATTAATTCATATGTTCTCTAGTGATTTTATTTTAATTTTGCAAAGTAATCCATAGTATTTTCCCAATTAATGCCATTTTTTGCATTAATTTTTACAAGATTTTGAGATCCAAATTTTTCTTCCACCATTCTTTCCCTCCTACCATCATAAAATGGTAGATATTTTGACCTAAGTCATGCCTATGCTATCATGTAACACATATTTCCACATTAGTCACAGTTGTGAAAGATAAAACAGAATAAAAAGGAAAAAAATCATAAAAAAAAGAATGAAGTAAAATTTAAAAAAAAGTATGCTTCAATTTGCATTCAGAGTCTAATCAATTCTTTATCTTGACAGGGATAGCATTTTCCTTCAGGAACACTTTGAATTTGTCTTGCAACATTTTGTTGCTGAGAAGAGCTGAGTCATTAATAGTTGATCATCACACAATGTTGCTGATCCTGTCTATAGTGTTTTCCTGGTTCTGATCACTTCACTTTTCATCAGTTTGAACAAATCTATCCAGGTTATTCTGAAATCTGCCCATTCAGCATTTCTTATAACACAGCAGTATTCCATTACACTTATGTACCACAGCTTGTTTGACCATTCCCCAGTTGATGGGCACCCCCTCAATTTTCAGTTCTTTGCTACTATGAAAATGCCTGCTATAAATATTTTTGCATATCTAGGTCCTTTTCCCTTTTTTATGATTTCTTTGAGATACAGTCCAAATAATGGTGTTGCTGGGACAACAGGTATGCAGTTTGGTTTCCCTTTGGACATAGTTGCAAATTGTTCTCCAGAATTGTTGTATCATTTTACAACTCCATCAGCACTGCACTAATGTCCCAATTTTCTCTCACTTTCTGCAACATTTACAATTTTCCATTTTTTTTTCTGTTCTCATCAGTCAATCAGATAAGTCTGATGTGGTACCTCAGAATTGTTTTAATTTAAATTTCTCTAATCAAAAGTGATTAAATACACTTCTTCATATGTGTGAAGATAGCTTTGCTTTCTTCATTTGGAAACTGCCTGTTCCAATCCTTTAACCATTTATCAATTGGAAAATGGTTTATATTCTGGTAAATTAGAATTAGTTCTCTTTCTATATAATGAGAAATGGAACCTTTATTGGAGAGACTTGCTGTAAAGATTTTTTCCCAGCTTTCTGTTTTCGTTCTGACCTTGGTTGCATTGCTTTTGTTTACTCAAAAGTATTTTTTTTAATTTAATATAGTCAAAATTATTTATTTTACATTTTGTAATGCTTTATATCTATTGTTTGGTCAGGAACCTGTAACTCACTTAACTTTTCCTTTGTAATTTGAATACTATCCTACTTGGTACATGCATGTTTAGTATTTATATTACTTCACTGTCAATGGCAACTTTTAGATAGATACATTTTCCTTCCGTATCTCTTTTATTTTTTCTTTCAAATTAATTTATTTATGTTTAGTTTTCAACATTCATTTCTACAAAATTTTAAGTTAGTTTTTTTCTTCCTGTCTTTCCCCTGACCCCACCCCAAAATAGAAAGCCTACTGAGTACTTCTTCCCCCAAACTGTTCACTTTAACATTCTCCTGCATCACCTCCCCAAATTTCTGGTAGGGCAAGATGGATTTCTATACCCCAGTGCCTTTATATCTGATTTCCCAGCTACATGAAAACAAATATATATTTTTTTTAATATTTGTTTTTAAAACTTTGAGTTCCAAATTTTTTCCCTTCTTCCCTCCTCACCCTCTCCCACTGGGAAGATAAGCAATTCAATATAGGTTGTACATGAGTAATTACCCAAATCATTTCCATAATTGTTATATTGTGAAAAACTAACTATATTTCCCATGATCCTGTCCCACCCCCCACTTATTCTATTTTCTCCTTTGACACTGTCCCTTTACAAAAGTGTATATTTCTAACTACCCTCTCCACCAAACTGCCCTCCCTTCTATCATCCCCCTCTTATCCCCTTTTCCCCTATTTTCCTGTAAGGTAAGATACCTAATTGAGTGTATATGTTATTCCCTCCTTAAGCCAAATTCAATAAGAGTAAGGTTGTCCCATTCACTTTCACCTTCCTGCTCTTCCCCTCTATTGTAACAGTTTTCTCTTGCCCCTTTTATATGAGATAATTTACCCTAATATATCTCTCCTTTTCTCCTTCTCCCAATAAATTCTTTTCTCACTTCTTAATTTTACTTTTTAGATGTGATCCCTTCATATTCAACTCATCTGGTGCCCTGTCTATGTATACATAAACATACATATGCACACACTCACATATATTTTTATATACACATACACCCTCTTATACATGCATATATATATATTCCCTTCAACCATCCTCATACTGAGAAAAGTCTTATGAGTTACAATTATTGTTTTTCCATTTAGGGATATAAATAGTTCAACTTTAATAAGTTTCTTATGATTTCTTTTTCCTCTTTGTCTTCTCATGCTTCTCTTGCTTCTTGTATTTGAAAATCAGATTTTCTGTTCAGCTTTGTTTTTTTCATCAAGAATGCTTGAAAATCCTCTATTTCATTGAATGACCATATTTTCCTCTGAAGCATTATACTCAGTTTTGCTGGTTTTACTCCTAGCTCCTTTGACCTCTAGAATACCATATTCCAAGCCCTTCAATCCCTTAATGTAGAAGCTGCTAGGTGTTGTGTGATCCTGATTGTGTTTCCACAGTACTCAAATTGTTTCTTCCTGTCTGCTTGCAGTGTTTTCTCCTTGACCTGGAAATTGTGGAGTTTGGCTATAATATTCCTAGAAGTTTTCTTTTTGGTAACTTTTTCAAGAGATGATCAGTGAATTCTTTCCATTTCTATTTTGCCCTCTGGTTCCAGAATATTGAGGCAATTTTGCTTGTTAATTTCTTGAAAGATGGTGTCTAGGTTCTTTTTTTTTTTATATTATGGCTTTCAGGTAGTGAAATAACTTTTAAATTATTTCTCCTGGATCTATTTTCCAGTGGTTTTTCCGAAGAGATATTTCACATTGCCCTCTATTTTTTCATTTGTTTGGATCTGTTTTATAGTATCTTGGTTTCTCATAAAGTCATTATTGCTCCAATTGCTACAATCTAATTTTTAAGGATTTATTTTCTTCAGTGAAATTTTGAAATTCCGTTTCCATGTGGCAACTTCAGGTTTTTAAGGCATTCTTCTCCTCATTGGCTTTTTGGGCCTCTTTTGCTCTTTGAATTAATCTATTTTTTAAGGTTTTATTTTCTTCAGTGTATTTTATCAGATATCAAGCTGTTGACTTGCTTTTCATGATTTTTCTGTATCATTCTCATTTTTCTTCCCAATTTTTCCTCTTCTTCTCTTGCTTGATTTTCAAAATCCTTCTTGAACTCCTCCATGGCCTTTACCCAATTCATATTTTTCTTGGAGGCTTTTGATGCAGGACTTCTGACTTTGGTGTCTTCTCCCACTCCATGCCTTTATGCTTTTTGTCCCCCATAAAAGGATTCTGTTGTCTGTTTGTGCTTCCTGCGCTTGCTCATATTGCCAGCCAATTACTTCATCCTTGAGCTCTTTGCCATGGTACAACTCTGCTTCCATAATGGAGAGAGCTTTGTCCCAAATCATAGGGGTTTTTGCAGCTGCTGGAGCTATTAGGAAGGCACTGTTTCTACAGCCCCCACAACTTTGGCTCACTGGTCTCACACCCTAGACCACCACCCAAGATCATGATGCAGATCCAAGCAGGTTAAAGCAAGAGTGATTGTCCTCTGAATAGTTGCTTGATCCCCCTACAATCTGCAGGCCAGGAGCTCCTGAGGCATCTAAGTGGTGCAGTCATTGCACCCCTGCAGCTTTTCACCACAGGAGCAGCAGCTGGGCCATGCTCTTCTGTCCTTCCTGTTCCAAAAACGTTCCACACTGGCCTTTTACTTTTCTTTGTTGTGTATGGGTTGAGAAGTCTGGAAGCTGCCACAGCTGCTGATTATTCAGTCTCCTGAAGTCTGCTCTGGCTGCTACTTGGTGGGGCCCCCCTAGGGCTGGAACTACATGGCTCCTGCAGGTCTATGCTTAGCTCCCAGCATATTGGAGTAGACATTTCCTGTTTGCCTGCCGGCTGTCTTCAGCCTGAGATTTGTTTCCCTCTGTCACTTTGTAGGTTCTGGAGCTTTAAAAATTTTTAGTGTCATTTTTTTACAGGTATTGGAACTTTTTGGAGATGGAGCCCACCCCAAGTTTGTGCTTCTACTCTGCCATCTAGGCTCCACCCCCTCTAGCTCTTTTAATTAGATCTATTTTTGCTTTTACTTTCTCTGAGATCAGGATTGCGACCCTGTTTGTTTATTTTTTTTCTTTTTACTGTAGCTGAAGCATAATAGATTCTGCTCCAGCCTCTTACCTTTACTTTATGTGTGTATCTCTTTGTATCTCTCTGATTCAAGTGTGTTTCTTGTTAACAACATCTTGTAGGCTTCTGGTTTTTTATCTAATCTGCTATCTACTTCCATTTTATGGGGGAGTTCATTCCATTCACATTCACAGTTATGATTGTTAGTTGTGTATTTTCCACCAATCTATTTATTCTCCTGTTTGTCCTCTCTCTCATTTCATCCTTCCCTCCTAGACAGGGATTCACTTCCATCTACCACCTCTCCTAATCTGCCCTCCTTGCTGACATTCCCTTTCCCACCTCACTTAGTGTCCTCCCCTACTTCCCTGTTGTGTAAGACAGATTTCTATATTCAGCTGACTGTGTGTACTGTTCCATCTTTGAGACAATACTAATGAGAGTAAGATTCAAGCAATGTCCATCATTCAGCCTCCCATCTTCCCCTCAACTCTGTTGTTTCTTGTGTCTCTTCATGTGGAATAATGTAACCCTTTTCATGTTTCCTGACTTTCTACATGCAGTTTACTCCACCTTCCCATTGTTTCATTTTTTTTCTGTTATTCCCTCATATTTACCTTATGCCCATACTCTATCTATGTATATTGCTTCAAGCGGTACTATTGGTGGTATACACACACACACGCACACACACATATTAATTAAAAGTATCATCTTCCCATGTAGGGATGGAATACAAATAGTTTGTCTCCATTGAATCTCTTAAATTTTCTTTTCCCTTTTTAGCTTCGTAGGCTTCTCTTGGGTCTTAATATTGGAAAGATTTTGTTGTTGTTGTTTCTTAATTCTTCTCTTCTCGTGATGAAAAGTTGGAGTGCTTCTATTTCATTGAATTACAATATGTTTTCCTTGATGTATTATGCTTAATTTTTCTATGTAAGTAATTATTGGTTACAGTCCAGTTCCTTTGCTTTCTGGAATATCATGTTCCATAACCTCTGATCCTTTAATGTTAAAGTTACTAAATCCTGGATAATCCTGATCATGGCTCCTTGACATTTGAATTATTTCTTTCTGATCACCTGCAGCATTTTTTCCCTGGCCTGATAGTTCTGTAATTTGACTATAATGTTTTTTGTTTTTGTTTTTGTTTTTTAGTTTTTATTTTGAAATCTCTTTCCTGAGGTGATAGGTGAATTCTTTCAATGTCATTTTTGTCCTCTGGTTCCAGGACATTAGGGAAGTTTTCTTTGATAATTATTTGAAAAATGCTGTCTAGGTTTTCTGGAAATCTGAAGATCTTCCCTGCCCCTAGGACCTTTGATAGGCTTAAGTGACTTTGAGAATCTTCTCTGATTTAAAAATATACTCTCCCCCCTAATATGCTTTATGTGGTCACATAGAGCCTGTGGCGGGAAGCTTGTTCTTCAGGACAGCCCACACCTAATTACTTTGTGATTGGGCAGTAGGTCAAGAGGGTTGTGCATTCTCTGATCCAGGAGAAGGCTTTATATACCCTGATGTGAGTTTTTGCTTTGGGGCTCACTTTGGAAAGAGTTGTGTGATTTGGCCAGATGAGACTCTGGGCAGCAATTGAGCCTCCTGGCTGTGAAAACCCAGATGTTAGTGCTTCCCTCTCTAGTAACTAACTAGGTATGGATGTAATGGTCAGATAGGTGGAAGCCCTTCTGCTGATCTGTTTTGTTGTCTAGTTGTGAAACTTCTGCCTGTAACTTCTGTTTGTATTCTGTTTGTATTCTCTGAAGTTCAGGGTGTTGACTTTTCCCCCTGAACTAAGTAAATGATATATGTTTGTTTGATTACAGTAAGATCGTTAACCCATTTTGAGTTCCTTTCCTTTAGAAAAGCAGATCTAAGAAGATGTGCTAGCAGCCATCCTGGGTGTGCCAGGGTGCTTGCTTGATACACCAGGTCCTCCTTTTGATTATGACTTTCACGTACTCCAATGATTCTGATATTGTCTCTGCTGTATCTATTTTCCAGGTTAGTTTTTGTTTTTTCCCAAAGAGGTACTTTACATTTTCTTCTTTTTTTTCATACTTTTAAACATGTTTGATTGATTCTTGATGTTTCATAGAGTCATTTGTTTTGACTTCCCCATTTTTCCCTTTTAAGGAGTTATTTTCTTCAATTAGTTTTGTACTTCCTTTTGCATTTGGTAAAATTTACATTTTATGGAGTTGTTTTCTTCAGTGGATTTTTGTATCTTCTTTTCCTTTTGGCTAGTTCTACTTTTTAAGCAATTGTTTTCTTTTTCCAAGATGCTGACTCTTTTTTCATAATTCTATTGCATCACTCTTTTTCTCAATTTTTCTTCTACCTCTCTTACATGATTTTTCAAACTCCTTTTTTGAACTGTTCTATGAGTTCTTTCTGAGCTTGCAACCACTTCACATTTTTCTTTGGGGTTTTGACCATAGCTGCCTTGACATTGTTATCATCTTTTGAGATTGTGTCTTGGTCTTCCCTGTCATCTTTTTTCTTTCTCAAGTTTTTTGGTCTTTTTTCCTTCTCTTTTTGTTTTTGTTTTTTAATTTGAATTTTCTCTCAGGTGGAAAGAGCACTGTCTTAGCCTTCTTGTGCCAGTAGCTGAAAGTCCTGTATATTTATCTGGTGCTGCACAGAAGTTGCCCACAGGTTATATTCATATCTATTGCTATGCTGAGGAGATTGAGTAAGAGATTTTTGGCATGGCTGGAAGCTGTAGGGGCTCCTGGAAGCTTACCTGGTGCTGAACTGTGGTCCTTATGTTGGTGTCTGGCATGTGCTGGGGTCAGTGGAATATTTCTGTGTTTCTCCAGGGGTATACTGAAGCACTAGAATGGCTGCTGGAGTATGCCTGTTTTCCCAGGGCTACACTGAAACATGTAGTGGGGATCATGAATTTGAACCCTCTTATCTGGTCTGAATAGTTCATATCACAGAGGAAGAAACTAAGCATCGTGGAGTGGAGGTCACTCAGCCAAGGTAACAAAGATATCATAAATGGGGTCTGAGTGCTTGTGGTCACTTGCAGACCAGAGCATAGGCTATACAAGGAGGAAACACCTCTCCTTAGATAATACCACTTTGTAAGAACTGAAAACTTATAGGTCCTAAGAAATATCTCTGAAAACAGCTGCACAAAACTCCTGAAATTTGGGACAGTAGACTGTCAATACTAGAAGCAGAGTTCTACCATAACAATGAGTTAAAAAAAAACTCAAGAAATAGGCTGGGGAAAGAAGCAAACAATAAAAAAAAATTAGACTATAGAATTTTACCTTGGTGTCTTGGAAGATCAAAATATACACTCAAATTAAGACAACAAAGTTAAAGCTCCTACATCCAAAACCTCCAAGAAAAATATGAATTGTTCTCAGGTTATAGAAAAGCTCAAAATGAATTTTGAAGATCATGTGAGAGAAGAAAGGGAACAATTTGGAGCAAAAATGAGAGTGATGAGCAAGAAAATTATGAAAAATGAGTCAACAACTTGGTAAAGTAGATCCCAAAAAACTTCTGAAGAAAATAACACCTTAAAAATAGGCTAGATGATAACAGAGGCCCAAAAATTCAATGAGGAGAAGAATGCTTTAAAAAGAATTGGACAAATGGAAAAGAAGATCCAAAAGCTCACTGAAAAAGTATTTCCTTAAAAAAAAAAGAATGGAGCTTCCAGGAGCCAAGATGGCAGAGTAAGAAGCAAGTTGCTGTCATCCTCCCTTATTTATTTCAGAAAGTTCAGATAATATCATGCCAGGAAAAACCCTGGGAGAGCTGAGCCAGCAGAAAGATGAGGTGCAGCAGTCTTGTAGCCCAGGAAATCTGGGGGATTAACAGGAAAGGCCATTCACACTCTGGAGGAGGGGAGCAATACAGGATGTGAGACGTCCCAGAAAGCAAGCAGCAAGTCCCACCTCAGCAAACTAGGGGGAGATCCTGAGACCCAGGATGGTGGAGCAGACAAGTGCCAACACCAGGACCTCCAAGATCCTCAGCACAGGTAGGTGAACCAGTAGACAACAGCTTGGAAAATCACTACATGGACTGGGATTTTCCAGCAGCCAAATCTCCTGGTGCTTCAGCACAACTCCAAGAGGCACAACTCTAGGCTGGTAAACATCCTCTAGCAGCCAAACATTAAAGTGCAAAGTCCAGGTGAGCAGGCATCCCTCAGGGACCTGAACACTCACCCCTACCCTGACAATTCCAATGTTGATGACCTCATGTAAAATAATGCAGACAATATAAAATATTTGGGCATTTTTCTGCAAAGACAAAACCAGGGATTACATGAAAATAATTACAAAACACTTCACAAAATAAAGACAATTTTTAAAAAAGGGAAAATATTCATTACTCATGGGTAAGCCAAAGTCAATATAATACCTAAAGCATTTTACAGATTTACTCAAATTACTAGAATATCATTTATAGAGTCTGAAAAAATAACATAATTCTTCTGGAAATAACAATTTTATTGTTTTTTTTGTGATTTCTTTTGCAACATGGCTGAGATGAAAATATTTTTTGTCTAACTTCAAATTTATGATCAATACCAAATTGCTTGCCTTCCTGAGGAGGCATCGTTCTAGGAGCAAGTAAATAATTTGGAATGCAATTTTAAAACTACAAATATTTTTTAAATGTTTGTTAATTTTTAATGTGATTGGAAAATATTTAGCAAAATATTTTCATTGTAATTTATGGGAAGCTGGTTCCTGATACATCCTTGACTTTGAGCAATGCTACAAAATTATGCTACAAAAAATGAAGCAAAAAATAACAACAGCAACAACAACAACAAAATATAACATATGGATGTCCCCTTTATGTAGTTAGAAATATATATGGCTTGTAGAGATGAAAGTATAGATGTTGCTAGTGTTTCCTTCACCCATCCTTCTCCAAGGGATACTTTAATTCCTGCTAGAAAGGAGGCAAGAGATTGGTGCCAGAAGTTATCTTCTTTGCTCTCCCCAAAGGGAGGGGATATGGGGCTAGAATTATATCTATCTGCTTCCTTAAATAGTTATTCTAGGTGATATGATTTTTAGGATAACTAAATAGAAATCATAGAAAGTATATATACCAGACAGATTGAAGGGGCTCTCCCTTTGAGGGCAAGATAGCTCACCTCCACTGAGAGAGAAGGAGTGTGTGTGTCTCAGATCTTACCCAATGGAAAAATTTTCAAAATCTCTATTGTAGTGAGCTGAGGAAAGGGGCATGATAGAGATGCCTTTTATTTTTCTATTCTGTACCCTTAAGCTTCTAGTACAGTGCCTACAACATAGTAGGTTCTTAAAAAAAATATTTGTTGATTGCATCAACAGATTCTTAGAGTAATTAATACTGGGAAGAGTTTTGCCAAGTTTTAAGCATGGAATTCAAGATAAGAGTCATAACACAAGTGGAGATAAAAAAAAAAAGGCAGATGAGATTTACTGGCCAGCTATCAGAGTAATAGTTAAATAAGATTAAAAAAAACAAAACAGCTAAAGAGGGAAGCATGAAGGAATGAGTCAAAGGTATTAACAAATCTGAAGAAAAACAAAAACCTTACCCCTGATGACCGTAGTACACATTTTTTTGGTTTTATATTATTATATAATTGATTTTTGATCAATCGATCAATTACTATAATTGATTTTTTTTTGGAGGGGGGAAGACAAGGCAATTGGAGTTAAGTGACTTGGCCAAAGTCACACAGCTAGTAAGTGTCAAGTGTCTGAGGTCATCTTTGACCTCAGGTACTCCTGACTACAGAGCTGGTGCTCTATTCACTACATCACCTAGCTGTCCATATAATTGAATTTCATGATGCTCAATTGTGTATTAGTTTTTGCATGGAAAAAATAATGTTATAGGATGTTTGAACTTTTTGTTCACAAATATTTTTGCAAAATATCAATTGTGTAAAGTCCATTTGGTATAAACATGATGAGGAAGATGTGAATATATGGTACAATTAGCAATATTTATAATTTTTCATATTTCACAATTCATGGGAAATAACTGTATTTTATGTGAATATTGTTAACTTTGAGACCACTTTCAGGCAAACATGTCGAAGAGATGCATTTCCCCCCCTTTGCCTCTCCTACTTCATATGGAATTCATTGTTTATTTTTGTGTACCTTCTTTCCCACCATAGTCCCCTACAGGGGTAGGGTAGTTATCCTGGTTTAGTCTTCTAAGTAATGCGCAATTATGTGCATTTTCCTCCTCTTTTGCCTTTCCTCAAAGTATAACTTTCATATGACTTCTTATTCCTTCATGAGCCTAGTCACTATCAGAAATCAAGTTCTAGTCTAAAATGTGGTAGCCCATCATGATAATCTCATTTGGATTATAAACTTTATACAAAAACATGGATTTTGTGGACATTTTCCATATCCTAACAAGACTGGGATAGATATTTAAGATAAAAAATGCTATATTTGGCCTCATGGCTTGAATTAGAACAAAGAAATGAATTGAAGGACTTAAAAGAAATTAGTATTTGGGAAGTTATTATGAGCATGACATTTATTATTATTCATTGTAGCACCAAAGGCAAGAAAAACAACAATAAAATATATACATTATATGACAATAGAGACAGACAGAGTTTGAGGCCCACAGAGGCAAAGAAAATCACTCCACCAGGAAAAGGAGATGTGTATTGTAGCCAAGATGGAGAAGGGGGAAATATACTCAAAATACATTCTGAGAAGGACATTTTTATACCTTAAAAATGGGCTTAGTTGAGAACAGGAAATCAATGCTAGTTGTGGGAGATGGGGTCACTCCTAGTCAGACCAAGATGTGGTAGGGCAATTCTCAGTGTCAATTGTTAATGCCAAGTAAAGGGGAATTTCCATGTAGGGATCAGAAATCGTGCAAGGGTTTATATTTGTAATAGGAGATCCCAAGAATGGATCAAATGGATATGGCATTTTGGAATCTCATCCAATAAGAAGTCATGAACATTTAAGTCCTTGTCACTGGGTCATAATGAGTCAGGGCAGTGGAAAGGTACAGGGTGCCTGTTATTGTTTATATGTTTATGGTCACTAGGGATACTTAACCTAAATGACTCCATATTGGATACCTTAAACAATATATTTCAAAAATCACCATTATTGCAGGAAAAGTTTAGGGACACTTTAACCAAAATCATCCCATTTTATTCAGCTAGCAGCCATTCAATCTGCCTATTTTTTTTTATTTACTGTATATAATAGCAGAATTCCATAAAGTTAGATCTGAAAACAAGAGGCTGATCCAAAGAAATAAATATACCATGTGTAATAGAGAAGAGTCAGTGGACGAAGGTGATTCAGGAAATTGAGGGTTTTGAGTACATATGCGTATATACCCATTTATTTTCCAATTTGTGGCATCCTTCATTTCCCTAACTCTGGGTACATCTATAATAAGAGTGCAGAGGCACCTTTATAACAGCAGGGAAAAGAAGAGAGAAGAGCAAAAGGCCCCACACCACACCAGTCATTTGTCGTTCAAATTATAACAACCTCCCTTTGGAGGCCAGCTCTATTTTCTACATAATTCTGCTAGAGATAAAAAGAGCATTTTGTTTTTGTTTTTGTTATTGTTCTTCTTTTGAAAAAGCCCTGTTGAGGTTATTGCAGGCTATGAACTGGGAGTGCCAAATGTCTCTGTTCCTCAGGTTTGCACCCACTGATATATGTTCCAAGTGGATATTTTACCCAGTGGGGATTATTATAGTCTTCAGCTCCAGATTGTGGAAAAAAAGCTCATGATGTGTGCCATTATGAAAGGGAAAAGGAAATATTTCCTCTAGAATTTCATCTATGTGAATATCTCCTCTCCTTTTTTTCCCCATTCACTCACCACCACACATAATGGGTTTTTTTTTTTCTCTTACCAATGTAGTGAAGCTTTTAGAAGCAAAAGGATTTGAGTTGGTTTATATGGGTGAGGGAAAAAGCATTTATTTATTAAATACTTATTATATGCTAAGAATGTTATCAGGAATGACAGTGACAGAGACAGAAACCAAAAATGAAAGACAAATGAACACACACACACACACACACACACACACACACACACAGAAAAGGAAAAAAAAAATCAAGGAGTGTAACCCATCCCAACAGATAAGAGAGACAACCATGGATTCATGAGAGAATTAACTATGGTAATTGGAAGCCTAGGAATAGGCACAAAGCCAAATGGGAGATTTTTTTGTTACTGCTTTTCAGTAGTTTCAGTTATATATGAGTGTTTGTGATCCCATTTGGGGTTTTCTTGGCAAAGATAATAAAGTGATTTGCCATTTTCTTCTCCAGCTCATTTTACATGTGGGAAAACTGAAGTAAACAGGGTTAAGTGACTTGCCCTAGGGTCACACAGTTAGTAAATGTCTGAGCCCAGATTTGAAGTTAAAAAGTCTTCATAACTTCAAGTGTGGCACTCTATCCTTTGTACTGCCTTGCTTTCCTGGCAGAGAGGCTAGTCCAGTAGAAATTCTATACCCAGAGAGAAACAATATGAAGAAAGAATGAGGGGGAAAATATTATGGCCTTACAATATCAGGTATCTACCCTAGTGGGGTCCTTATAAATATAAAAATAAAAGTTATCCTGAAGAACTATATATCCTTATACTAGGGCGACATGCACTTATGGGAGTAGTGGCCAAAAAAAGCAAGTGACAGGTGAGTCACAGCATAGGTAGCTGATCCTGCACTGATTTAATTAGTGGATCCAGAGCAGAAAGTAAAAGGTAGGAACACTGATAGAATCACAAAAATAAGTGAATGAATGAATAAAGCCACTCCAAATTTGAGTCTATTGAATAAATATACTTCATAAAGAAAATAGATCATTAAAGGTGGGGGGAGAGAAGGGAAAAAAACCAAAAAAACAAAAATTCTTGGCAGTTATCTAGTCCAATCCTCTCATTTAAAAAAAATGATTTTTCCATTGTTGTTCAGTTAGTTAATCAAAAAACTGGGGTTGGGTGTATAAAAAGGTTTTCAACTCAAGTCTTCCAACACCTTATTCAGTATTCTTTTCACTATAATTATGTGGTATGGAAAAACAAATCAACCAAGTCAAATGAAGTCAACAATATTTATTAAATACCTACATTGGGCCAGGCAGTATGCTAAGCATTAGGGATTCAAAGAAAGGGGAAAAAAAGTTCATGCTTTTAAATAGCTCACAATCTAATTGGAGAAACAATATACAAACAACTAGGTATAAACAAGATAAATATGGAAGAAATTGGAGGCAATCACAAAGAAAAGCCACAAAAATCAAGAAAGATAGGGGAAAAATTAGCAAAGATGGCATGACTTTATTTGCAAATTGAATAGTGGAGGGAAAGTGGAAGACAGACATGAAGATGGAGAGCATTGCAGGACTAAGGAACTCATGAAAATATGACACTTCTGGAAACTGAAGGGCACTGTAAGAAAAAACAACAAAAAGGTCAATTGGCACTGAATCAGAGAGTTCATGGAAATAAGTTGTTAGAACAGTAGGAAAGTAGAAGGAGCTGGATTATAATGGGTTTTAAAGTCAGATAATTCTTATATTTGATTCAGTAGTTTACAGGGAATCACTGGAAACATTAACCTAGGCTTTCACTAAGGTAGAAAAACTGGGGTACATGCCCCATATGCCCTAGGAAAAGAAATTAGAAGGTGTTCATAATACTTGATTTTATTTTTTATCTGAAGTCTACAGAGTTTAGAAGGTAGTTTGCAAGAATAATTAGTTCTTAGAAAAAGCTGACATATGGTATGAGCTTTATGATGTTCACTGTAATGCCAAGCAAAGGCAACTCCCAAGGTTTGAAATACCAGCATAGTAACTCTCCATTTATTCAGTGACAAATTAAGGCAAAACATTCACAGAAGAGAGAAAATCAAAATACAGCTTTCACAATGTGTAATTCAATATAATTTAGTAAGTCCTCAATTTAATCACAAAGTATTAAGGTCCAAGTACTACTCCACATCTGGGCAGTACATTCATTTAGTCAACCACAAAGTCTTTTCTCTGTTTAACTGGAAATTAGTTTCCAATCATAAACAAAGTACATTCATTTGGTCAGTCACAAAACAGGAAAGTCAAAAGTTTTTCACCCCTGGATCACAACTGAATTACATAACCATCCACCACCACGAAGCACCCTCTCAAGAGGCAGTGGAAAGCCATTCACCCCAGGTCACAATTGGGTTACAATATGATCACAACATTGAATACCCAAGGAGAGGTTTTTTCTTCATCTTGAACTGAGGCAAATTCTCAGCAATCTCTGTTCCTAGGAAGACAAAGCTTAACAAAGCCATAAAAACACTGTCAATGTCCTCATCAATTCACTCTCTGCCGGCAGAACAGTCTCAGGACTCCTCCCCCCCCACACACAAACACACAAAAACAAAACATCAACAAGGATTTTTGTAAACACACAACAAGAAAATCTTGCTTTAGGGCTTCTGAATCAACAGCAAGATTCCAGGACCTCTGCTACAACAGCATTGTCTTTTACCAGCAGATGAAGCTGGCAAAACAACAGCAAAACAGACAGACGAAATACCAGCATCACAGTCATGCCTCCTCAGTTCTTGGCAGCTCTAGGTGGCAGTTCTCAAAAATCCTGGGCAGCTCCAACTGGCCCTCAGCAGTCCAGGTGGCTTTAGCTGGCAATTCTCTTTCTCTCTCTGCAACAATGGCCCCCGGAAATTCTCTTTCTCTCTCTATCTGCAACTATGGCCCCTGGCAATTCTCTTTCTCTATCTCTGCCTCCACAATGCTGCTTCCAAAAGTTTTTCTTCTCTCTGCTTGGGCCTCTCTCTGAATCCATGGCACCAGCTCCTCCCAGTTCAGCCACCTGTCTTCATGTCAACAACTCCATCACACAAGTGGGATTCACAAGCTCTGGTTTTTAACATTTAACTGGAAAAATAAACCAATACAAGGGGATCTTTAAATTCCATTACCATTACATTCACACACTGAAAGGTTCTTTACAGTTTGTCACTGCTTGGCTCCTTTCCCTTCTTGGTCCTTTTGTTTCCTGGTTCCAAAACAAATGGAAAGACAAAATGCTACCTGTTTCTCAGATACCACACTTCTCCTTTGTCTTTGCCAATCCAACCCGTCCATATACTGTATCAGCAAGCACCCTAGCATACCCAGGATGGCTGCTAGCAAAGGTTCTTAGATCTACTTTTCTAAAGGAAAGCTACTCAAAATGGGTTAACAATCTTACTTTAATCAAACAAACAAATATCATTTACCTAGTTCAGGGGAAAAAATCAGCACCCTGAACTTCAGAGAATACAAACACAAGTTACAAGCACAAGTAGCAAGCAGACAAAGAAACAGATCATCAGACGGGCTTCTAGCCATCTGACCATCACATCCATACCTAGTCAGTTACCAGAGAGAGAAACACCAACATCTGGGTTTTTCAAAGCCAAGGGGCTCAACGGCTTCCCAGAGTCTCGTCTGGCCAAATCACATAACTCTTTCCCACGAGAGCCCCAAAGCAAAACCTCACTTCAGGGCATATATATAGATTTCTCCTGGCTCAGAGAATGTCACAGCCCTCTTGACCCACTGCCCAATCACAGAATAATAAGGCGTGGGCATTCCTGATGGACAAACCTCCTGCCACAGGCTCCATGTGACCACATTCAGCCTATTAGGGGACAGAGTACACTTTCAAATCTGGGAAGGTTCTCAGAGTCACTTTAAGCCACTTAAGCAAAGGGCCTAGAGTCAGGGAAGGTCTTCAGATTCTCATAACACACACACACACACACACACTCACTCATACACACACACACACACACACACACATACACCTCAACCCCTGCCACCACCACCACCCCTACAAGGTTAAGTGGCATGAATGGAATGTGTGCCTGGAGTCAGGAAAATTCATCTTCATGAGTTCAAATATGGCCTTGGACACTTAATAGTTGCATGACCTTGGGCAAGTCCTATTTGTCTCAGGACCTCATCTTTTTTTTTTTTTTCCACTCATCTATAAATTAAAGTGGAGAAGGAAATGACAAACCACTCCATCATATTTACCAAGAAAACAAAGAGTTGAATATGACTGGAAGGACCAAGCAACAATGAAAACCATCTTTCAGTGAAATTCTTCACTTTATTTTCCCCAGCTTTTCTCTTCCTTTCTTGATTTCCCATGTGTTTGAAGCAATTTCCTAACTTCTACCAATTAGGCTAGGTTTTGAAGATATTAAAACCATCCTTGTGACTTGATTATCTATAGGGACTAAAAGATAAAACTGTTAGCCAAAATGTAAAACAGTAGTTCTGGGTACTGTCTGATACTTGGCAGACTGCCTCTGGCAAGGAAGCTTCCCTTGGCTGAATCAGGTAAAGAAGTCTTCAATGCATATCTTTGTTGAATATATTTCTCTTCATGGCTATGCTATAATTATTTCTCTTCACTACTAAATAAGTTATAAGTGTGTCATTTTGTTACAATTTTGAATCAAAGGGGCAGCTAGGTGGTGCAGTGAATAGAACACCAGCCCTGGAGTCAGGAGGACTTGAGTTAAAATCCTGCCTAAGACACTTAACACGTACTAGCCATATGACCTTGGGCAAGTCACTTAATCCCAATTGCCCTGCCTCCCCCTCTCCAAAAACCAAAAAAGCAAAGGAATAAAAAGAACTGTCTAGAGATGGGGGCTGGTGGAGTGAAGGGAGCAGAGCCAAGATGGCATAGTAAAAGGAGAAACTTGGCTGAGCTCCCTCTCCAACCACCTCCAATACCTGTAAAATAACACACAAAGTAACAGAAAGATAAAAATCTCCTACTGAAGGCAGCCTGGCAGGCCAACAGGGAGGGTCTGTCACACTGAGCAAAGAGCAGAGCACAGTGCCTTGTGAGCAGCATGGTCCCAGACCCAAGGTGGCCCCAACCAGTGTCACAGACCAGCAAGAGAAGACATCAGGAGAGTGAATCAACAGTAGCTGTGGAGGTTTCCAGACTTCTCCACCCATTAATGCGAAAAAGAAAGTAAAAGGTAAGTGGGAAACTGCAATACCATACACAAGCAGCTTCCCAAAAGAATGCTACTGTGAACAGCTTTTAAAGTTCTGATTACACAGTTTAGTGAACACTCTGTTTATTCCATAACAAATCAAGGCAAACATTCACAACAAATCAAAATGCAAAATACACAACCTTACATCTTATAATAGAAAATCACAATATAGTGTTCACAACTACTTAACATTAAAATGGCCACATAGTTTTAACCAAACTGGTCACAGTATTTGGAACAAGGAACAAAAGAATAATCATCTGGTATCCCTCAGGAGGTTTTCCTCCTTACTTAATCATTCAATCATTTCACAATACAAGTCAGTTTTCCACTCATGGGGCATTTATAGGTTAACTTAATCAGTCACTTATCTAGCAATCAGTCAGGAGGTATCACTAATCACTAAATACAATCATTAGAAAATTACACAAACCCTCCAGCTCTCAGTGTCTAGTAAACTTCAATTTCATCACACATTCAATATCCAAGGAGAGGCCTTTTCTTCATATTGACTTGGGGTGATCTCTCAGATTCCCTGCATCCGCTTCCATGGTTCCAGCTCCTACCTGAATCCACCAAACAGCCACCTGGAATCAGAGGCAGAGAGCTTCCAGGTTCTCATCCAGTACTCCAGGCAGAAGTTCACGGGGTCCAGCACATCTCAAAACCTTAACAACTCCTGTTGCCAGGAACTCAAGGATCAACCAAGTCACAAATAGACGAACTCTTATTTCACTCATGCTTCTTCAGTCGTCCAGCAGTTCAGGTGGCTTTAGGATCCAGAAGAAATCTCAGCCTTCCAGGAGGCAGCAACCACTTAGGCTTTCCAGGTAGCCTTCACCAGATCTCTCAGCAGAACAACTTCTTCCACCAGGAACCCACCAGAAGAAAAAATTATTGATTCTAACTGCCTTTCTCTCAGGTTCTTCTTATACACACACACACACACACACACACACATTGGCTTCCTATCTCAGCCAATCCCTTCCTGTTATGTCAGCAACAGGAGACACAGTTCCCGTCTTTTGTTTCTTTCACAGAGGCATTTAGCCCTTAGTTACTAAGGGCTAAGTATCTGCTAAATTAATTACCTTTACAGTAACTCTGTGTTGGAACTGGGTGACAGAAGATCATGGTCCGGCCCCTGCCCCCAGGGTGAGATGTGGCAAAAGTGCAGAGGATGCAACTGTTGCCTCATGGCTGCCTCCAGAGCTCCTGGAATACCAAGCCATCACTCATAGGGTAATCACTCTTGCTTTGACCTGCTTGGATCTGGATAGTGATCTTGGGAGGCAGTCCTGCAATGTGTGGCTAGTGTACCAGAGCTTGGGGTAGCTCTACAGAGATCACCCTCCTCATAACTCTGACAACTTTTAAGAAAACCTCATTGATTTTGGACACAGCTTTTGCCACTCTGGAAGGAGAGTTCTACCTTGGCATAGAACTCAAAAGTCAAGTAATTGAATGGCAAGAAAAGCAAATATAAAACGTGCAATTAGGCCATAGAATCTTTTTGAGGGTCAGAAAGCATCAAAACATGAAACTAAAAGAAGTCAATGAAGTCAAAACTCCTGCATCAAAAGCTTCCAAGAAAAATATGAATTGGTTAGAGACCATGGAAGAGCTCAAGAAGGATTTTGATAATCAAGTAAGAAGAGTAGAGGAAAAATTGGGAAGAGAAATGAGAATGAAGCAAGAATATCAGGAAAATCAATTAAACAGCCTGCTAAAGGAGATCCCTCAAAAAATGCTGAAGAAAATAATGCCTTAAAAAATAGACTAACTCAAATGACAAAAGAGGCCCACAAAGGCAATGAGGAAAAAAAATGCTTAAAATACCACATTGCCCAGGTGGAAAAGGAATTTCTTTTTTTATTTGTATTTTTATTTTTTTTCCATTGACTTCTTTATTTACTTTTAGTTTACAAGATTCAGTTCCACAATCCCTTGAGTTTCAAATTTTCTCCCCTCCTTTCCCTCCCCCCACCATGGTGGCATATAATCATGTATAGGATCTGCAAATATTTTCACATTGTACAATAATCTGGTTGTATAGAAGGGTTGTAACCAATGAATGAACAATGGGAAAAAAAAGAAACAAAACCAAATGTGAAAAAGAATGATAGCATGTATAGCTTCAGTTTCCATATAAATTCTAGGTTTTCTAGATCTTTCTCTGATTGTAGATATCTCCTTCCATCCTGAGACTTGTAGAGTTGTCTCATAGCTGTGTATTGCTGAGAAGAGTCAAGTTTATCAAGGTTGGTCATCACACATACAATGTGTCTGTGATTGTGTACAAATATTATCAGATTCTGCTCTTCTCACTCAGCATCAATTTATATAAGCCTCTCCAGGTAATTATGAAGTCCATCTCTTCCCATTTCTTATACCACAATAGTATTCCATTACATTCAAATACCATAACTTGTTCAGCCATTTCTCAATTGATGGGCATTCCCTATATTTCCAGTTTTTGCCACCACAAAGAGAGCTGCAATAAATATTTTTGTACATATAGATCCTTTTCCCACTTCTGTGATCTCTTTGGGATATAATCCCAAAAGTGATAATGCTGGGTCAAAGGGAATGCAATTATTTATAGCCCTTTGGGCATAGTTACAGATTGCTCTCCAGAATGGTTGTATCAGTTCACAACTACACCAACAATGCATTAGTATTCCAATTTTTCCAAACCCTCTCCAGCATTTGTCATTTTCCTGTTTTGTCATCTTAGTCAATCTCACTGGTGAGATGTGGTAACTCAAAGTTGTTTTGATTTGAATTTCTCAAATTAATAGTGATTTAGAGCATTTTTCTGTATGCTTAAAGATATCTTTAATTTCTGCCTCTGATAATTCCCTCTTCATATCCTTTGACCATTTATCAATTTGGGAATGACTTGTATTCTTATGAATTTTACTTAATTTGCTGTATATTTTAGAAATGAGGGCCTTATCAGAGACACTTGTCGTAAATATTCTGTCCCAGTTTCCCACTTCCCTCTAAATCTTGGTAACATTGGCTTTGTTTGTACAGAAACTTTTCAAGTTGATGTACTCAAGGTTATCCATTTTGCATTTTATAATGCTCTCCACTTCTTCTTTGGTAATAAAGTCTTCCCTACTCTCTAAATCTGACGGATAAACTATTTTTGTTTCCCCAAATTATTTCCAGTATCAGCCTTTATACCTAGATCATGCACCCATTTAGACTTGACTTTGGTGTATGGCGTTAGATAATGGTCTATGCCCAGTTTATGCCATACTATATTCCAATTTTCCAAGCAGTTTTTGTCAAATAGTGAGTTCTTATGCCAGAAACTGGGGTCTTTGGGCTTATCAAACAGTTTATTACTATAATCATTGACTGTTGAGTCTTTTGTACCCAATCTATTCCATTGATCCGCTACTCTATTCCTTAGCCAGTAGCAAGAAGTATTGTTTACTGCTGCTGTATAAAAGAGATTAAAATCTGGTATGGCTAGGATACCTTCCCTAGCATTTCTTTTCATTAATTGCCTTGATATTCTGGGCTTTTTGTTCTTCCAAATGAATTTTGTCACTATTTTTTCTAGTTCTATAAAGTAATTTTTGGGTAGATCGATTGGTATGGCACTAAATATGTAATTTAATTTACATAAAATTGCCATTTTTATTATATTAGCTCTACCCAGCAACAAGCAATTGATGTTTTTCCAATTAGTGAGATCTGATTTTATTTGTGTGAAAAATATTTTGTAGTTGTATTCATAAAGGTACTGGATTTGTTTTGGCAGATAGATTCCCAAATATTTTATAATGTCTACAGTAACTTTAAATGGGGTTTCTTTTACTATCACTTTCTGTTGGACTTTGTTGGAAATATATAGGCATGCTGAGGATTTATGTGGGTTTATTTTATATCCTGCAACTTTGCTAAATTTATTTATTGTCTCAAGAAGTTTTTTACTTGATTCTCTGGGATTTTCCAAAAATATTATCATATCATCTGCAAAGAGTGATAGCTTAGTCTCTTCTTTGCCTAATTCAATTCCTTCAATTTTTTTTCTTCTCTAATTGCTACTCCTAATATTTCTAGGACTAGCTTGACTAAGAGGTGTGATAGTGGACCTCCTTGTTTCACTCTTGATCTTATTAGAAATGCTTCTAGTTTGTCTCCATTGCATATAGTCCTTGTTGATGGTTTTAAGTAGATGCTACCTATTATTCTGAGAAAAACTCCATTTATTCCTATACTTTCTAGTGTTTTTAATATAAATCGATGTTGTATTTTGTCAAAAATTTTTTCTGTATCTATTGAAATAATCATATGATTTCTGCTAGTTTTATTGTTCGTATGATCAATGATACTGATGGTTTTCCTAATATTGAACCATCCTTGCATTCCTAGAATAAACCCAACCTGATCAAAATGTATCATTCTTGTGATAAATTGCTTTAGTCTTTTTGCTAATATTTTATTTCAAATGTTTGCATCTGGGGGAGGAGCCAAGATGGCAGCATAAGAGCAGCAACATATCGCAGCTCTCACATAGCCACTTCAAAATACCCATAAAATATGACTGAACTAATTCTAGAACTCCAAAATGCACACAAATATACTTTCCACTAAAGTCAGCTTGGCTACTAGGAACCATATGAGCACTGCGAAACAAAACCAGCCTGGCCTGAGACCTCAGCTGTGCCTCGGGGGTGACAGGACGAGAGGAGCCAAGCCCTGGCTGGAGCTTCAGGTGAGCAGATTGGCAGCAGCTGCAGCAGTATCCAGAACTAGGTCAGTGGAACTTGCAAGGTCGTGGGAGAAAAGCAGTCCTGCCAAAGTGCCTAGAGGGCTGAGAAGTGGAAAGTAGAGGCCTGCACCTGCCTCCACATTTCTACTTCAGAGCTCTCGGCCTTCAGACTGCAGGGGGACCAAGCAATCATTCAGAGGCCAAGTATTCTTGCGTTGAGCAGCCTGGATCTGGATCGCAGTCTTGGGCTTTACTCCTGTGGTTCGTTTTTATTCAGTGAGCCAAAGTAGTGGAGGGACCCAGAAACTTCCTAAGAGCTTCGGCAGCTGGGAGCACTGCAGTGATTTGGGACAGAGCTTTCCCCTCTGGAAACAGAGCTCCACAGAGATTAAAAAAAAAATCACGAACTGACCAAGCATGAATAAGAATAAGGATAAGAAGCAGGGTAAAAACAGCAACCAAACCCTAGATTCCTTCTTTGAAGAAAAGAAGGACCAAGGCAGAGAGTTGCAGGAGGACAGCACAGCCAGAGCTCCCCCACCAAAAGCTTCCAATAAACATGAAGATTGCCTTAACACTAGAAATCAGCTGAAGAAGGATTTTGAAAACCAAATGAGAGAAGTGGAAGAAAAATTGGGAAGAGAAATAAGAATGTTGCAA
>CM053585.1:169088543-169111446 GCA_028646515.1 Pseudochirops corinnae
CAATAGAGGGGGAGAACAGGAAGGCAAAAGGGAAAGAGTCAACCTTACTCTCACTGAACTTGGCTTAGGGACGGAATGACATAAACTCTCAACTGGTTATCTTGCCACACAGGAGAATAGGGGGAATGAGGATGAGAGGTGGGATGATGGAGGGGAGGGGAGTGGGGGGGGAGGGTTGATGGAAGTGCACACTTCTGTAGAGGGACAGGGACAGAGACAGGTTCGAGAGTGGAATGTGGTGGGGGGATAGGAAGGAGGGACATGTAATCAGTCTCTCACAATGTGCCCACTGTGGAGACATTTTGTGTAATTACACATGTACAGCCTGTATTTGATGGCTTGTTCTTCCAGTGGGGGTGGCTGATGAGGGAAGAAGAGAAAGATCTAGCATTTAAAGCTCTATAATCAAATGTTAAATATATATATATACAATTATTATTACTAATATTATTAACTTCATCCAACTGAAACTTAAGATTCACAGACACTGGGGAAGGGAGATTCATCCTGCCCTGTTGGAAAGTTAGAAGAGTGATGGGGGAGGGCATAGGAGAGATTTGATTGGGGGAGGGATCATACAAGGGGATGGCTGTTTTGACCGGGTAGGGTAGGGGAAAGATGGGGAGAAAATTTGTAACTCAAAATCTCATGGAAATGCATGATGTAAACTAAAATAAAATTAAAAAAAAAGAATTAGTAACGTCAGAGTGTCATGAGATATAAGAAATCATTTCTACTTGATAGCATCAGGTAGAGTTTCTGCAAGAGGCAACACGTAAGTTTAACCACATAAGGGTTTCAAAAAGAAGGGGTGGAGGGTGGGAGAGAGGGAAGGGAGTCTGTCCCTAAGATGTGCAAATGCATAGAGGTAGGAGAGTATATGATGACATTGGGAAACGTCTAGGTGTCCCATTTGACTAAAAAGGGGTCAAATGCAAGGGAAGAGAAAAAAATAAATTAAAAAAAAAAAGATTTTGGACCTCCTGTCCTAATTCTCAAATTTTACTTTTTAAAGCTTTGTTTTCTTCCGTGAAATTTTTTTCCAATTTGGTCACTGTAGATTTAAATTTACCTCCTAGCTCTCTAATTTTATTTTTAAAATCCCTCTTGAGATCCTCCAAGAATGCTTTTTGGGCTTTAGACCAATTCACATTTCCTTCTGTGGTCTCTAGTGTGTGTATAGAGTCCATGTTGCCTTCTGAGTTTGTTTGTTCTTGCTCACTATAAAAGAATTTGATAATTCTAGCCTTTGCAGTTTCCCATTGTGGTTGTCTACATCTTGGATTTTTAGAGTGGATATCTGGTTCTGCGGTACAGGAGTATTGAGCTTCTAAGGCTGGGAGGTAGTGGTTTGGTTGTTAACTTCATTAGCTGTAGCTTCTGAGTGTGTAGACTGAGCCCAGGGCCAGGACTCTCAATGTTTCCCCTGAGTTACCCTGAGGCTTACAGAGTAACCTAGGGTGGTCTAGTTCATTCAGGTTTCCACCTCTGTGTCTCTGGGCTGCAGCTCAGGGTTACTCTAGGAGAAGGCCAGCAGAGGGGCAGGGCTGTAGTTTGCTGATTGGGCAGGTGGTGCTAAAGCACACCTGGGCTTTTGTTGTTAGGGCTTACTGGCTCCACCCCCCTGGGCTTAGACTCAGAACTTTCTCCCTTCCCCTTTCTTCAGTGACACTCAAGCCTGAGTCTGTTTCTACTAATTCAAGGTTTTACTCTGGGTGGGGCATTTAACTCTGGACTTTTCTGGGTCAGGGAGGGGGGATCAGAGCAACTAAGTTTTATTCCTCCATCTTGACTTCTGGAAATTTGGTTATGTAATTTTAAACATCCAGGATGTGGGCTATTAGCCCCAGGAAAAGCTGCTGACCCTGCTGTGGGGCCCAAGTTTTTTTGTACCCAGTTCTGATGTATTGTTCTGTGGTGAGATGGCTATAAATCCCTCTGGCTGGGTGAGTCTACTGGCTGACTGGGGCTTCTTCTCAGTCTGCCTTATTCTGCTCTCAGATCCATGCTGGTACAGCTCCTCTGTGCTCTGAGTTCTCCCTGTCTTGACCTGAGTGGGCACTTTTCTGGGCTGGGAATCTCCCACAATCCATCTCCCAGTGGTTTCTGTCACTCTGAAATCCATTCAAATTCACTTTTTAACTTTTAGTGACAGAATTCTTGGAGGAGCTTGGAAAAGCCACGCTTCCTTTCAGCCATCTTAGCTCCACAGGAAAAGGAATTTCTAAAACTCAATGAAGAGAATAATTCTTTCAGAATTAAATTGGACCAAATGGAAACTAATGATTTTATAAGAAATCAAGATACTATAAAATAGATCCAAACAAATGAAAAAATAGAAGGCAATGTGAATGAAACATCTCACTGGAAAAACCACTGACCTGGAAAATAGATACAGGAGAGATAATTTTAAAAATTATTGGACTACCTGAAAGCCATGATAAACAAAAAAAAAGACCCTAGAAATCATCCTTCAAGAAATTCTCAAGGAAAATTGGCCTGATATTCTAAAACCAGAGAGCAAAATGAAATTGAAAGAATTCACCAATGGCTTCTTGAAAAATTTCCCAAAAAGAAAACTCTTACTAATATCATAGCCAAATTCCAGAGTCCCCAGATCAAGGAGAAAAATATTACAAGCAGACAGGAAGAAACAATTTGAGTATTGTGGAAACACAATTAGGATAACACAAGGTCTAGCAGCTTCTACCATAAGGAATTGTGAGGCTTAGAAAATGATATTCTGGAGGTCAAAGGAGCTAAGATTAAAACCAAGAATCACCCACCCAGAAAAATTGAGTATAATGCTTCAGGGGAAAATATGGTCATTCAATGAAATAGAGGACTTTCAAGTATTCTTGGTGAAAAAACCAAAGCTGAACAGAAAATTTGACTCAGAAATATAAGAAGCAAGAGAAACATGAGAAGGTAAACAGGAAAGCTAAATCATAATGAACTTATAAAAGTTGAACTATTTACATTCCTACATAAGAAAATGATAATTGAAACTCAGAAGACTTTTCTCAGTATGAAGATCATTCAAGGGAATAATACACACACACACACACACACATACACACACAGAGTAACATATCGATATGTATAGGAGGGTGTATGGTTGTATAAATACATATGTGAGTGTGTGTATATCTGTGTATATATATACATAGACAGAGGTTATAGGATCAGTTGAATAGGAAGGGATTTAGTATATAAGCATTTATATATATATATATGTGTATATATATGTATATATATACTAAAAAATAAAATTAAGAAGTCAGAGAGGATTGTAATGAGAGAAAGAGAAAGGGAGAGGTAGAATAGGCTAAATGAACTCATAAAAAAGGCAAGAGAAAACTGTTAGAGTACAGGGGAAAAGGAGGCTGGTGAAAAGGAGTGGGTCAACCTTACTCTCATAGAATTTGGCTTTAAGAGGGAATAACATACACATTCCTTTGGGTATCTTACTCTACGGGAAAGCAGGCAGGAAGAGGATAAGAGGGGGATGATAGAAGGGAGGGCATATTGGGGGAGAGGTAGATAGAAGCACAGATTTTTAAAAAGGGACAGGGTCACAGAAGAAAATTGAATAAGTGTGGGGGGGGATTATAGGATGGAGGGAAATATAGTTAGTCTTTCAAAGTATAACTACTATGGAAATATTTTGCATAACTACACATGTACAACCTATATTGAATTGCTTATCTTTCCAGTGGGGGTGGGTGAGGAGATGTAACAATAATGTAATATTTACAACACTCATGATGGTTATGAATATGTTGGTACAGTTGTGAATCACAAAATGTAGCACACTCTCCATGTGGAGGGCAGAACAAAAGCCTTTATTCAAATACCAGAAAACTGAGTCTCAGAAACAGAAAGCCAAAGTCATTACAGTAGTCACAAAGTTGATAAACAAGGTTAATGCAGTGAACACCCACATTCCCAAGCCTTCACAATAGAACAGCCTTCCTCAAGCAGAGATCCTTCTCTCATTCACAGTAGCTCTTCAGCCTGGTTCTTGGAAGTTTTCAGAAAAGTTGCATAAGGAGGGTCTTAGCAAAAAGTTCCCAGAAGGAGGGACTTAGCTAAAGTTGAAGCCTCCAGGTGCTCACTGAGAGGAAATCTGACTGTGCTGATGGTTCTCTTCCTTATATATAGTATAGATCCTCCCTGTTCTTTCCCTTCTTGTTACATCAGCAACTTCCTCCCAAGGTTTTAACTACTACTGTGTTAATTAAATTGCTTTTAAACAAGGTGTTAATTTGAAACAAGGTACTGAGTACCTGCTTACTTGCCAGTACAAAGAGGCATGGACGATCTTCAGATTCCATTAACATTACAGGAGAGAAGAAGAGAAAGAATTTGGAACTCAAAGTTTTAAACAAATGTTTAAAAAAAATTCTTTACATACAACTGGGAAATAAGATATATAGGCACTTGGGTATAGAAATCCATCTTGCCCTAGTAGAAAGTTAGAGTTGGGATGGGGGATTATATAAGAGAGAGCATATTGGGGGAAGGGGTATTCAGTAGACTCACTATCTTGGGGTGGGGGTAGGGGAACGATGGAGAGAAAATTTTTAACTCCAAATCTTGTGGAAATGAATGTTAAAAATTAAAAATTAATGTATGATAAAGTTTAAAAGAACTGTCTAGAGACTCGCCAGAACATTTATGTATGGATTGTATAAACAATTCATATTTATATAATGCTTCATTAAATATTTCACATATGATCCCCAAACCCCTGTGAGGCACATACTGTTGTCTCCATTTCCCTTGAAATAGGAGTTGAAGTATAGTATTCCCCATCCAACATTCAGGAAAAAAGTCTGCACGAGATCATCCCATGAAGCATATGCTGAGTAGACTCGGGGACTCTAAAGTTCATCTGTGGCTAAGTGTTGAAGAACTTTTGCTTTGTGATTATGAAGAAATTCCCTTGCTGGTCTTCAAAGAGGAAGAACTGACCACACAGTAGACATTAAAATAAGTAATTTTGTCCTGTCTCTTTTTCTTCTTCTTTTTTTTCTGTAGAACATCTGGGATATGACTCACTCTTTAGGACTTCTAATGAAGGGTGCTCTTCTCTCCCCTAACAAATGATTGCTGCCCACATATTGCTGTTTGAGCAGCCAGGTGAACCTGAGCCTGAGCCTTAAGCAACCACTACCTCTTTTGTTTTGTGTTTCTTTGCTGAATCTAGATGACTGAAAAGTGGAGATGAACATTTCCTGTCCTAGAGGAAATCTTGTGATGCTGACTGATCCTGAATTTTTAAAAAATACCTCTTATGATGGTGTTAGAATTTGTGCATCTACATACACACACGATTGGTATTATTGCATTATATTGGTACGTATATGCACATAGGGAATATATACAAATATGTGGATTGTATATGATATGTGAATTACATACATAATCCATCCACACAAGCATATATGGAATATCCAGGATAAAGAATGCTTATATACTAATATTTTCATGAAAAAAAAAACACTCCATTGCTAAAGTATTACATGCAAAAGAACACTAGAAGGATTAAAAAAAAGTAAATTGAGACAGTGACAAATGACAACAAAATGATAATAATAACCACCTCAAAACCCATCTCTTCACCTATACCATAGATAGAGGTGATGACCTAAGTGACAAAATAGGGGTCTACCATTCACAATGATGTACAACTGAGAAATTGTATGCTTTGAATCTGGTGAAAGTATGGCAGGTACCCTAAAAGAATAGTAAACTATGACTTGGCAATACCACTCATTGGCCCTACAATCAGTTTGAAGTAACCATTCCAAAGAATCGAATAAATAATAGAAGCATCACAGATTGTCCCTACTTGAAACATATATTTATAACAATAATACTATCAGTTCCCTATTATATAACAACTCATTCCAAATCAATAATTTCATTCATAAATTTAGATTAGATAAAGTGTGTGAAAATTTAAGAATTGCTTAAGTCAAGGGAAAGGAAAACTAAAGAAATGGCAGCCATTGAAAATCTTCACTTAGCAGCAGTTCTAGAAATTCTTTTTAGTGATGAACAAAAAAAAATTCTGATTTTTCAACTGATTTTAACAGGATATTATCATATACTGAATTGAATTTTATAAAGTCCTTTTCTAGTGTTATGGTATCAATCCAAGTAATAGACAGCATGGCATTGTGATTATTAAAAAAAAAAAAACCCACAAGCATTGTCTGTATTTATAATGGTTTATTTCACAATGTTTGTTCATTTTTGTTTTTTTTTTACTTGTTTATTTTCTTTCTTTTTTGATTGATTTAGCATTTTATTTTGCCCCAGTTATATCCAAAAATATTTTTTAACATTTATTTTTAAAACTTTTGAGTTCTAAATTCTGTTCCTTGCTTCTTCCCCCTCACCCACACATTTGCATTGAGATGACAAGCAATTCAATAGAAGTTGTATCTGTATAGTCATGAAAAGCATTTCCATATCAGTCATGTGAAAGAAAATATGAAAGAAAAAGAAAAAATCCTCAGGAAAAATAAAGTTCAAAAAGTATATTTCAATTGATATTCAGGCACCATCAATTCTTTCTCTGGGGATGGATTGCATTTTTCATCATAAGTCTTTCAGATTTGTTCTGGATCATTGTATGGCAGAGCTAAGTCATTCAAGGCTGATCATCTTACAATATTGCTGTCACTTTGTATACAGTGCATTTCTATTTGCATCATCTCATATAAATCTTTCCAGGTTTTTCTGAGAGCATCTTGCTCATTGTTTCTTATAACAAAATAGTATTCCATCATAATCACATAACACAATTCATTAAGCCATTCCTCAATTCCTTCCATTTCCAATTCTTTGCCACTAAAAAAGAGCTGCTATATTTTTTCTACAAATAGATCACTTTCTCTTTGTTTTCTTCTCTTCCCCCCCCCCTTTTGAGATACAGATGTAATAGTGGTATTGCTAGGTCAAAGGGCATGCATGTTTTTAAAGCCCTTTGAGCATAGTTCCAAATAACTCTACAGAACGGTTGAATCAATTCACAACATGTTTTTAAAGTCCTTTGAGCATAGTTCCAAATAACTCTACAGAATGGTTGAATCAATTCACAACTCCACCAATAATGGATTAATGTATCATTTTCTTAACATCCCACTTGACAATTGTCATTTTCCTTTTCTGTCGTATTAACCAATCTAATATGAATAAGTTTGTAGCTCTGAATTGTTTTAATTTGCATTTCTCCAGTCAATAGTGAGTTAGAGCTTTTTGTTTAATATGGCTATAAATAGCTTTAATTACTTCATCTGAAAATTATTCATGTCTTTTTATTATTTATCAATTATATAATAGCTCTTATTTTTATAAATTTGACTCAGTTCTCCATATGTTTGAGAAATGAGGCTTTTATCAAGGAAATTGTCTTCAAAAATGTTTTTTACAGTTATTATTGCTAACTGTATTTCCCTCTATCCTCTTCTGCTTACCCTCATTTATTCTATTATCTCTCTTCTTTTATACTCTACCTCCTGTGTTTTGCTTCTGACTATTCCCTTGCCTAATCTGCCCTCTCTTCTATCACTTCCATTCTTTTATCCCCTTCACCTTTTACTTTCCTGAAGTGTAAGACACATTGTGTGTTTATCTTATTCCTTCTTTGAGGCAATTTAGATGATAGTAAGATTCCCTCAGTCCCCTCAATTTCCATCCTCTTTTCCTCCACTGTAAAAGTTTTTTTTTTCCCTGCCTCTTTTATGTGAGATAGATTTCCTCACTCTACCACTCCCTTTCTCTTTCTCCCATCCCATTCCTATCTCATTCCTTAATTTTATTTTTTAGATATCATGCTTTCACATCCAAGTCACATCTGTGCCCTCTGTCTATGTATACTCCTTTTAACTGTGAAAGTTTTTTATAAGTTAAATGTATCATTTTCCCATGTAGGAATGTAAACAGTTTAATCTTAAGTCCATCATGATTTCTCTTTCCTGTTTAGCTTTTTATGCTTCTCTTCAGTCTTGCATTTAAAAGTCATTTTTTTTTTTATTTAGCTCTGGTCTTTTCATCATGAATGCATTAAAGTCCTCTCTTTCATTGAATGTAATACTTTCCCCTGAAGGATTATACTCAGTTTTGTTTAGTGGGTAGTTTTGGATTGTAGTCCCACCTTCTTTGCCCTCTGGAATATCATATTCCTTGCCCCCTAATACTTTAATGTAGAAGTCGCTAAATCCTGTGGTATCTTGACTGTGGCTCCAGAATATGTGGATTGTTTCTTTCTGGATATTTGCAATATTTTCTTCTTGCTGTGGAAGCTCTGGAATTTGACTATAGTATAACTGGCAGTTTTCATTTTGGGATCTCTTTCAGTAAGTGATCAGAAAATTCTTTTAATTTCTATTTTAACCTGTTGTTCTAGAATACCAGGGAAATTTTCTTTGATAATTTCTTAAAAGGTTGTAGTCAAGGTGTGTGTGTGTGTGTGTGTGTGTGTGTGTGTTTTATTATGCATTTCAGGCAGTCCAATAATTTTAGATTTCTTTCTCTTAGATCTATTTTGCAAGGCATTTGTTTATCCAATGAGATATTTCACATTATCTTCTATTTTTTTTATTCTTTTAGTTTTGTTTTATTGTTTCTTGATTCCTCATGAAATCTATTAGTTTCTATTTACTCAATTCTAATTTTTAAGGAATTATTTTCTTTAGTGAGCTTTTAGACCATCTTTTTCAGTTGGTCAGTTCTACTTTTTAAGGAGCTTTTTTTTTCCTTCATTCAATTTTTTGCCTTTTTCATTTGACTAATTCTTTTTTACGATATTTTTTTCTTCATTGGCTTTTGTACCTCTTTTTTCATTTGACCTGTTTTTAAAGGTGTTATATTCTGCAATATTTTTTGTCTTCTTTATCAGACTGTTGACTCATTTTTAACGATTGTCTTGCACTACTTTCATTTCTTTTCCTAATTTTAGCTTTACCTCTCTTATTTGATTTTCAAAATTCTTTTTGCACTCTTCCATGGCCTAAGACCAATTCATATTTCCCCAGAGACTATGGATGTAGGATATTTACTTTTTTTTCCTTCTGAGTGTGTTTTGTTTTCCTTGTTACCATAGTAACTTTCTATGGTCAGAGTTTTTTTTTTTTTTCTGTTGTTTTCTCATTTTCTCAGCCTATATCTTGACTTATTAAGTATTTGTTAAAGTAGGGTTCTGCTTCCAGGGTGGCGGGTGCACTGTCCCAAGATTCAGGGGTTTTGATCAGCTGTTTTCAGAGCTACTTATAAGGACTTGTATGCTTTCAGTTCTTCCAAAGTGGTATGATCTAAGGAGAAGTGTATTTACTACTCTCCTGGCTTGTCCTCTGGTCTGGGAGAGAAAACAAGTATGCTTTTCTACCCTGAAACTGTTACAGTTTCATTACAGCTCTGGTGTGCTGATACTCCTCCCTGCCTTGGGAGTGCCACTCAGGACTGGATTGTGACCTGGATCCAAGTATGGGCAAAGTAATAGATTCCTGCCTCTATTCTAGCAATGGGACCACCATAATCTCCCTCTGACCAGTTCTTCCACCCCCCCCTTACCATCTGTGGGCTGAGAGTTAAGAAGCAGAAGGTGCCACTGCTGATTCAGGGCTCCCAAGGTCTGCTTCTGGTTTGTTGTGGCTAGATCTGTTAGCAAACTGTGTAGTATTGTGTTCTGCTCTCACCCAGATGTGACAGATCCTTCCTGCTGACCTTTTAAGTTGTCTTTGACTGGAAAATTATTTCATCTTGTCCTTTTCTGGGTTCTGCTGGTCTAGGAATTATTTTTATGGCATTATTTAAAGGTGCTCAGAGGGACTTTGGGGAGAGCTTAGGCAAGTAGCTGCCCTTTCTCTGCCATCTTGGCTCCTCCACTCTATTTCACAATATTTAGAGGAAAGGATAAAAACATTTAGGGCCTGAACACTATAGTAAATTAATGGAATAGCCATTAACACTGTCATGATCATATGAGAAAAAAGTTGAGCCATAAAGAAATATGTTTAAGAGGTGATAAACACTTTCACAGCAGCTGTGATGTAAAAAAAAAAAAAAAAAAAAAAAAAAAAGCTATTGAAAACCTGGAAAAAATATCTGAAAAAAATGTCAATATCTAGCCAGCAACTCACAGAATAAAATGTGAACAGCATTTTGCTTGAATTAAAGTCAACAAAAACCACATAGAGTAGAACTTGGGTAACAACTGTATATTAAAAAACGTATATACCCTAAAACAAAAAAGAAATGCAATAAGTTCTAAAATTCAAAATATTAATGTAATGCAAGGAATCAAAACTATGCAAGGATGAAATACATTCTCTATCTAATAAAGACTTGACTATAGACCACTGTAAAGCAAAGAAATAAAAAGGATAATAGACTCCCTTAAGAAAGATGTAGGAAATTTCTGGTCATCAATTTGGTTACAAGAAATCTAATACAATACAACTTGGATAAAATATGAAGCAGAATGTTGAAAGTGATGTTAGTAAAATGAAAGGTATAATGGTTATATCAAGGTAGGTGATTGAAATGTGGTAGATAACTTTTGCGTAAAATAACAATGGTGACAAAATAGAGTTTTTTAATTATTCCATTAGGAGCTTGAGAGTAGTACATACATCATTATCAAGTCTCATGAATAGTTTTCTCCCAGATTCAAGCCTGATCCCACCTTTAGAAGAAAGGAACCATATACCTATTACCAAAAATAGAGACTACCAGTGACCTCTCCAAATATTAGACAATTATACATTCATGTATTCTATATAAAACATTCATATATGTAAAAGAAAAAAAAATCTTTAAATGCTCAAAAGAAAAGAACATACTGATTTGATCAGCAAAAACAATTTTGCCAAGCCATCCTAGAGCTATAGTGAGCAAATTTCCTGAAAACACATTGTATTGATACCATTTTTATGGACTTCAACAGGTCCTTTTACTCAGTTCCACATACATGATTGGTTCATTATTTATAAAGAGATTATGAAAGAAAAAAGTATTTAATAAATGTTCAATATGCTAAGAATTTTGCTTTGTAATAGAGTTAAAAAAAAAGTGCTATCTCCTCCCCTACATAGCTTATATTTTAATAGGTAAAGACAATATCTATGGGGAGACAGACAAGGAATGAAGGACAAATAACAAACTGTGAGCAGTAGTGTTGAGGTCTGGGGATGTTGGGACCCAGAAATTCAAGGGCAAGTGATGCAGGTCCTTCTCTGGGCCAGACTCCTGAGAAATCTGAGCAATTTAATGAGGGGCAAGAAGGACCTTATATACAGAAAGACTGTGGGAAGGATCTAGGAGTGGCCAACTAGTCTGGCATGACTGGGAGGTTAGAGAGAAGACCTGGAAGGGTCAAGTGCCCCAGGTGAATGCCAAGGACCTGAACCACAGGGGCTTTTCCTTTTTGAGGTCCAGATCCCAAAGACAAAGTCTTTTCCTTTTGTGGATTCATGTCCTGTCCCCATCATTAGTAGCTGCCATTTGGGGACCTACCTTTACTGTCTGAGTTGTAGAATACTGTTATTTTTCCTCCTCTTCTTTCTCCTCCTCATCTTTTTCTACCTCCTCATTCCACTTCTTCCCTCACCACAGGAAGTACCTCTCTCCATTTGGGGCATCATACTTTACATGTGGGTACTCTGTCCAAAGGAATATAATTTTTAGTTGCCTATATTTTAAAAACTATTTTGAGACTTGTGGGCTAGATTTCTTTTATTTGTTTTTTTTTTCCATTCACTTTCAAAAAGAAGGAACAATTTACTCTTTGTCCTCTGCAGTTTTATTTATGATTTCTTGAAATATAGCCTTGAAAATATAGGCTTTAAAACAGCCTATTGTAATTCAAATAGAACTACTAGACTACCTCTTTAAACCCAAATAACTCTGGCTTTCATGAAATGGTCAATAATAGGCCGCAGTCCAAGTTTCAGTTGAGCATTGTTTGGATTTTGATGGCTTAGAATAAGTGTAAATAGCAATTGCTTTCTGCTCTGACCAGAAACTCTGAGAGACTTCATCTCCCAGACTGATACTTTTGTGATGGCAAACAAGGCCATCTTTTGTCTCAATTCTTACCTAGACCTTAGTCCTAGAATGTTTTATTGCTTCAGACAAATTGAGACTGTGGGGCTGATGACTTTGTATGGCTCAGCTTCATTTAAATTCAATTTATGCACAAGTCAAGACATCAACCTCGTGATGTTTTTGGTTTTCTTCAAGAAGGAAGGAAGAACAACAACAGGTCTTTCCCCGTGATGAGACTACCTGGAACTCAGACTCTGCTTCTTTCTTCATTTTCAAGATTCCTGGCCCCTATACTTGCTACTTCTTCTGTTGCTACTCTTACTTTCTTCTTCTGCTTCCCACCAACTTTCCCTCTATTTCTTCGTCAGCCTCTGTTTCAGGAAAGAAAAGATGGCACATCTAGTGGCTTGGTCAACCCACTTCATGTGGTGTATTTGCCACCCTCTTCCATATTCTCTTTGAAGTCTGCTGCAGTATTGTTTCTTCTTGTTGTACACCAATTCTTATACCAGGAGGGCAGGATGTCTACCTTCCTCCTTCCTGTCACCATTCCTTCTTTGCTTTTCTTAACTGGAGACTGCAACTTGCTGCAGTCTGGTGAGGAAAAAGTTATTTAATCATTTTTTCCCCCTCTATGACTCATGTCATTTTCCCTTGCAGGGATCAAGTTATAATACCTATCTCAAGAGTCCTGTTTGGTTAAAAAGAAACAACCAAGAAAAAATAATAATTCAAATTATTGGACTTGTCAATAACTCATAAATCTATGAGAATATGATAACTAAATCTAGATATTTAGAGAAATGGGCTCGACAGCTGGAAAGAACTCTTAAATCACCTGGTTTAGTCTCTTCACTTTCCAACTTAGTAAAATGACGCTTAGTAAGGGGAATTGATTTGTGCAAGGTCTTTTCTTCTTTCCTTCCTCCCTTTCTTTCTTCATTTTCTATTCTTTCTTTTTCTAACTTTCCCTTTCCTTCATTCTATTTTTCTTTCTTTTTTATTGCTTTTCTTTCTTTTCTTTCTTCCCTTTTTTCAGTGAGTAGAGCCAGAAAAAAGGGAGAAAAAAATGAAAGTTTAATAATTGCAAATGAAATTATAAGAATTTTTTTAAAATGAACTATGGGGGTGTCCAGGTGGCACAGTGAATAGAGCACCAGCCCTGGAGTCAGGAGGACCTGAGTTCAAATCTGGCCTCAGACACTTGACACTTAGTAGCTGTGTGACGTTGAGCAAGTCACTTAACCTCAAATTCCCCTCCCCAAAAAGGCAAAAAAAAACCCCAAACAAACCAAGATCTGTGATCAAATAAATAAATTCCACATTTTTTTTCAATGAGATATGTCACTATACTTACATTTTGGCTCCACTAAACATACTTGTAATGTTCCATTAGACCAAATTGCCCTTTCTTGGACAGAATTCCCTGAAAAGTTTTCCCCTATAAATTTCTTAAGGGAAACCACTGTTAGCATCTGAATTTGTACTCCCAGCCTTTAACACAGTGCTTGATATATGCTAAGTACTTAATAAGTGTTTTTTATTCATTCATGCATGCATTCACATAAGCACATGTGTAATGCTCAGGTACTTCATTACAGGGTCATGTTTTCTCAGTTTTATTGTGCAAAAGAATGTGTCCTAAAAAGAAACTATCATTGATCTTTCAATGAATGTTCCATTCATTGCAGGTATCCAATAATGTTTACTGAAGCTCCTAAGGTAGAAAATTGTCATAGAAAGGTTGAAGATAAGAGAGATTTATAAAAGAGAATTGTTCAAAACTGACTAAGAGAATGAGGTGGAGAGATGTCTTTTTCCAAAACAGTGCATTCTAAGATTTCCAGGGACTATCAGTTGTGACAGAACAAGCATAAGGCATTGGTGAACATGGGTAGTTGAGTCTGTTAGCAACTTTATATACTCTAAGAAACCTATGTCAGTGGCAAAAAATTCTACAGATCCTTACATAATTGTAACAATATTATCTTGGGTTGACAAAATACATGATGAAAAAAAAGATACTATGAATTCAGGAAGACACTTAAATTACTTTGTAGGCATTTATACCTTTATCTATATGCACTTGGAAAATAGGAATACCAATATTTACAACAAAATTTTCACCCTACAGAAAAATGTTCTTGCATATTTGTTATGTTGATTTATTTAATGAGATGGGCCAAATTTGACTTATTAGACTCTTTGCAGTAACTTCTTAGTTGCTGAGCTATTCATGGCCAAGTTTGGTCAACACTAAAGTTGAGTTTCTTCTTGGAAAGGAGAGGTCTTAAAATAGTAATAGTCTCCTTCCCCTTGAAACAAAGGAAAATGGATATAACCATAAATCCCTGAGAGGTATATATGACAGAGACCATAGGTTCATTGACCCTTACATGATCTAAGATTTTTAGAACTATTTCCTCATGTGTAAAACATAGATTATAATAATACCCACCAAATCTTCTTCAGAGGTTATTATGAGACTGAAATGTGATAATGGAGGTAAAATATTTTGTGGATCTTAAATCACTATATAAGTGCCATCTATATTTTTCATTCAAATTGAATAGGACTTAATGGAAAAAAGTATTTTGAAAGGCATTAATAATCATGAGGGATGTAGCATTTTTCCTTGGCATTCAGGCAAATAATTAGGGAGTAAATTGTGTATGTTTACCCAGGTATTTCAGTATTTCTCTAGTTGTGGAAACTCATGAATGTGGATTCTTCCTCTACTAGTAAAGAACATAAGTCATTCACACTTTTATATGTTGTATGATTCTTGTCAATTTCTTCCAAAGAAATGCTTTGAATAATATGTGACACATTGAAGGCCTTCTTCTAGATCTTTTAACATTTGTAGATTTGTAATAATACATCACTCTAGATTTCTTTTATCTTATGTTCTTGTTACTTAACTGGTCGACATTTTTTTCTGTTTATACAGATTTGTATTTCTTATATGCCATCATATAAAAATTTAAGATGAATCTGGAAAAAAAATAAGTTAAATGTTTAATATCGTGAAAGTGATACTCTTTCACTCAGTGGTCTTTCAAATAGCTTAGACAAACATAGGAGAACAGAAAGAAGTCGTTGAATTTCTCCATCTTTATGAATTCACTAAGGATTGTAGGACAATAGATCGGGAATTAGAAGGGAAGCCAGACATTATTTAGTCCAACTCTTTCTTTTAAGGGTAGAAAACTGAAGTTTAAGGAGGTTACATCTCTTGATGAAGGTCAAACAGGTAATAGACATCAGAAGAAATATTTGTACCCAGTGTCCAAGACTCCATAGATGGTGCTTTCCATTATACCATAATGCCTTGTTAATTCCATACAGCTTTTCCTGAGCATGTGAATGCCAATCTGTGGTAGCATGCTGCATTGCCCTTTACATTTTTCAAAGTAAAGGTATGCTTTCAGACTTTTGAAATTTTGCTGATTGAAAGGAACAAAAACAAACAAACAGAAAACATTGAGAAAGCAATCCACAGAGACAGTGCATTCACAAAAGGCAAGGACTTTCTGATGACTTTTCCCCAGACATTCATTTGCAAATAACCAGTAGGAGAACTTTGGAATTAATAAATAGGTAATCCTTATTCCCACAACTATTTTGTGATTACTAGACAAATGAAAATTGTGTGGTTCTGATTTAGGAGCCAGATATAAGGATTTTGTAATGCATAGTATGATAGAGTCAGGTATTAGATGATGACACCCAAGTATGAACCAGGAATGTTAGTTGATGAAAAAACTTTAGAATTTAATTAAAGAAATTCCATACCTCTCTGCAATGCTAAGTGCTGCCTAGAAGAACTGCTTGTGAGAGAGGCTAACATTCTTTGGTCTACCATCTGCTATCAGGATAGAAGAAAGTCCCCATAGCCCAAACAAGGGAGCCAAATCAGATAATCTTCTGTAACTGTCAGGTCAATTGTCTCAAGCTTGTCTGAAAAAGTACAATACTACTCTGTCAATAAAAATATCTGAACCAACTAAGGAACATTGTGGTCCAGCAGTAGTGGAGTATCTTTGACAAGTAGAAGAGTAACTTGGTTAAGCAGAAGAATAGTGGTGCAGTGGTCCAGCTGTGCAGCAGCAGCAGCAGTAGTAGTAGTAACTTCCATTTATATAGCACTATGAGTTTTGTGAAGCAGTTTATACATTTCATCTCATTTTATCCTTACAACAACCAGAGGAGGTAATTGACATCATTATTTTCATTTTAGCAGTGAATTCACACTAAAGCTAATAAAGATCAAGTGCTTACCCAGGTTTATACAACTACTAAATATCTCAGATTAGATCTGAACACAAGTCTTCCTGAATAGAGGTAGCTAAGCTACTCAAGCTAGTTGAACAATGGACTCATCTTTTCAAATAGATATTGTGCAGTGAACTTTGTGAAGATGGGCTCTGAAAAAGGACATAAAGGCTATTTATAGTTTCAGAATGATTAGTTTCCCTAGCCCTATATGTTTCCTATATGTGTATCTTATTACTATGGTATTTTGAGTCTGTGTTCGATCTCTGCTACATATACTATGAGCTATCCACCCCAAGTTTATGAGAAGAATGTTATATAATTATTGTGTTTACATATTGAGTAAATTGATAACAGTTGAGTAACCTGTTTGATTTGTTAATAGGAAACACAGAGACATGGGTACAGAATCTATAATATTAAAAGTAGCCACCAAAGGGCTCTGCCTAGAACCCTGAGAGTAGCTGAAAGAACTAACCCTCTTGGGGGTTCGAATTACTGGTAGGTGCAAGTTGGCAGTAGTGATCTATCAGAGAGGAGCAATGAGGCAAATCCAACGTGTCAATATGGTTTACAATATGAAGGCAGTGAATTGGTTAGTGAGAATTGGTTTTGTGAAAGAATAGTCAGACAGGGATATCCCTGGGTCCTTAGAAGAAATTAGAGCTGGAGGAGTTTGGAAGCTAGCTTTTATTATCAGGTGCATCTTTTAGATCAATGGGTAGGCAGGTTAGAGCAAAAGGAAGGATTCAAGGTTTGACAATAGGGAATTTTATGGCTGGGGAACTTAGCTCTTCTTCTTTTGTTTTGCTTTGTTTTTATCCTTGGACTCTGTCCTAATAGGGTGGACTTTCTGAAAGTCTTTATATTTAATTGTTTTGATTTTGGGTATATTTCACTTGCTCAAGATCAGTGGTTCTCAACCTGTGGGTCGTGGCCCCTTTGCAGGTTGAACGACCCTTTCACAAGGGTTGCCAAGGTCTCCTAAGACCATCAGAAAATACATATTTCTGATGGTCTCAGGAACAGAGACACTGCTCCTCTATCTATCTCCAGGCGGGTCTGCCCACATGCAGATACATCCACATACGAGTATTAAAGAGTCACGGCATTAGGAAGGTTGAGAACCACTACTTTAGATAATTGTTTTTGTCTCAGTTGAATACTCAGATCCAATTTTGGAATATCATTCATAACATAATAGATGTGCCAATATATTCCTTTACAGCTAGTTCTTGAAGTTTCATAATAGACTAGATGTTTTCTGCTAGGTCTTATTCATTACTAAGGCCACTATCTCCAAAATATATGTATTTTAGATTTGTCCCAGTCCTAAAATCTCTTCCAATTGTATATGCTAAAAAGAAAAAAGAAACATTTAGATCAAAAACAGGGTTGCATTACCTATTCTTCCTCCAGGTATGGTGTCCTATACTTAGTATTTAGTGGTTTCAAAACACCTTGGGTATTATGGATGATGGTCCAAAGAATTCACACTAAAAATTATTTAATGACACCTTAAGCATTAAAAAATTGCTAAATTTTGTTACAAATATAGCTTTTCTCAGTAACAATGAACACGTGCCTGTTTAGTGCTAAGAGTTTTTTTCTGCATAAAATAAAACAAAAATGTTGCTGTTTATACAGTGATTAAGTCAAATTCTGACCATTTCTGATTAAATACAATGTATTTTAGAAATTTTTTATTAACATATCATCAAATTATTTTTGAACCATAACAAGTATTACTCATTTAAGCCAGAAACTGATTCTCGAAGGCTGGGAAGACAATTGCACATATCATCCTTTGTTTTCTGTATATTGCACTTGAGAAGTTCCCTTCTCCTCTTTAACCCTGTCCTTGTACCTTGTCAGCTATGTAATCATGTGATCAAGATGTTATAAGTGTTTGTGTTCTTGTGACATAAATATCAGGTTATCTAAAAACCATGGAAATTGATCATATACATGATTAATGAAATGTACCATGAAATATTACAAAAGTTTGTGGAAATAAATCTTATATTGCCTCTCAATAAAGTATTAGTGTTTGGTTTTTTTTTTTTCTGATTTAAACTTACCCTCCACTTATGTTACTATTCTATCTTGCAGAATTTGAAATGAACATTTTGGTAAAACTAGTCAGTCATTTTTTGTGAGTGTTATCAGGGTGTCAGTAGTAAAAGAAAAAAAAGTTATTTCTTTAAAAAGTCATTCCTTTCAAAGATAATTTCAAAACAATAAACCTTAAAGTGAAGCAATATATGCAATTGAACTTCAAATATATCACTTAGCATAGTATTTATCATTATCCAGCAGGGAAGTAAATAAGTTATATCATAACTAGCTACTCATTTTTGTTGAATGATTAAATGGCTAAACTTTTTAAAATGAAATTTAATTTCTTGGCAAGAGAGTTTATAAACATTGCAAATATATGATATAATGTCTCTTTCTAAAAGAAGAAAAAAAAGTAAGAAAATTCCACACACACCAAAAAATGTATACCATTTCAGGTATATACCATTCCAGGAATAATGGTGTAATATGGCACTATGATCATTTAATTACATAATTAAAATAAATTTGATTTATTTTTAAGCAGATAAAATAAATTTTTTTTTTAATCTGCAAGTAAGTATTTTGTAAACTAGTTTCTCTTATCTTTTTCCATGTAGGAAGTAGAGTAGAGTCTTAGGCATGATATTGTAAAAGAAGGACCCAAGGTTTCCTCAGTGAATTAACAAAAGCTCACTCTTCCCTCTATAATGAGACAAGATTACTTGATAAGTCTGAAAAGTAATTCCAGAGATAGCCCTCCACAAGTTCTTACAAAGACTTTCTTCCTGGTTCCCTGTAAAAAGTAATTCAATATTATCCTTCATAATATTATTTTTCAGGTCAAATGATAATTTTTTTTTTCACTTACATGGCACCTTCTATTTAATGAGCTGGCTAATGATTTAGTAGACCATTTTTCCAAGCAATGATTTGGAAAAATTTACATGGGTTATTTGATTGATGTAAATTTCTTCTCAACTGATGGGAAACTAGATAATATCAAAGGCAAGATGATTTTGTTATACTATTAGTGTTCCAAAGGACTAGAAGATATTGTTAGAGATAATCAGGCAATGTTTTAACTTCTCATCTGTAATAAGCAAAAAAAAAAAAAATAAATTATCAAATAAAGAATAGGCAGAACCATGAACCATGTTCTAAGAAAGTGTGTAGCTAGTTAGATAGCACTTCATTAAGTATCATGGAGAAACATACAAGTGTATAATATTTTTCATATCAATATATTATAATTCTCCAAAGTAAAATATTCAAATTCTAATTATCTTTCTGGTTCTGTATTTATTGTTTGCTCTGTAAGATGTGGGTTTAACCTTTTATCTTTGTATCCCATTTTCTAATTCTATTGCTTTGTGAGGTTTACTAGTTATATATTTCCAAACAGGATCAAAGATACATGCATTTTTTTTATTCTTTTAGGAAAGTAATAATGTAGTCAAATAGTCATTCTGGCACATATATCAGTTGAGAGATCAAGAACAATTCACTTACCTCCTCAATGCCCTGGGCAACTCCCTAAGACTCAATTACTGAAAATGTACAGATCTGAATTTTAGAGAGAATTTTTATACAGAAAGGCATTTTCACTAATGGAAATATAGCCCATCTACCACTCTCCTCAAAATATCATGTTATTTTAAATATTATGACCTTCTTAATTTCATGGTAGCTCATTTCTTTTGGTCTAGTGATTTCCTTGGAATTGATAGATCCCTCAATAAAATACCCTAGAAAGATTTTCACATCTGTCAAGTGGTTACCTCTTTAATTCACTCAATAAGTTACATTCTTAAAAGAAGTCAGAGGAAGTTCTCTCTGATGTGTTTTGAGGTGGGTTTTTTGGGGGGGAACACTAAAAATTATTAGACATTTTATTTTAGGAAAGGTACTTTTTTTTTTCCAGGTGCACATCATCACATCAACATATCTGACAAGTGATCATGTAGATATTGTTTAAGGACCTATATTGAGGGTCCATCATCCCTGCTCCCATTTCAAAATTTTAAATAATTATTGCTAAAAAAGTTTTTTTTCTTATTGCTGTTAATATGCCCATCATTGACTAACTGACATTATTATTACAACATTCTCTTTGATCAATTGAAGTAATATTTGTTAAGTGCTTAACACAGAGCCTGGCATATAATAGGCACTTGATAAATGTTAATTCTTTTCCCTGTCCTTTCAGTTCTTGAAATCTCCCACATGGGCTAGTCTGTCTATCTGGAATAGAGAATGCAAATGAACCAAGTAGAACCAAATTTAAGGAAGAGGAGAAGGGGGAGAAAGAGAGAGGACCAGAATGCTTTTAGAAAGTCACAAAGTTCCTTTAACACTTCTAATCTCCTCCTAGAAACAAACATCCATATTCATAATATTAAAAACCTACTAAATATTCGTGAGTATCTATAAGATGTAGAACATAATAGTCCTTAAGAAATGAAAATAATTATTACACAGAGGGCAAGTGAGAGGTGAATGATGAATGTAAGCATGCTGTAACATACAACAAATGAAGCAGAAGGAAGAGGGAGAGGGAGAGGGAGAGGGAGAGAGAGAGAAAAGGAGAGGAGAGGAAGGGAAAGAAGGGGAAGTGTAAAAGTGCTCCACAGATATTTTCTCAAAGTTCAGAGAGATGGGGAACTTCCTTCATATTTTTGAGATGACATCCTTAGAAAAAATTAAAGAGAAGCAAGTGGAAAAGGAGAAAGTCGAGAAGGTGAAAGGAGAAAAGGAACGAGAAGAACAGAAATAGGAAGAGGAAGAGAGAGGTTTAGATTGTCTTTAGGAAAACAAAATTCCTTAATATAAAATTCTTCTGGAAAATTTAAATGCCAACCTTTGAAATTATGGGAGACCATGAATATAGAATGGGTGAACATGCATAAGTTGAGATATGCATTGTCGTAAGAAATCTGCAAATTAATAAAATCACATATCCATTTGAGCATTTGAAGAAATGCTCCATAATATAGATGTAGTTTTATTGGAAAAATAATCTTGAAGCATTCTAAACCTCATGACAACTTTAAAATAGGTAACCAAAGTACCTTCCTAGAGAGTGAATCTCAGTCCAATGAGAACTAACCTTCAGTCCTTCTAATTAGCTACTTAGGTTTTAAGAATGTTAGTGCTGCTCTTTGCTAAAGGTATCACTGCTGCAGCCACGTGGAGTAGGGAGTCTCTGCATCTGCTCCTGATTCACTGCAGTTTACTCTCACCCAGAAATGTTGGTCAGGAAGTGGCTCCACTGCCATGGCATTCAAAGGCACTGGTAAGGCCCTTGTGGAGCCTGAAGAGGCCATTCACCGTATTTGGTTCACCTGGAGCAGCCACAATGTGAAACCACTGGAGAAAGTGTATGCTGACCTAATTAGAGCAGCCAAAGAAAAGAATTTGAAAGTGAAGGGATCTGTTGAAATGCCCACCAAGACAATGAGTCATGACTAGAAAAACTCTTTGCAGTGAAGATTCAAAGACTTGGGATTGGTTCCAGATGAGAATCCACAAATGCTTTATTGATTTGTACAGTCTGAAATTGTTAAACAGATCACTTCTATCAGCACTGAACCAGGTGTAGAAGTTGAAGTAACCATTGCAGATGCCTAACCAATTATCTCTTTTAATAAAATGATTGCACTATTAAAAAAAAAATGTTAGAGCCAAAAAGGGATCAAGAAGTCTTTGATTGTATCAGTAAGAAAACTGAGACCCATAAAGAGTAAATGCCTACATGCAAAGAGCAAGCAATATGAGTGAGGGAATAGGATGCTTCTGTCTCCTCCAAATCTCCTTTCTAAGTTAGAAAAGTGATATTTTTATGGTTGAAGAACAGATGACAAATTCCCTTCTCTAATATCTGTAATATATGGCATTATAGATATTTTAAAAGAATACAGGATTCCAATCCTTCATACATTTGAGAATTATCATCAACTTTTCAAGATTCTCTAAGCTCTATATTGGGGGGAGGGAGGGATAAATATACAACACCAATAACAAACGTGAACCATATTATTTTAGCTCTCTGAACAAATGCCTTCATTGAGGAAATTGAACTAACTAATCTCTAAGGTCCCTTTCAGCTCAAAATTCTTTTCTTCTGGGAGGTGGAGCTAAGATAGCGGAGAGTAAGCAGTAACTTGAACAAGCTCCCCAAGAATTTCGTCCTTGGGAATTAAAAGTAAATTTGAGCAGATTTAAGAGTGACAGAACCCGTTGTGAGACAGAGAGTGACAGATTCCCAGCCCAGAGAAGTGCCTAATCAGGTCGGGGCAGGGAGAACGGAGCACACAGGAGTGGCACCAGCACGGACCTGACAGCAGAGGGCGACAGACTGGGAAGCCCCACCCAGCAGACTCACCCAGCTGGAGGCTTCTGCAGCCCTCTCACCGCCAAGGTGAGGACCGACGGAACTGGGTAGGAGGGAAAGCAGGGCGTGTAGCAGGGTCAGCGGTTTTTCCTGGGGCTAGCAACCCACAGCCTAGAT
>CM053585.1:169111946-169132567 GCA_028646515.1 Pseudochirops corinnae
TTGTACAATGTGAAAGTATTTGCAGATCCTATACATGATTTCACGCCATCATGGGGGGGGGGGGAAGGGAGGGAAGAAAATCTGAAACTCAAGTGATTGTGGAACTGAATCTTGTAAATTAAAAGTAAATGGGTAAATAAAAAAAATTAAAAAAAATTCTTTTCTTCTAAAATTTAATGTTACGTCCTCCATTTTTATGGATGTTTGATATAAAACAAATCCATCTGAAACAAATGTTTCTGTGCTTTTTACAAAGTCGTACTTGAAGATATTTTCCTTTATATTACTCAATGGCCTTACATGTGGAACTCATAACAATTCTTTCTAGAATTCAGCTCCAGGAGAAAGTTCATCTCTCCAGATGAACTTTTATGTTTTCTTTTATCTGTCAATATAATACAAAATGGTTCCCTTTTATGGTAGGGGTTATGAAGCATAGAAATTTCCTGGAAGTCAAAGTTATCATATATCCCAGCTCCTTCTGATCCAGACTGACCCTTAGCAATGATTCTGATCACTCTTTCCCTATCCACACCTCAACCTATATACAGAGATTAAAACCAAAGCACTACCATAAAGAAAATTTATGTTATTAAGGAATAGGCATGTTATAGAACTTAAATATATACAGTAGAAAATAATCATGTAAGATAGACTGTGTTACCGACCATGTAAATTGGAAATTATTTTTCGTCAGAACCTAAGCTCCAATAAGAATTTTCATGCAGTACACACACTCAGAATCTAGTCTAAACAACCTTCTAGTGAGACTGGAAGGCAGCCAGCATGAATTATGACTAGAAAGGCTCCTGTGCTCATGGGGGCTTACTGACTGTATGGGATAGTGGATGAATTATCTATGGCATTGCTCTAGGTTGTGATTTCAGCAACCCCACAGTGATCACCACTCAGAATGTTTTTGATAGCATTCAGGGAGAATTTATAGGAAAAACTGGCCATACCTCTATAATGTTTCAGGAAATACAGGGGGGGATGAAGTGTGAGAAAAGACCATTCATTGAATTTAGAAACTAAGATGTCATTCATGGACTTCAAAGGAATAGTTTCAATAGAATGGTGGCTGCAGAGTTGAGCAGAGAATGGATGCTGAAGTAGTGAAGATTTAGTTTACATTAAGTTTGGAGTGGGAAAGAAATTTGGGATAGTTATTTATCAGGGTAAGAGGATTTATAAAGGTTAGGGATGGAATCAATATAAAGGCATAAGAAAGACAAGTATTAATTTAGGCCTGGGTAACAAAAAGACAAAAGAGAGGGAGAAACTGGAAGATGCAAAGGGAAAGGGAAATAATTGAGAGATAAAGGTAAATGAGGAGGTCGGAGCTGATTGAGTCAAAGATACAAACAGAAAACAGTAGAATATCTTCTCCATACATCAAGGGAAAAAAAAAAAAGAGAAAATAGAGGATCACAGTTTAATAACCTGAGGAGATCTTATAAGTCACCTAATCCAAACTCTTTTGCATAAGAAGAAAGGCAAGAAGTTTAATATGAGGAAATGAGGTTAACTGGTTTAGCAGTTATGGCAGGTATTAAGTAGCAGAGCTGGGATTTTAACCACTTCTTCTGGCTCTAGAACCAGACTTCTTTTCACTGTATTAAGGAATAGGGAAGTTTAAAAATAATCGTTTGATTTCAAGGAAAGTAGGCATTAGCATTATCTGCTAAGAATGAGAGAGATGTATAAGTTAAGGTGGCATCATAGTATAGTAAATGGAGTGCTAGAGTTAGGAAGTATCCACACAGATACTTATTGGTTCTGTGGCCACGTGGAAGTTGTTTAATGTTTCTAGGCTTCAGTTCATCTTCCTCAAAATAAAGGGATTACGATATATGATTTCTAAAGTCCCTTTAGCCTCTAACTCTATGATCTTACACTAACTTAAATGGTTGAAACAGTCATTTTCATTATTAAAACTAAGATGAATAAACAAATCAATATACAGCAATTAGGACCCAGGCAAAATCAGATAGCTTAAATACACAGTGGAACCAATCATTAAAATGCCATAAGAAATGGAGAAAGAGATTAAAGGGTCTTACTCAGGTTTGGGAGCTAGTAAGGAAGAATTTCATTCTATGATTTCAATGAAAGGAAATTTGAAATGTTTGAACATGTATATGGTCCAGACTGGATAGGAAGGTGTAACAGCAATGCTATTTGCTGCTGCTGTGAAAGTGTAAGACTGATAACACTAGCACACAGGAGGGCTGCTAGCACAGGTTCTTCGATCTGCTTTTATAAAGAAAAGCAATTCAAAATGGTCAAAAATCTTACATCAATCAAACATATCTATTACTTACTTAGTTCAGGGGAAAAAGTCAGCCCCCTGAACTCCAGAGAAATTACAAACAGAAATCGCAAGCAGAAATAATAGCATAAAGACCAACAGACAGGGCTTCTAACCATCTGACCAAATAATATACATGTGACAGATCAACAGACAGATCCAACTCTCTGACCATTACATGCATACATAGTTACCAGAGAGAGAAACACCAACATCAGCTACTTAAGGGCTATCTAGAGCCTCATCTGGCTACATCATAGGAACACTCTTTCCATGAGTGAGCCCTAAAGCTAAATGCTATCCTCAGAGTACATATAGACTTCTTCAGTGTCAGAGGGCGTCACAACCCTCCTGACCTACTGCCTAATTACAAAGTAACAAGAGATGTGGGCATTCCTGGAAAAAAAGAAACCTTCCCTAATTAACCTTCTCTTATTGAACTCCATGTGAGACCTATTAACTAACTGAGAAGATCTTCAACTCCCATTAAAATTATAGAAGGTAAAAAAGGTAGGAGTGTGCAGTTTGAGGTGCTAAGAACCCAAACTTTCAAAGAGTACAGGTGAGTCTGCCTTGATACAATTCAGCCACTCAAGCCTTCTTTCAATCAGAGTATTGAAGCTTTATTAAACAAAGTTGGGCTGGCAAGATTTCTAGTAAACCTCCAATTTGATAGGGACAAGAAAGATACTTTTATAGAAAAAGACTGTGGGAAAACCTGAATGGAATTAAGGGTGGAATGAGCCAAGTACAGATAATGAAAGGCTGAGCTTGGTTGGAGGGCTACCATGCAAGGACAGTTAAAAAGATTATATTGTAATGGGTCTGATACATCAGGGAAATGATGTAGCAGAAGTGTGTGAGAAAGTTCAAAGACTGAGAATCATTGCCTTTTAAGGGGTTCAGATCTCATAACCCCATTAGAAGAAGACTGATAGACTGGAAGATTAAGTACAATTCTGGCTCTGATCCAGGGAGTCTTCAATGGATGTCCATCATTGCTTCCTGTTTCCCTATATGTATAATCTCAGCTATTTTAGGTAGGAAGAAGGAAGGCAGGTAAGTGATTGTATATTGTATATCCCAAAACAGCCCATGGTAAAGGCTTCAGACTTTCAACTACTTCCCCTGCTCCCCCAAAAAACTAGGCCATTGCTTTGCTCTTGCCTTTATGCACATCTTATTTAGCCTACATTATGGTTTTAAACCCCACTATATCTGAACAATTCAAGACACTGAAGTCATAAATAAAAACTAACTACTTGCTGGCCTTCTTGGTCACCTTCAACTTATTATAGGAACTACATCTTTGTGATGATTTTAACTCACTAAGTCAGTGGTTCTCAACCTGTGGGTCATGACCCCTTTGGGGGTCAAACAACCCTTTCACAGGGGTCATCTAAGACCATCAGAAAACACATATTTCCATTGGTCTTAGGAACCCAGACACCACTCCTCTATCTGTCTCCATGTGGGTCCACCCACATGCAGATACATCCACATACCAGTATTAAAGGATGACCCTAAATATGACCCTAAATAAATTTTAGGGATCTAGAACTCACAAAAATACAGAAAAACACATTTCCTGCTGAAGGCAGTTTGTCAGGAAGGGCTCATCTGAGCACGCTGGGAGCCCAAATCAGCCCAGCCTGAAACCGTGGCTTGGCCCCAAGGTGGCCAGGACTAGCCATAGCTGGAACATTCAGGAGAGTGGATCACTGACAGCTGTGGCAGTTACCAGAACTACCAACCCATAAGAAACAAGGAAAAAGTGAAAGGTAAATGGAACTCAGTTAAATTTGGGGGAGAAAAGTTGTCCCGGCCAAACTTCCTGCAGGGCAAGGAACCAGCAGAAGCTGTGGCACGACAGCCGCTTCCACATGGCTGCTTCAGAAGCTTCCGGCCCATATATTGCAGGGGGGCCAAGCAATGATTCAGAGGCTAAGTGCTCTTCTCTTGAGAATGGATCCGGATGACGGTCTTGCGTGGTGGTCCTGGGGTGCATTTGCAGTAAGCCAAAGCTGGTAGGGGCTGCAGCATTCTCCTAGTAGTTCCAGCAGCTGCAAAAACCCCAGTGATTTGGGACAGAGCTTTCCCTTCTGGAAGCAAAGTTCCACAGAGCTAAAAAGTCAATTAATTGACTGGCAATAAGATGAGCAGGCAAAGGAAGCAAAGTAAGAACAGAAATTGAACTCTAGATTTTTTCTTTGGGTACAAAAAGGATCAAAGCATGAAACGGGAGGAAGACAACACAGTCAGAACTCCCACACCAAAAACTTTCAAGAAACATATAGACTGCCTAAAAGGCATTAATAAGCATAAGAAGGATCTTGAAAGCCAAAAAAGAGAAGTGGAGGTAAAATTGGGAAAAGAAATGAGAAGGATGCCAGAAAATCCTGAAAAGACAGTCAACAACCTGACTGAAGAGAATAACACCTTAAGCAATAGATTAAATCAAATGGCAAAAGAGGCCCAAAAAGCCAATCAGGAGAAGAATGCCTTAAAAAGTTGAATTTGCCAGATGGGAAAACAATCTCAAAAGCTTTCTGAAAAGATAAATTCCTTCAGAATTAGAGTGGAGCAAATGGAAGCAAATGACTTTATGAGGAATCAAGTTACTATTAAACAGATCCAAACAAATGAAAAAAAAATAAAATAAATGACAATGTGAAATATCTCCTTGAAAAAAACCACTGACCTGGAAAATAGATCCAGGAGAGACAATTTAAAAATTATTGGACTACCTGAAAGCCATGATCAAAAAAAGAACTTAGAAAGCATCCTTCAAGAAATTCTCAAGGAAAATTGCCCTGATATTTTAGAACCAGAGGGCAAAATAGAACTTGAAAAAATTCACCAATCACCTCTTGAAAAAGACCCCAAAAGAAAACTCCTAGGAATGTTATAGCTAGGTTCCAGAGTCCCCAGATCAAGGAGAAAATATTACAAGCTTCCAAGAAGAAACAATTTGAATACTGTGTAAACACTATTGGGATAACCCAGGATGTAGTAGCTTCTCCATTAAAGGATTGAAGGGCCTGGGACATGATATTCCTGAGATCAAGAGAGCTGGGATTAAAACTAAGAATCACCTACCCAGCAAAATTGAGTATAATATTCCAGGGGAAAATATAATCACTCAGAGAGGGGGAGGACTTTCAAAAATTCTTGCTGAAAAAACCAGAAGTGAAAAGAAAGTTTGACACTCAAATACAAGAAGCATGAGAAGGTAAACATGGAAAAGAAATCATAAGGAACTTTTCAAAGTTGAACTATTTACATGCCAACATGGAAAAATGATCATTGTAACTTCTGAAACTTTTCTCAGTATGAAGATAGGGGAAGGGAATACAAATGTATATATATGCACACATACACATATGTCTTTATAGGAAGGTTTATATATGCATAAGGACACATATCTGAGTATGTGTATAACTGTGTACATAGAGGACACAGGATCAATTGAATAGGAAGGGATGATATTTTAAAAGGTAAAATTGTGAGTTGGAAGAGGAATAGAATGAGCAGAGACAGGGAGAGACAGAATGGGGTTAATCATCTCATATAGAAAAGGCAAGGGACAACTGTTACAATGGAGGGGAAGAACAGGAAGGCAAAAGGGAATAGGTCAACTTTACTCTCATTGAATTTGGCTTAGGTAAGGAATGACATAAACTCTAAACTGGGTATCTTGCCACACAGGAGAGTAGGGGGGATGGGGATGAGTGGTATGATGACAGAGGGGAGAGCAGGGTGGGGGAGGAGGTTTGCTGGAAGCACACACTTCTGTAAAGGGACAGGGACAGGGTAGAGAATACAACAAGATGGGGGAGGGATAGGAAAGAGGGACATATAATCAGTCTCTCACAATATGTCCACTGTGGAGATGTTCTGCATACTTACACATGTACAGCCTGTATTTAATTGCTTGTCCTTCCAATGGGGGTGGGTGACAAGGGAGGAAGGGAAAGAATCTAGAATTGAAAGGTCTATAATCAAATGTTAAAAATATATATGTATGTGTACATACATGTATATATATACATTATTATTATTATTATTATTATTATTATTATTATTATTATTGTTATTATTCACTACATGCAACTGCAAATTAAAATATACAGGCCTTGGAGTAGGGAGATACATCCTGCCCTCCCGGAAAGTCAGAGGGGTGGTGGGGGAGGACATAGGACGGAGCAGATTGGGGGAATGGTTATTTAGTAGGATGGCTGTTTGGGGGTGGTGGGTGGGGGAAAGATGGGGCGAAAAATTGTAACTCAAAATGGTGGAAATGAGTGATGTAAACAGGAAAATAAATTAATTTATTTTTTTTAAAAAAAGGTATTAGGAACGTTGAGAACCACTGCCCTAAGTGGATCTAATAAGTGACATCATTACTCTTTTTCTGAATTGATAAGTTTTATAATGCATATTTTAAAATCAATAGTAAAGAATGGCTACTGGTTTTAATTGCTTTATAATAAAGCATGAAGTGTTTATACTTCAGTAAGGTATTGTTGCTGAAGTGGCTCTCCAAAAAAGTAAAGTGATAATTTTTCCTAATGGTCTCCATACAAAGAAAAAATATACTAATTTAAGCCCTGAGTGAAGTAGAAAATTCCCCAGTTTAAAACATTTTTTATGGACTCCAGAAAATCAATTATCCTGAAGTCCTCAGCTTGCTACTGGAGTGGGTGAAGGAGAACCAGATCTAATTGAGCTTGGTAGGAAATCCAGAGGCTTTAGGAACTTCCATAAGGAAAATTAAAATTTGAAATTTTTTTTTCTTTGTCCTCAATACTCCAGGACTTCACCTATGTAGCCAACCTTACTGAACAGCACTGGGGTAAATGGGACAACATTTCTCAGGAGACATTAGAGTCTACCCTTAAAATGCTGGGGTTTGATAGGTCAGTTTTTACTTACCTAATCTCTAACTAAACTTCTATATCACTTCCTGATACTATCACTAAATGGTGACAATCCTTGTACAGTTCCTCAATCTTTTCTAGGTCCCTTTATATGTGTTTGTCTTTCCACTTTGAAGTGGAAGCTTTTTGAAGGCAAAGGTTACTTTGCTCACTTGCATTTGTCTTCTTGGTGTTTAGCACAATTCCTGGAACACGGTAATTATTGAATTAGTGTTTTAACTATTTTTCTATTTAACTGTCTACATATACACAAAGGAAAACAGAACAAAAATGGAGAGAAGTCTCAGATAAATGAGAGAGAACGCTCCAAAACTAAAAATCATTCTTTAGTCCTGGTTGTCCAGTATAGCATATAGAAGGATTAATAACTCTTATCATCTGTAATATTATACTACTCAGAACAGTTTAAGGTTTCAGTAATTTTCTTGTCTTCCATAGAAACTGTTGAGTAATATTGCTTCATTTCAGCCCCTTAAAATTTCCACATCTATTCTTAGATGAATTGCTGATTAGACACAACTTGCCAATTTTGTACCTACAAAGTTGATTTTTTTTGAGGGAGGAGCAAAGTATAATACTTCAAAATTACTCATATAAAATATCATCTTACTAAATTCACCAGAGAATTCAAGTTTTTTGAGATCTTTTGGCATATTGATTGGATCATTGCATATGTTAATTCTCCCTCCTATTTGTGTGAAATTGGAAGATTCGTTAAACATGGCATCTATTAATTTGTTTTAATTGATTGATTGATTAAAAAAATTGGCAGACAGCAAGAGTCTAAGCATATATCCATGGTCAACTATAGCAGATAACATTTAAAATACATTAAAAGGGCATCTCCACCAGATGATTTAGTCGCTGCTGATTTGCAGATCATTTCATAAAATGTTATATCCATGGGAAAACAGTCCTACGTGTTGGCACATATTAATGTTCTCTCACTCATTCATTTTCATCATGATAAGAACATTGTTTTGTTTTCATTTCTTTAGTATATTTCCTTCCTTCAAATACCTTGGGGCAAAAATCCTTAACACCTTCAAAATTGCATTTTTTGTATTTTTTTGTACTCTTGAAGCTTTTCCCATATTCATTTTCTTCAGTAATATTTCCATTTTTTCTATAAGCAAATATGGGATCATGACTTTAGAATCCCAGTATTTTGACACCACTGTTCTTTATGGAAAAAAAAAATTGTTAAACAAATCTTCACAGATCTTTCCAGCTTTTATCAGTTTATTGTCCTGCTTGCAATTTCATCCTTAAATATTTTCAATAGGACTTTTCTTACTTTCATCACTCAAGATATTGTCTTCATATGCTTTTCTAGGATGGCCATAGCATTTATGTAATCCTTAAGGTTTGCAAAGTTATTTACTAATACTTTTTCATTTTAGCCTAAGGAGAAGCATGAGAGGCAGGTGTTATTAATCACAGTTTATAAACAAACAAAAAAACTGAGCACACAGAGAAGGGACTTACCCAGGATCCCATAGCTAGAAAACATATGAGCTCAGATTTGAACTGAGATGTTCTTGACTCCAGGAAATACACTCTATACACTGAGATGGTACCATTCATAATTTTCCACCACATTATATAGTAAAACTTTACAATGAGTTTATTTTCTAAAATAGTAATATCATTTAACTATTTTAATTGCTCTGACATATTTACTTTTAAAATTTCAATTGTTTGCAAACGGGTTTTTGGAATCATTTTGTGTCCTTTTTATGACAAATGGTTTATATATGCTAAGTTGCTTTATGAAACTCATATAATTATAATTAATTTATTTTCTTCCATCCATTTCCCATTTTTCAGCATCAATAACTTGTTTGAATTGTTCAATTTTAAACTCATTTCCTGACTCTTAGGAATTATTTATATCTCGGTATCCTTATCCTGAAGACCCTTCCCCTTCAGTGACTCCTTCCTTTGATCAGTGAGTTCCTCCAGTAACCTACAATTCAATAAAAAAGTTACATCACCTATGCTTACTGTTGTCACAACTCCACTCCTGACTCAGACTTCTCCACAATAAACATAACATGGATTTTAGATTCCTTTTATGTGTGGTCCTCCTCCATTATAGTGTAAGCTCCTTGACTGTCTTTCTTTTGCCTGGATTTGTATTCCTAGCATTTAGCACAGACTTGACTTCTTTGACTTTCAAATCATGTTTTTTTTTTTCCCCCCACCATTTTTATTGTTTCTTCTAGTTTTGTATTAGATTCAATATTTTCTCTAAGAAATCAGTATATTTTACACAGATAGTTCAGGAATGAATCCCACAACTATACAGCACTTCCTTTCTTTTGTTTTTCTCCAGGGCTCAAACAGAAATTTAATATTTTATAAAGATATAATAAATTTAATATTCTGTGATTCTATTTAACACTTACCATGTCCCAGAGTGAAAAATATTTATCTCAAAGAAATTCAGCATGATGCTGAGTTGTCCAGAACTTTTCAGTAATATACAATGATTTTTGGTCCAGTTCCTTACTCCTGAACCACACGTTCCTTTTTTTTTAAACTAAAAATTGTGTTGTTTTTTTTTTCCCCTTTAGCTTGGAAAATTTTTAAAACTAGTGTTAAAGTGTTGATTCTAATGGTTTAACAGCAATGTGTGAAGTACTCTGAGTGAGCTATATAAACTGATTCTTTCTAATTGTTTATGTATAATATAGCAGTCCTGAATCTTAAATAACAAAACCAAAATTTATTTGCTTAACCTATTAAACCTATTAAATGTATACCTTTCATTTCCCTGTAGGGTAGAATTTCACAATGACTCTTCGGTTATTTCAGGCTGGGGTGATGGTGCTTCTGGCTATATGTTTTGGAAAGTTGTGGGCATTGATGAGGAAAAAGAGGTGCAAGAGTTTCCTGGGAAAGAGAGAAAAGGAAATCTGTTGCAGGAATTGTATATGAAATGGAGTTTAAAAATGTATTTTACTGTATCTTTCGGCCCAGGATAGAGTTTTAAAAAATATATACAACATGAAACAATGACTCTTCAAAGCACTACATCAGTATCAATTAATCAAATAGCAGCTACATAGTACAATGGATTGACTGTCAGGCTGGAATCCGGAAGAACTGAAAGCAAATCTGGCTTCAGATAATTATTAACTGTGTGCCCCTGGGCAAGTCATTTAACATCTTTCCACCTCAGTTTCCTTATCTCTAAAAATGAGGATAATAATAGCACTTATCTGCCAGGGTTAAGACCAAATAATATATTTATTTTAAAGTGCTTAGCACAATGTCTGGAACATAATAAGTGCCTCATAAATTATATATATATATATATATATATATATATATATATATATATATACATATATATATTTATATATATATGTATATATATATACTCCCTGCCATCAAGGAGCTTACAATCTAGTAGGACAGAAAACATACTAATAAAAATATGCAAAGCAAGCTACATAGAGCATAAGTAGTAAATAATTAGCAGAGAGGTGCTAACAATTAAGAGGGCTATGGAAGGCTTTGTGGAAAAGATTGGATTTGATTTGAAATTTAAAAGGAAGCCAAAGAGGTTGGTCTCAGGTCCACCTTTACTTAACAGCCTGAATCAAGAGTACCATAGGGGTTCCATTGGTGTGTGTATGTATGTGTGTGTGTATGTGTGTGCATGTATATCTCTGTACTATTAGTATCCTTATACAAGTAGATGAAATCTGTTATGAATATACCATTAGCTATTCTTGTTTCTGTTGTTTGCTTTTTGGAGGGGGGAAGGTAGGGCAATTGGGGTTAAGTAACTTGCCCAAGGTCACACTGCTAATTGTATGTGTTAATTGTTTGAGGGGGGATTTGAACTCAGGTCCTCCTGACTCCAAGGCTGCCACTCTATTCACTGTGCCACCTAGCCATGCCACCCATTAGCTATTCTTAATGGTAAACTAAATCATTGAGACTTTCTTAGATGGAAGGAGGGCTTGTTGCCAGCCCACATTCCAAATTTCCAAACCACCATATTGTCCTCCACACCATTTTACAGCTGAGGAAATTGAGGCAGAGAGTAGAAATGACTTACAAAGGAAACAGAGCACTTAGCTCTGTGCATCATTTATCTTTAGCATCATTTAAACTCAAGTTTTATTGACTTCAGTCTCAGTATGTAAAATGGGGGAAATAATAGTATCTACTTCAGAGTTATTGGTGAAGATCAAATGAGATATTTACAAAGTGTTTATCACAGTGCCTGGCACATACTAGCAACTGAACTTAACAAATGCTTGACTTCCCACCACCAATGAGAGCTAGATAACTTTTTTTTGCACTGAATTGTCTATTGTTTGGAAAGAGATTAAACATGATACTGTTTTATCCAAAAGTATAAAACCAGCACCAAAAAATGTAATTACAGTTAAATTAAAAGCCTTTTTTTTAACAACTAGAACTTGTAAGACAAATAAATAACAGCACACAGGATAGCTGCTAGCACAGGTTTACTCTTGATCCAGTCAGGCAGGACACTAAGAAGGGGCTAATAATCTTACATTATTTTAGTCTAGTTTCTCAGAAGAGGATTTCTGATAATGGGAGGACAAACTCCTACAGCATTCCCTAATCACTCTTATCAAAGGGGCCAGCAAGAAGGGGGGGCAACTACCCCTAAGTCTCCATGGGGTCATGGAGGGCACAATCCTCTAAAGCCTCAATGAGGGCCAACTGATGCAAACACAGACTCCCCCTAAGCCTTGATGGGGGCCGATCAAGGCACACACAGCATTTGTGCATTCAACCCTAAGGTTCCCCATTCACTAACCAATGATCACCTGTTTTATAGGAGAAACAGACAAAGAAGGCATTTTGCCAAGGGGTGACTTCATAAGGTTACATTAAGTTTTAGCATTATCATGTCAATTCAGCACAGTGCAGGCATACTACATGTTTATGACTTAAGCACAAATGTTTATATTGTTGCAAGGTTATATACAGATATGCAAATGTAGTGGAGACGTTTTGAACCATAACTGTGGGAACTCATATCTAATACCTGGGAATAAGAGATTGTTATGGCTATGGATTCTGAAAAACTGAACTTTAAGAAATAACAAAAAGCTACTTTACACACACTAAAATCTACATTACTTACACTAGAATTCACCTTACTTACAGAACCATTCTACGATGGAATGTTAGATGTTAGCTTATTTTCCCTGGAAGTTTTGAAAGAAAAATTGAAGGACTATCTATCAAGGATATTAGAAAATTTATTCTTACATGGTGTCAGAGATGAACTAAGAAAACTATGCAGAGAATGGGAGAAAATATTGGATGTGGAGTCAGGAAGATTTGAGTTTATATCTGGCTTCAGATACTTATAGGCTGTGTGAGCTTGTAAAGCACTTAACCTCTGTCTGCCACAGGTTCCACAACTATAAAATGAGGATAATAACACCTACCTCAGGGCTGCTGTATGAATCAAATGAGATAATATTTTAAAAGTTAATGCCCTTTAGAGCTTAGAAAGTTGTATAAATACTATATAGTAAGTATTATTACTATTATTATTGTTATTATTATGTCTTATATAACCTTCTTCCTATTAGATTCTATGGTTCCTATAAACTTCATACTTTCCATGTTTGAAACTTACCCAGAATTTTTTGTGACAAATTATGGATTTTTTTTTCCTTTTAACTGTTTGATAGGTGTCTTTTCCTTTAGAACTTTGATTTAAAAACTGAATGATATTTTAAGTATTTTGATATTTCTTCCAGTGCCCCCTATAGCATTTTTATGCAGTAATTTCCTAAATGGTTATCTAGTAATTGAATGGACTACAAATTGGGATTTTATTTGGAATTAAGAGGATCTGATTGAGGGGCAGAGCCAAGATGGCAAAGTAAAAGTCAGGACCCAGCTGAATTCTTCCAGCATTCTCCTCTAAATAATTTTGAAATAACACCTTAAATAAATTTTGGAGAGGCATAGACAACAAAAGTTCAGAGGGAGACATTTTTTCAAGTTTTAAACAATTTAGGAGGTTCACAAGAGAGGTCTATAACACTAGAGTGGGACCTGGAGCACTGCTGAAGCACCCAGAGTTTATCATTTCTCTCTCTGGAGGTGGACAGCATTGTTTCACCATGAGTCCTTTGGAACCATATTGGATCATTGTACTGATCAGAGCAGCCAAAAGTTACACAATTGGTTATAATTACGATAATGCTGTTACTGTGCACATTGACCTTCTCGTTCTTCTCACTTCAGTATGCATCATTTCATATAGATTTTGCCATTTTTTTAAATCATCCTCTCTTCTCATTTCTGATAGGAAAATAGTACTTCATCACAACCATATGCTACAATGTGTTCAACCATTCCTCATTTGATAAGTATCCCTTGAATTTCTAATACTCTGCCATTTGTCTTTGATCTACTTGGTGATACATACCTAGTAGTGGTAATACCAGATCAAAGGGTATGCTCAGTTTTATAATCCTTTGGGAATCATTCCAGTTTGCTCTCCAGAATGCTTGGACCAGTTTACTATTCCAGAAGCCATTCATTTATATAACTATTTTCTTTCATCATATCTTTTGACCATTTATCAATTGGGAAATGGCTTTTATTTTTAGAAGTCTCTTGTATCTTTGAGAAATGAGAGTAATTTTTATTTTAATTAATTATTTATGGTATCTTTTTTACAAAATTCAGTTTCTCTTATTTCTTATCATTTAGTCTATTTTGTTTTTACTTTGTCTGAGATCATGATTGCTATACCTGCCTTTTTTTCTTTAGCTGAAACATTTCCCTCCATCCTATTTTCTTCTGTTTATTCTTTTTTCTCTCTTTTTATCCTGTCCCTCCTTGAAAGTATATTTTGATTCTGAATACTGTCTCCCTTAATATACCCTTCCTTTTATCACCCCTTCTCCTCAATATCACATCCACTTTCTCTCCTATTTCCCTGTTGGATAAGATAGCTTTATATTATCAATTTGGTGTGTCCATTTTTGAACCAGTTCCAATGTGAGTGAGGTTCAAGAATTGCCTACTATCCCCTCTACTATAAAAGTTCTTTTCTGTGTACTTTTTATATAATGTGATTTTCCCCATCATACCTCTGCCTTCTCCCTTGTCCCAGGGCATCCCTCTTAAACATATACCAATTTTTTTTTTATATCATACCAACATAATTGACTCACACTTGCACTCTCTGTGTAGAATATTTCTAACACCTCTAATAATGATAAAGTTCTTAGAAAATATATGTATCCTCTTTCCATTTAGAAAGGTAAATAATTTAACATGAATGAATCTCTATAATTTATCTTTAATGATTACCTTTTCATGCTTCTCTTGAGTCTTGTAGATGAAAATTGTATTTTCTACTCAGTTCTGGTCTTTTTATTAGGAATGTTTCAAAGTCCTCTATTTCACTAAATATCCATTTACTTTAAGAAGGATTATATTCACTTTTGCTGGGTGGGATATTCTTAGTTGAAATCCTAGCTCCTTTGCCTTCCAGAATTTTGTATTCCAAGACCTCCATTTCCTTAATGTGGAAGCTACTAAATCTTATGTGATCCTGACTTTGGGAGCCCTGGAATTTTGCTATAATATGCCTGAAAGTTTTCATTTTGAGATCTCTTTCAGGACATGATAGATGGATTCTTTCAATTTCTATTTGGCCCTCTTGTACTAGGATATTGAAATAGTTTTCCTTGAAAATTTCTTGAAATATGATGCCTAGGCTCTTTCTTTAAATAAGACTTTGAACTAACACAATAATTCTTAAATTATTTCTCCTCATTCTATTTTTGAAGTCAACTGATTTTCCAAGTGACATTTATTATTTTCAATTAAAAAAATATTTTAACTTTGTTTTATTATTTCCTTTTTTTTTAGGAGGCAATCAGGGTTAAGTGACATGCTAAGGGTGACACAGCTATTAAGTGTCTAAGGCCAGATTTTACTCAGGTCATCCTTACTTTAGGGTCAGTGCTCTATCTACTGTATCACTTTGCTGCTCCTCTTTTATTGTTTCTTGAAATCTCATAGCCATTCACTTCTACTTACCCAATTCTAATTTTTAAGAGATTTTTTTCTTCATTGAGCTTTTGTAATTCTTTTTTTTTTCCATTTCCCCAGTTCTGCTTTTAAAGGAGCTCTTCAGTGAATGTTTTGCGTCTCTTTAAGCAATAGGCCATATCTGTTTTATTGTTGTTAAGTATTTTCATGCTGCTTTTTCTCAAGCTGTTAATTTTTTCAATTTTTTTTCTTGTATTTCTCTCACTTCTTTTCCTATTTTTTCTTTTTACCACTAATCTCTTTTTTTTATACTTTTCCCTGAATTTTTCCTGGTCTTTGGTCCAACTGACATTTTTTCTTTGAGCCTTTGCTATTTTGTGCTATTTTCACATTGTTTTCTTCTAAGTTTAAATCTTGGTCTTCTTTGCTATCAAAGTAGATTTTTACTGTCAAGTTCTTTTTATTGTTGTTTGCTCATTTTTCGATCCTATTTCTTAACTTTGGACTTTTTTATGATAAAGTTGGACTCTGCTAACCTGGTTCTAGGGAGGCACCATGAGAAGCTTAGTATTTTTCTTGCTGTTGTTTTCAGAACTATATCTAGGAGTTTGCATATTTTTATTCTTTCCAATGTGGATTTATCCTGGGAGGGGTGTGGTAACTGCTCTTTTGGTCAGTGCTCTGGCCTTTACCCAGAAAGAACCCTTGTCAAACTATGGTCACAAATTCTACTTCTCTTGAAGAGAATTCATTATAGAATTCATATAAAATTATAACCAGACCCCCTGCTGTACTATAGTCACAAGTGTTGGCATTCCTCTAGGCTGTAGAAGTTTGACCCAAAATTGCTTATGGCCAGTAGAGTTGTCAATTAGTACGAGATATAATCAATGCCAGCAAAAGGTCACTTGAATCTCTTTCTGATCATTTGTCTGATCCTATTACTATCTTTTGACTCAAAGCTCCCAAAATTCTGCTTCTGTTTTGTCAACCTCCAAAGCTTGACACTGATGCTCCTGCCATGGTCTGGATCTGTACTCATCCTGCTGGCACAGACCTCTACTGTAGACCTCCTGTATTGTCTTAGGATTGAAAAATGCCTCCCTCTGTCCTTTTGCTGACTCTGCTGCTACAAAATTTGTCTAAAAAAATTATTTTAAAGTGGCTTGATGAGGAATATCTGGAGCTTTCAGTTGGGTGCTGGCCTGTTCTCTGCCATCCTGGCTCCACCTCATGTTGCTTTCCTCTTCTAAATCTGTTGACTCTCACAGTTTCAACCACTTCCCAGTAGCCCTGGGTCTCTTGCCCAAACGATATCAATTATCAATAATCACTTTTCTGTCATTGAAAGGAAGATGGAGAAAGGAAACAATGCTGCTTTGTTCCATATAAGAGAAAACTGAAGGTCTAAACAATCAGTGATTTGCCCTATGTCACACATTTTACAGGTGGAAGAAACAGGATTTCAATGCAGGTCTCTAAGTTGTGTTTCCAAAAAACAATATATGTGTCACCTACAAAATTTTCATATGTGTACCCTTTAAAAAAGATATAACATTCTATTATAGTATTTAAAAGACTTCCAATTGCAGAGTTTCAGTAGGGCTTTCATCTCATTTCTAAAATATTCAAAAAAATTATACCTTTCAATTACTTTAAAAGAAAAACTGATTAAAATCATGAAAGATGGAAATTTACTAGTTGATTTCTGGGAAAAAATAAAAGTTTTGTATAGTTGGTAGATAGATTTGAAACATGAGTATCTTGATTTAGTAAATGAAGTCAGTGAAGCACCTCTTCCATTCATAATTACTTATCTGTTAAAGGCCTGTTTTTCAGCTATGAGAGTCATTAAAATCAAATATCCTAATAAACTGAACTTAAAGCTAGAACTTCACATTACTGTATGGCAAAGTGTTAAAACAAAATTGAAAAGTAATGAAGCACATTCCATCACGTTATTCTTATAAACATTATTAACAACACAAAGAGAGCAAATATGATTTGTACCATTAATAAAATGAAAGTTCAGTAATGTTATATCTTTATCTCATATTTTTAATAATTTCTATTTTTGTTTTATTGTGCACACAAATAGAAATTAATATGGCAGTATATGTGTGGGAGTAGAGAATGCGTCTTTGATTTAATTAGTATAATCAACCCCAATTGAGGAAGCTACCTCCACTAGTGTAGACTGACACTATACTCAAGGTGTAGTTTTATTTACTTGCTTAGACTAGTAGGGTTAAAATCTAATTAAAAGGCAGGGGCACTAAACCATACAAAATAATCCCAAGGGGATTTCTATAGACTACACAATGCCTTAGAAAACCACATGTTAACTGCTATTTCATTTTAAATTGTTTTATTAAATATTTCCCAATTACCTTTTAATCTGTTTCCCTGAATACTCCCATGTTTGACACTATTGACTTAGATCATTCTTTTCACTTTGTATTTCCTGATTCACTACCATTTTCTATCCCATAAATATAGAATTATTTCAAGACTTTGTCCTGAATTGCTTTCTCCTCTTTCTTTAAACATTCTCCCCCTCTGTTGAAGACATTATCTCTGCTAAATCCTACTATACCATTCTGCCTCTTGTTATTGTATATATATACATGTGAATTATAATTTTATAAATAAATATTTGTAAGCTATTAATTATTATATCACATATAACTTGTAATATGATATATAAATAGCATAAACTATAATATATAAATATTAAATTATGTTTACATTTTAGAAAATATATATTACTGTATAAGATGTTATATATGAATTATATATTATGTAGTATTTTTATATAAATTTGTTATTTACATATAAACTTGGAATGTTTTTTATTGAGAAGAATGTCTTATTTTTAAAAAGGTGATCTCTGCTCTGGTTAACAGAATACTATACTAGAGTATTTCCCATGCCTGATGGATACTAAGAAGAAGGTCTATTTCTCTCCTAAGGCCTCTCTGGACAGTTTCCCAGAGGATCTGAGTTAGGGTAATCAGAGCCAAGTGCATTGAATCAAATCCAGGAACACAGATTCAACTCCCTAGGCAGATGTGAACCACTTAGTTAATGAATAGTAGCTGTATTTCACTGTTGAGGTAGCTGGAAACGAGGATTGGGAATGTGAAAAAGAGCATATCCACTCAGTTTCCACTTCAGTTAAAGTTTTGAGTTAGCAAAATTTTTGTTATGCCAATTGCAAACAGGATCTTCTTTCCTGAATACCATTTCAGTGCCCTATCTGGCACCTGTTTGCCAAAGCAAATTCCTCATGAATCTATTCTTTAGTCATGACACTGGTCTCTCTTGGTCCCACTCCTACCTGACTTATTACACCTTCTCAGTCTATTTCACTGGTTCATTATCTGTCACCTATTTCCTACTTATAATTTTTCCCTCAAAGCATTATCCAGGGTGATCTCTTCTTTCTTTATTTAAATTTTTCTTTGATGAACATGTTTCCATTTTCCCTTCAGGAATGTATCATCTCTATAGAAATGTTGCTTAGATGATTATATCTAAACCTAATTGCTCTCCTGGATTCTAAATACTTGATCCATTTCTGCCTGACTGTCCCAATGACAATTTACAGTAAACATAGCCAAAATGGAAATCTTTTATTTTCCTCCTAAACATGTCCCTCATGAAAAACTTTCTCTTTCTGTTATGAGTGCTATGATCCTTTTCATTTTTGTGTGATACAAGGGAAAGAACACTGAACTTGGAGTCAGAGGACCTAGATTTACAATCCTATTTTTGCCCCTTTTTTCCAGTATGACCTAGAGCAAGTTAATTAATTTATCTGGACCTACTTTTCCTAATTTGTAAAATTTGAGAAGTTGTATTATATTACATTTGTCATCCCTTTTAGCTCTAAATCTATGATTTCAGTCACTCAAATTCATAACCTCAGAGAATTAATAACTCTTTACTCTCTCTACCCCAATTTGCAACAATATGGCAATTTTTTCTTTTGGATTCTGCTTCCACGGTACATTACACATCATTATCCCTCTCTTCATTTACAGGAAAAGAACAATTATAATTCAGGCCTTCAATACCTTACTCCTGTACCCTGTCAGGAGACTACAAATTGGTCTCCATGCTTCTAATTTCTCCATTCTCCAATTTGCCATTCAGAAAGCTGCCAAACTGCTATTCTTAAATCATATATCTAAAGGCGTCACTCCCATCTTTAAAAAGAAAAGAAAGACAGAAAACAAATAAACAACAATAAAAAAAAAACCTTTTAGTGTTTCCTTATTACTTCCAGGGTAAAATAAGAAGTCTTCTGTCTGTTTTAAGGACTTTTAAAATATGCCTCCAATTTGCCTTTGAAGGCTTATCTTCCATTACTGTTTTTATGTATTGTTATTTCCAGTCAAACTGTACACCTAGGTGATAATACATCAATATTGGATTGTCTGTCTGTGTATATTTACATGAGTCACTTATGATCTGAGTTAACTATTTCAATTCCACCTTGCACTGAGAAGTCATGTTCTTAGAGTCAATCAATATATCTACTTAGGACTCTAAAGGCAATCCTGATGAGAGAGGATTATTTCTTAATTTGATAGCATATAAATCCTCAACAGATATCAACATAATTATGAGTTAAAATCAATGTCACCTTAATTAGTTTTTAGAAAGGGATAATTATCAATCTCTGTTTAGTTTTAATTAGCTTTCAGAAAATGTTAATTACTAAGATAGTGTGGTAAGAATATTTAGTATATATGGTACCATCCACTCTCAAAGTCTATGGCATTTTCTTTGAAATACATATAGAGTCCAGGGGAGAGTAGGCTCAAACTTAATGTAGATGATGAGGGAGTAACTTAAAGCTCCAAATAGTTCTTTTTCTGGAGTCCTTAGTACCTTTTTTTTTGTTTTTGCTCTTTGTAGAGCCTTGAATCTGCTGTCTTCCTTTCATCCTATCTGTTCTTGGAACTCAATTCAAACTCTGCTTTTAGTTGTCTGTCATACCATTTCCCATTGCTAGCACAACAATGAGAAATATACCTGGCAGACATTCTACAAGTCATAGGTTCTCTGACTAAGGAGTTGGGGTCAAGAAGTACTAGGAAGACACTATTATTCTCTACCTCCTCCCCAACTTTACTCTATTTAGATGGTTTGGTTGAAATATTCTCATAGCAGCCCCAATAACTCCCATATATTTTATATATATATATATATATATATATATATATTTCTTTACATGCACCTAGGAAAATGTCAACCCCTTAAGGGCAACAAATTTTTGTTGTTGATTCTTTGTATCACTAGCACCTAAGAGTACTACAAACATAATAGGTTCTCAA
>CM053585.1:169133067-169148351 GCA_028646515.1 Pseudochirops corinnae
ACTTTAGTGGGAAGTATCTGTGTGCGTTTTTGAAGTTCTAGGTTGGTCCAGAGTCCTATTCCATGGGTATTTGGGGGTGGCTATGTGAGAGCTGCGATATATTGCTGCTGCTACGCCACCATCTTGGCTCCGCCCCCTGTTAAGTGTCTTTTGAATATCCCCTGTTGCAGTGATATAGCCAATAACTAGCCCATCTCTTTATCACATTGTCAGCAGACAGAAACCTGTTAAAGAATGTCTACACACATCACAAATGTGGAAACAGGCCACTTCAATTACCTGCTACTATACCTTTACATAAAGTAGGACACCACACTCTTCCACAGGGAATTGCCTGCTATTTTAAGAAAAATAGCATCTAGGAATAAGGAAATGGTAGTTCTGATCCACTTTGGTCAATCTAGAACTGATCTGGAGTATTTTATTCATTTAGTAATCCTAAATTCTTGATAGCACATGGATAATCTAGGGTAATCAGAAGAGTAATCAGGTGTTTGTTTCCTTTTTATTTGGCTACAGAGAAACAATTGTGGGAAGTTGAAAGAGGCACATTCAGACTTGTTTAATGGAAAAACAAGCAGAGGAATAAAAAACAACCTTTTGAGCCAGAAGAAAAGTTAGAAACCATCTAGTCCTTCACAACTTCATAACTTTGCAGTATATCAGTAAATGAAACCAGATTGGAAACCAGATTTCTCTTTTTTCAAATCAAGTAAAAGTATCAGTATAGGTCAATCTTTCAAAACTTCCTTTCCAACTGTTAATTTCTTCAGGGGGGAGGAAGGGGAATTTACTGACCATATTTTTCTAAATTATACTGAGTTTCCATTCACACTCACCTTGAACTGTATGTAATTGATTTGAAGTAATCTAGAGCTGTTGGAAAGTAAGATCCTTGGGAAAAGTAGATGAGATTCCGTGATGGTTATAATTTGCAATCTGATCTGGATTATTATATGTCCTCCAAGTCTACTTCCTTTCCTCCATTGTAGGGAGTTGGAAAAGGACTGTCCAGAACTCCCAGTATGTTAACTGGAGTGAGGGGGAAAGAGATCAGGCAATACTCAAGATAGCTGATTTAAGGGAATCTCTCCATCAGTATTCAGAAAGAATATTGGGTTAATTTATGATACAATTCAAAAATTTCAATTTTAAGGGTATGAGTATGAGTTCAAAAAGAAAATAATTGTGCATGATCTTTCTGAAGGAGGAAGATAGCCCTTAGTTTATGTGAGGAACATGCTCTCTCTAGAAAGAACAATACTCTTTAGCTCATGCTGAGCTTTCCTTCTGCCTTTCCTGAATAACTATAGCCTAAAAGGATTGAGGCTGCTCTGTTTATCAATGAATGCAAGATATCTTAATCATAACAAGGCATCTTAATGCTGATATCTCTCTGTGAGATCCTAGTAGAAGCTAGCTATACTATAAAGGCACTGGTGAAGGCTGATTTGTTGTTGTTGTTGCTATTATTATTATCTCTTTGACATCATTCTTAAGCTGTGTTCACATTTTGTCAGACCTATTTTACAGTTACCTGTATGTATCTATTAAAGTTAGGTGGCACTAAATAGAGTACATGCTACTATCCATTTCCTTCCCACCTCTTCCCCTCCCTAATGCTACTATCCATTTCCTTCCCACCTCTTCCCCTCCCTAATGCTTCCAGAATAGAGAATTGGGGGTGTTGTGGCTTCTCCTATCCCCACTCTCCTCTAGAGACATTCATTTATAGTGCATTCTCTACCTCCAAACACCTTAGAGAAAAAAAAAAAACTGCAAAACTGGATACTTCTGTGTTTAAAAATCTTATTTTACACGTAAAAAAGCTTTTTGAGATTTTTTCTTTTTTTGAATGTTGTCAACAGTAAGCTAAAAAAGAATAAATCTCCAATAACCAGTCCTGTAATTGAAAATAAAACTGCCAGTAAGTGTTATCTTATATGCAGTCTCAACACAAAGATATATTAGGGTTTATTTTTATTGTGATACAAATTTATTTAAACTCTGATCAGTCTGGACTATGAAAAAAAAAGCCTGTTATCTTTTACATTGCTTTTACATTTCATTCATTTTTATTTTGTTTCATTTCAAAATAAAAATAATATATTTTCTCTTTTTCTCACCTTTCCATTTTCATTAGAAAACAAAATAAAACAAAACTCTTACAACAAATATTAATAGACATAAAATAAATCCCCACATTGGCATCTTCAAAGATAAATATTTCATTCTTTATTTTGAATGTATCACCTCTCACTCAAAAAATGGGCAAAAAAAAAAATACCATCAGTATTATGGAATTATGGTTGGTAATTGGATTGACTTTCATTGTTGTTGTTGTTTTTCTCCCCACAATGGAAAAATCAGTAATTTCATGCATTAAAAACTAATACATGTTCACCCAGGCAAGTAGTGTTTGTTAAATGCCTACCAAGAACAATGTACCATATTAGGCACTCAGGAAGAAAAAAAAAGATCAAATACGACATTTTAAAGTTTCAATTCTTTTAAATGGGTAAGACATATACACAAATAAATATTTCTTGTTTAGAATGCAAATTTATAAGAGAAAGATAAATAATCTGCTATGAGTCCAGATGAGGCATAGATATCTATTAGCTATGGAAATTAAACAAAGTTTCATGAAAGTGGTAATATTTGAAGCAGATTTTGAAGAATAGTTAAATAATTCAAGAAGTAGTGTTGGTGCTTCCCTGCTCCTTAAAGATTTTGAAGAGACAAGGAATGGGGAGGGTATAGTGGAACCTGGAGTAGAAGGGTGGGGGTAGGGTCAGGGGTCATCTGTTTGAATTTTTTAAATGTTATTACTTGTAAATAAAGTCTTATTTTTCTCCCTGAAAAAAAAAAAAAGAAGTAGGATTGGAGTGAAGGACATTCAGGAGATTCAGATTATTGTGAAAAGTATCCCTGAATCAAGCTAGCCCAGCATGAGTTTTCAGGATTTCATTAGTCTACCTTGGTTCGAGCACAGACTGTGATTATGTTATAACAAGAAAAGTGCTTGTTATACAGTAGGTGCCTAATAAAGGTTGTTTTGGTTTTTTTTTAGTTAGGCTAGAATGAGTTTGGAACTTAATGATGGAGAGACTTGAAAGACAGGATTAATAATCCATCAATAAGGATTTTTAAATCACCTCCTTTGTGTCAAGTACTATGAAAAGTTTTGGAGATACAACAATCACATGCACAAATTAAGGAAGTGGAGAGGGAGATGGCAACATCTGAGGTTTTTCAAAAAGGTCTCATGAGTTAAATTTCAAGGAAAATAGCAATTTTCAGAGGTGGAGGTGAAAGAGTACATCTCAGTTAATGAAAAGATATGGAGGTGAGAGATAGAATATTTTGAATGAGAGACAGTAGGTAGGCTTGTTTGGCTAGAGTGCTAGACGGGGAGGATCATATAGCAAATCTGGAAGGAAAAAGAAATTTTGAAAAATTTAAGATGCTGAACAAAGGAATTTGCATTTAGTCCTATAGGAGGAACTCCATTCAAGGACTGGCATGAACAGACATGAATCAGGAATATTATTCAGCTGTGTGGATTATAGATTGGAGAAAAAAAGCACCAGAAGTGGGGAAACAAATTAGAAGTCTATTGTAATAGTCTAGGGCAGTGGTTCTCAACCTTCCTAATGCTGCGACCCTTTAATACAGTTCCTCATGCTGTGGCAACCCCCAACCATAAAGTTATTTTCCTTGTTATTCATAACTGTAATTTTGCTACTGATATTCAGGATGTATTTTCATGGTTACAAACTGAACATAACTCACAGGTTGAGAACCGTTGATCTGGGGTATGAGTGATGAGGACACAAACAAGGATTGTAGCCTTGTGACAAGAAAAAATGACAGATGAGAAAAAATTAGTGGGGCTAGAATCGATGCTTTGGAACTGGTTAAATATATGGGATGAAGTAGAATAAAGAATTCAGGACGGCTCTGAGGCTTAAAACATGGATTATGTGAAGAACTGGTGTACCTTCAAATGAAGGGATAGAGTTTGAAAAAAAGGGTGAACTTTTAGTGGAAAAAAAGACTTCTGTTTTAGATATATTTAACTTGTGATTCATATGACATATTAAGTAAAGGGATTTCCAGATGGAAGGTGTTCATGTGTAACAAGAGCTCAAAAAAAGAGAAAGAGTAGATATAAAAATCTGAGTATCCTGACCATAAAAGTGGTAGTTGAGCATAAGATTTAATGATAAGATCATCAAGGGATCTAGCTCCTAAAAAAAAGTCTTTCAGACTATGACCTAAAGTTCTAGATAAAGTATTTTGTGAATGACCATGAAGGGATAGTTTTGAGGTTAAAAGAGTCATTAAGAAATCATATATAATCTAATCATTTTATGTAACAGAATTGGGTAATTGTTATCTAGGGATATAATAAGCTACTAGAATTCTTGAAACCTCAAAACGTGACTCCAACCTACTTTTCCAAGTTTATTGCATATTACTCTTATTAAACATTCTATTCAATATATTCTCCTTCCTATCATCTCATCTCTTGTCCATATGCCTGTTTTTAAAATTAATTTAATGTTTAAATCAGCAAAAATGTGTATTCTCTGTGTTTTCTTCCCTTCATCTCCCACTGAGAAAGAGAAAGACCAAACCCTGTTACACACATGCATAGTTAAGCAAAATAAATTTCTGTATCTAATTGGTCATATTTAAATGCACACATCTCATTATGTTATCGTGTGTATATATACACACAAATATAAATATATGGTTTGACATTTCCTTATCTAGCTCATTTTATATATGAGACAACTGAGATAACCAAGGTAAAATGACTTGCTCAAGGTCACACAGATACTTAATGTCTGAGGCCAGATTTGAGCTTACAAAGATGAATCTTCCTGAGTCTGTGCCTGGTACTCTCTCTACTATGCTGTGTAGCTGACCTATAAAATATATGATAAAATGTTATCATGTTTGTATATATATATATATATGTTATATATGTATACACATAAAACATGATAATGCTTTGTTTATATACATATATCACAATGCTGATCAGAGTTCCTAAGAACTTCAGAGTTACTAATTTTTACATTATTGCTGTTGTATAAATTGTTCTCGTGGTTCAGCTCACTTGGATCTGCATCAGTTCATATAAATCTTCTCATGCATCTTTGAAATCATCCCTTTTATCATTTTATGTAGCATAATAACATATAATCACATATACATATCATAACTTTTTGAGATAGTCCCCAGTACCCTCCGTTTCTAATTCTTTGCCACTATAAAAAGAGTTACAATTATTTTAGTGCATACTGTTTTAATTTAGTTTGCTTAGGGTCAATATCTCTTTTAATTTCCCTACTTCTAATTTTCCCTTTTCCCTTTTGCTCTTCTCTTCCTATCCCCCGGCCTTTGTGTAGACCATTCCTCTTTTTTTTTTTTTTTTGCTCTTTGGAGGGCAGTTGGGGTTAAGTGACTTGTCCAAGGTCACATGGTATATCAGCAAGCACCCTAGCATACCCAGGGTAGCTGCTAGTACAGGTTCTTAGATCTGCTTTTCTAAAGGAAAGCAACTCAAAATGGGTTAACAGTTTCACTCTAATCAATCAAACACATATCATTTACCTAGTTCAGGGGGAAAAGTCAGCACCCTGAACTTCAGAGAATGCAAACACAAGTTACAAAAACAAGTTACAAGCAGACAAAGAAACAAATGAGCAGACAGGCTTCCAGCGCTGACCATTACATCCATACTTATTCAGTTACCAGAGAGAGAAGCACCAACATCTGGGTTTTTCAAAGCTGGGGGGCTCAATGGTTTCCCAGAGTCTTGTCTGGTCAAATCACACAACTCTTTTCAAAGTGAGCCCCAAAGCAAAACCTCACATCACGGCATATATATAGCCTTCTCCTGGCTTGGAGAATGTCACAGCCCTCTTGACCCCCTGCCCAATCACTAAGGTACAAGGCATGGGCATTCCAGAAAAACAAGCCGACTGCCACAGGCTCCACATGACCACATTCAGCCTATTAAGGGGGTAGAGCATACTTTCAAATCAGGGAAAGTTCTCAGAGTCACATAGCCACTTTAGCAAAGGGCCTAGGGGCAGGGAAGATCTTCAGATTCCCATAACACATGGCTAGTAAGTGTTAAATGTCTGAGGCTGGATTTGAACTCAGGTCTTCCTGACTCCAGCGCCAGTGCTCTATTCACTGTGCCACTTTGCCACTCCTAGACTATTCCTAATATTTGTAATGAACACTCTCATCATCTCTCTTATGGAATTCTTAGCTTTCCTCAAGTGCCACCTCATTCACGAAACTTGTTTTGACTCCCAAATCTCCTATCCCACATGCCCACTTCAATTGCTAGTGTTCTCCAAGGAAATTATTTTTTGTGTATCTCTCTCTCTCTCTCTCTCTCTCTCTCTCTCTCTCTCTCTCTCTTTCTTACCCTCTCTCTCCCTCTACCTCTATATATCAAACTTTTTTATCTATTATATTTAATGAATCCAGACTTTATGAGGCCAGGAATGGATTCATGTATGTCACTGAATTTCCAATAAAGTGCTTGGAACATATGATATCAGTTTATGATAATTGAATGAATGAATCAACATTAGCCATTTAGCAACTAATAGAAGAGGGGATAGAATCTAGTTTTCTAGACACTAAACCAGGGATCTCTGCAGTATCATGTAGTAGTACACAAATGACTATTAGCAAAAACTTTATTGACTTTCTTCCAAATCATTCATTACCTGGTACATTCTGGTGGATTCTTGTTTAACTGAGCCTTAACTACAAAATCACAAGGCTCTAAACTTTGATTTAAATTTCTTATAAATCTTGAAGAAAGGAATATTGGCTACTTCCTTAAGTATATATAGGAAATTATAGGCAAAATTTCATTAATTAGTTTTTTTAAAAAAATATCTTACATAATTTTTAAAAATAAATTTATTTATTTTCTTGTTAACATTCATTTCCATAAGATTTTGAGTTACAAAGTTTCTCTCCATCTTTCCTCTACCCAACACCTCAAAACAGCCATCCCACTGTATAACCCCTCCCCCAATCTGCTCTCTCTTATGTCCTCCCCCTCAACCCTCTGACTTTCTAGTAGGGCAGGATGGATCTCCCTACCACAGTGCCTGTGTATCTTAATTCCCAGTTGGATGTAGTTAATAATAATAATATTATATATGCATATAAATTTTGAACATTTGATTATAGAACTTTAAATTCTAGATTCTTTCCCTTCCTCCCTTGTCATCAACCCCCACTGGAAGGACAAGCAATTCAATACAGGCTGTACATGTGTAATTACGCAGAACCTCTCCACAGTGGGCCTATTGTGAGAGACTGATTATATGTCCCTCCTTTCTATCCCACCCCCCCCTTGTTCTATTCTCTACCCTGACCCTGTCTCTTTATAGAACTGTATACTTCCATCAACCCTCCCTCTCACCTTGCCCTCCCCTCCATCATCCCACCTCTCATCCTCATCCCCCCTACTCTTCTACAGGGCAAGTACCCAGTTGAGAGTTCATGTCATTCCTTCCCTAAGCGAAATTCAATGAGAGTAAAGTTGACTCTTTCCTTTTTGCCTTCCTGGTCTTTTCCTCCATTGTAACAATTATCCTTTGCCTCTTCTATATGAGATGATTAATCCAATTCTGTCTCTCCCTGTCTCCTCTCATTCTAATCCTATCCCATCTCAGAATTTCACCTTTTAGAGTATTGTCCCTTCCTATTCAAGTGATCTTTTGCCCTCTTTGTACTCATATATATATACCTACTTAGATATTTGTTTGTATGCATATATAAACCCTCCTATATAGACATATGTGTATGTATATGCATGTTTACATTTGCATTCCCTACACCTATCCTCATACTGAGAAAAGTTTCATCAGTTACAATTGTCACTTTTCCATGTTGGCATGTAAGTAGTTCTACTTTGATAAGTTCCTTACAATTTCTTTTCCATGTTTACCTTCTCATGCTTCTTGTATTTCAGTGTCAAACTTTCTTTTCAATTGTGGTTTTTTCAGCAAGAATGTTTGAAAGGACTCCACCTCACTGAATGACCATATTTCCCCCTGGAACACCATACTCAATTTTGCCGGGTAGGTGATTCTTGGTTTTAATCCTAGCTCCCTTGATCTCTGGAATATCATATTCCAGGCCTTTTGATCTCTCAGTGTAGAAGCTACTAGATCATGGGTTATGCTAATTGTGTTTCCACAGAATTCAAATTGTTTCTTCTAGGCAGCTTGTAACATTTTCTCCTTGATCTGGTCACTGCGGAACCTGGCTATAACATTCCTAGGAGTTTTCTTTTTGGGATCTTTTTCAAGAGGTAATAGGTGAATTCTTTCAAGTTCTGTTTTGCCCTCTGGTTGTAAAATATTCAAGGCAATTTTCCTGGAGAATTTCTTGAAGGATGCTTTCTAAGTTATTTTTTTGATCATGGCTTTCAGGTAGTCCAATAATTTTTAAATTGTCTCTCTTGGATCTATTTTCCAGGTCGGAGGTTTTTTCAAAGAGATATTTCACATTGCCTTCTATTTTTTCATTTGTTTGGATCTGTATAATAGCATCTTGATTTCTCATAAAGTCATTTGCTTCCATTTGCTCCACTACAATTCTGAAGGAATTATTCTCTTCAGAAAGCTTTTGAGATTCTTTTTCCATCTGGCAAATTTGACTTTTTAAGGCATTCTTCTCCTGATTGGCTTTTTGGGCCACTTTTGCCATTTGAGTTAGTCTATTTTTTTAAGGTGTTATTTTCTTCAGTCATGTTATTGACTCTCTTTTCATTATTTTCTTTCATCATTCTCATTTCTTTTCCCATTTTTTTTCCTCCACTCCTCTTATTTGGTTTTCAAAATCCTTCTGAAGCTGATCTATGGCTTTTAGACAGTCTTCATGTTTCTTGAAAGCTTTGGGTGTGGGAGTTCTGACTGTGTTTTCTTCCTCCTGTTCCAAGCTTTGATCCTTCTTGTCCCAAAAGAAGGAATCTAGAGTTTGATTGCTGTTCTTACTTTGCTTCCTTTGCCTGCTCATATTATTGCCAGTCAATTACTTGATTTTTTAGCTCTGTGGAACTCTGCTTCCAGAGGGAAAAGCTCTGTCCCAAATTTCTGGGGTTTTCACAGCTCCTGGAGCTATTGCGGGGCTGTTGTTTTTTTACAGCCACCACCAGCTTTGGCTCACTGAAAACACACCCCAGGACCACCACCCAGGACCATGATCTGGATCCAGGCTATTCAATGCAAGAGCACTTAGCCTTTGAACGATCGCTTGGCTCCCCCTGCTTTCTGCAGGCTGGAAGCTCTGAAGCAGCCATGTGGAGGCAGCCACAGAGCAGCTGCTTCTGCCACTTCTTTGCCCTGGAGGCAATTTGGCCAGACCTTTTTTCTCCCCCTAAGTTTAGCTGAGTTCCAGTGACCTTTCACTTAGTCCTTGTTTCTTATGGCTTGATACTTCTAGAAACTGCCACAGCTGCTGCTGATCCACTCTCCTGAATGCTCCAGCTGTGCCTCATCCTGGCTGCCCCCCTAGGGGCCAAGCCACGGTTTCAGGCTGGGCTAGTTTTCAGCTCCCAGCATTGTGATGATCCCTTCTTGCCTTGCTGCCTTCAGCGGGAGGTGTATTTTTGTGAGTTTTAGAGCCCTAAAATTTGTTTAGAGTCATATTTATGGGTATTTGACGTGGCTATGTGGGACCTGTGGAACTTTGCTGCTCAGATGCTGCCATTTTGTCTCCGACTCCATCTTACATAATTTTCACAAAAGAACATAATATGTTCTCTTATTTTTCATGTTATAAAAAGAAAAGGCCAAAATGAAAAATTAGATAGTATGAAATGATAACATTAATGCATTTTCAGTGGTTGTGATTAATTTTTCAATCTGCATTTCATGAACTTATATCTCTACTTGTTTACATGTTGACCAACTTTTTAAATCTTAGAAAGTGTTTCCTAAACTGAAACATATTTAGAAAAAAAAATAATGCTAACTACACTTCTTGTACAACTTTACAAGCAATGGAAATATTAAAGTTTTTCCAAGGATCAAGCATAAAGTTGAGTCAGTTCGTCAGTGTCTAAGAATGATTATAAAAAGGGACTTGGGGCCATGTGGAAATGTCTACAAAGAAAAAAGATTTCTGAATATATACACACATACATGTGTGTACATAGTTATATATAGATAGATAGATTATATATAGATATCTATATCTATGCCTGTCTCTCTGTCTGTCTATATATCTATCTGTCTATCTATCCACACAAAGAATTCACATGAAATACATAACCATGGATTCACTGGATTTTTCTATCATAGATGTTGAATCCCTTAGAGGTCTCCTCATCTAACTCTCTAACTTGTAAGCTCTAGATAGGTTGTGATTTGTTCATATTTTCACAGGGAATAAGTAGAATAGCAGTCTGATTGCACTTGTGAATGAGCTTCCCTTATGTCAGCTGCAAAGATCATTTCTAAAGAATATAGAGCTTCAAAGATCTTTAGAGACCTTTTAGTACAAACTCTTACTTTGATAGAGAAACTGAGGCCCAGAGAAATTAAATGATTTAACCCAGGTCTACAGTAAGTGGTAGAGCCCAGGGACCTACAATATAGATTTTAATCATGGTCCTCTCACAGCAAAAGTCCCTCTGCCTACATAGACTTCTATTTAACATGCTATATTTCCTCTGGCCCTTGCCTTAATTCACAAGTGTTCCAGCAATCTGAATTTTCATCAATTATTTCCCTAAAGCTATGTCAATATCTAATATTCCTGTGGTTTCTCAAAAGATAATATTAACAATACTAGCTATCCATAAACCATATACACAAATGATAGATTATTTCAGTTTAGAGATGATGACAAGAGGTACTAACTTGACACTTCAATACAGACCTCTTGAATATCCCCATCCAGATGGGGTCACAATTAACTCTCTGCTTTCTAAACCCAGGATGTAGATTTTGTCATTGTTTCCAAGAATGATCAATTTCTAAGCTTGGGGAATCTTTCACACCACATAAACTAACTGGAATTTAATTATTAGAACAAAATGATGGCCAATGCATTTACCTTGAGGGATTGTAGCAGTAAGCACCCTAGCATACCCAGCATGGCTGCTAGCACAGGTTCTTAGATCTGCTTTTCTAAAGGAAAGCAACTCAAAATGGGTTAACAATCATACTTTAATCAAACATATATCATTTACCTAGTTCAGGGGAAAAAGTCAGCACCCTGAATATCTGAGAATACATAAACAATACAAACAGAAGTTACAAGCAGAAGTTACAAGCAGACATATAAACAGATCAGCAGACAGGGCTTCCAGCTGTCTGACCATTCCATCCATACCTAGTTATTTACCAGAGAGAGAAGTACCAACTTCTGGGTTTTCAAAGCCGGGGGGCTCAATGGCTGCTCGTTGTCTTGTCTGGCCAAATCACACAACTTTTTCCATGGTGAGCCCCAAAGCAAAATCTAACATCAGTGTATATATAACCTTCTCCTGGATCAGAGAATGTCACAAACCCTCTTGACCCACTGCCCAATCACAAAGTAATAACGTGCAGGCAGTCCTGAAGAATAAGCTTCCTGCCACAGGCTCCATGTGACCATATTCAGCCTATTAGGGGGCAGAGTATATTTTTAAATCAGGAAAGGTTCTCAGATTCACTTAAGCCTATCAAGGGGACAAAGCGCAGGGAAGATCTTCGGATTCTCATTCTCATAACAGGGATCTACTTTCTAGTGACTTCAATTCCTATGTAGACTTTCTAGGACTCCCATTCCAAAAAGCAAAATTCCAGGGAAACGTAATTCTTAAGAAGAGGTCATTTGAAAAAATTCCTTATGGCTTATGAGGGAGAAACCCTTATAGTCACCAGATATCATCTACCAGATATCATCTCTGTTCTTTGACTAATATTATATAAACAATGAAAATTATATGATATAGAGAAAAAAATATTCAGAGTTTGTAATCAGAGGAAGAAGGTTCAAACTCTGGTTCTGCGGCAACTAAATGAAAGAGGTAGACCAGACATCCTCCAAAATTCCTTTTAGTTTATGATATGTGATCTTCTGAATGCTTTCTCTCCCTCTCTATCTCCATCTCCCTCTCCCTCTCCCTCCCTCCCTCTCTCTCTCTCTTCCTCTCCCTTTTTCTTTCCCTTTCCCTCTCTGTTTTTCTCAAGTATCTGTGGATATCAACATGTTTCTTGAATGATATTACCTTGGGGATGTTATAATTAATTAAATTTCAGCTTATTATATATTAGTTAAGGCTAATATTGAATTACAGCTTGAATAACCACCTGTCAGGTATGTTAGAGAGTGGATTACTTCAAAGGAGTGAGATGATTTCTAATGTTCCTTATAGCTTTAATATTTTGTGATGCTGGATATTTTTTTTTGTTGTTGTTGTCTCAAAGGCCTGGGGGTACACTTCAGCCTGATTGGCAAAACATTTTTTTTTAATTTTTCCAAATGCTGAGGGTACATCTCTGAGTATCATATATATATATATATATATATATATATATATATATATATATATTTTTTTTTTTTTCTTTTTGGAGGAAGGAAGGTATGGAAATTGGGGTTAAGTGACTTGCCCAAGGTCATATGGCTAATTTTTTGCTATGTGTCTGAGGCTGGATTTGAACTCAAGTCTTCCTGACTCCAGGGCCGGTCCTCTATTCACTGCACCCCCTAGCTGCCCCAAGTATCACACACTCTTATGAGACTATTCATAGATGATGTTTCCTGTATATTCAGAACACATGTCAGACTCCTATAGAACAGAAGAAGGAATTATTTTTTAAGAGCCTTTAGACTAATTTCCTGTACTTTGACAGTCATTTCTGATATCTTATAGGAGCAAGTCATCTGGGTACATATCTATTTTTCATGGTGCCTTAGGGAGCTTGATTTTTATATCTTTTAGGAAGAACATAAGACCAGAGGCAATGGAAATGGCTGGGGATAAGCAGAGAAATAAGGACTATTGTCAAGCCTATTGCCTTACTGTAGGAAACAAGAATTCTTAAAATGTCAATCTAAACTCTATAGTTATCTTATGGCACTATAGGATAGATGTATTGGATGATGATGCTGCAAGATGAATTGGCAGTTATTTGTACAACCATGTACACAACAGGTTGTTTAATGATTTTTAGTCATGTAGCAGAGATATCCCTAATGGTGTGACACAAGTCTCTACCCCCCACGGTGCTTTGTTCACTGTTTTTTATTGTTGTCATTATTTGTTTCATTTTAATCCAAGATGTAGATAAATGTAGTATCTCAGAATCTCAGAAATGAAAGAAACTTCAAGGTTCCTCTTTTCAGACATTTATGTGATCTATTATCCCATCATCTCCCTTTTTAGGAAAATCAAAATATCAAATACTTTCATGTATGCATACATATTTATTAAATTATTTTCAAGATCATAAAGGAGAAGTGAAAAACCTCAGGTCTCTCAGAAATATTCCAGCACTAATTAAAACAAAAACTAACAAAAACAGAGCTTCAGAGGAAACTGAGAATGGCCAAGAAATAGAAAGAAAAAATACAGAGTCCATTTCATCAGCCTAATGTCATAAAAAGAAACATGGCCACTAGAAGAAGGGAAAAGTTGCACATTTCAGCTGTGAGCTGTGAGCTGTGTGTGTGTGTGTGTGTGTGCGTGTGTGTGTATGTGATGGTGGAGATGTTTAGAGGAGTGGCATAAGGAGATGGGCACTGGATCCAGGCACAGTCTAGTTCAAGGATGCCTAGAGCCTACAACTATATCCCTCTGACACCAGAACAGGGACTCAGAAGACTATAGAGCCTATTATAAGAGGGCAACAATTTGAGAACATCTTGATTCAGATCCTTCCCCTATCTAGAATATCCCAGAGAGAATAGACAGATCTCTTTAAAGTGGCTTTAATGCTGACTCCCTACTGCAGAACACTCCACATACACTGTCTCAATGCTTATGCTAGGTAGCATGGAGCTACCAAAGGCCAAAATACTCCTACAAATGACAAAATAGGGTTTACTCTATTCACTGATGTCTTGTGCTTTGTGGAAGATCCCACTCTGAGGTATGAGGACTAAATAACAAATCTCAAAGAAAATCACAGATTTGATACAATCTCATGTGGAATTTCTGGAAGAAATGAACAACAAATAAAACTCATACAAATGAAATGATGGATTTAGGTGAAAGAATAAAACTGAGAATTAGATGATCAACATCAAATAATGGAAGGAAAGTGAATAGCTTAGTATCAGAATTTCAAAATATTACTGAAGCAACAGATTCCTTGAATGTTGGATTGATCCAGACAGAGATGAATGACTGAAACAAACAAGAAACACTAGAATAAAGTCAACAGATTGAAAATACATTGGAAAATCAAAGTTATTATCTATCAAAAACAAATGGCATAAAAAGAAGTCAATAAGAAATAATCTAAGAATCATTGATATTCCAGAAAACATTTTTTTTTCCAAATAGATGCTATCATCAGGAAATCATGACTGAAAACCATTCAGATTTATATTAGAACCAGGGGGCCAATGTGACTAATAGAGGTAAAAAGTGATGAAGGAAATTGAAAAATTGCTGAGTACTTGTAATCACCCCAAACTTCTTCCTGAAAATCCCTTTTTAAAATAATAATGTTTAATCCAATTCAATAGAAAAAAAATTAACTTAATATCTCCTACATGGCAGGTGTGCAAAGTTCTGGGATTATAATAAAAAGAAATTTCTTGCCATCAAGGAGCTTATAATAATTAGGGGAAGAGAACACACAAAAGAAGGCAAGAGAAGAAGGGAAAGGAAGGGACATCAGGGATTATCTGATTTATGGGGGGAGGTATCATATAGCTCTATGAGCTTAAAACAGGCACAGTAATGGACAGTTTGGAGTTTCTGCCTTCTATAAAGGATAGCTTTTGAAGATGCTTGGTATTCTTCATTCCAGCTCTCCAAATAGAGCAGAAGGGAGGCTGAGGAATATTTGGTTAATCAAAACTTCACTTAGCAGCATGGTGGCAACTTGTAATGCCAAGCAAAGGCAACTTCCAAGGTTTGGATCACCAGCATAGTAAACCCCATTTATTCAGCAAACATTCACAGAACAGAAAAAGTCAAAACACAGTGTAAATTGTTCCTTTAGCAAGTAAGTTCTCAATTCAATCCAGGTACTACTTCACCCCTAGACAGTACATTCATTTAG
>CM053585.1:169148851-169167717 GCA_028646515.1 Pseudochirops corinnae
AACAAAAATGTTAAAAAAATCAGAGGGTCAAGTAAAGATTTCACGTGCATTTTTCTAGAAATCTTTCTAAGTGATGTCCAACAGTGAAATGACAAGCCTCTGGATCTGAACATTTGTGAATTCTAGTTCCATTCAACCATAAATTAATCAATTTTTGCCTGTATATTTTCTATAAAAGATAGTGTTAGATAATTTGTGAAAAGTTTACCTGGAAGGTAAACTTCATCTATGATCTTACTTCTACCTACAGTTAAGCACTCTGTTTCCTGTCCTGTCCTTTTCACAAGTGATACCATATATTGCCTAAATGAGACCTATTATACTATTATTTCTGGACATCTTCATATCATACTGTCATACATACTTTTTCTGCTTCTGTCCTTTCACCTTGCTATTCCCTTTCACCCTTCAACTTGTAACACTGAGAATCATAATCAAATCACCACTAATATTCCAAGAATAAATAGCTCAATCTATTACTCTGAGGCTCCATTCATCATCCTTATACTATTTCTAAACAAAACACCCCTCAGTCATCTTTCTCTTATATGTTTTGTTTCCCATTATTTTGAAATGTTTTTTCAAACTGTCCTATACCAGACTAGTGTGATGGAAGTATAGAAGTAGTCAAGCTGGCACAGAAGGCAGGAATTGATGGTAATTTCAGAGTCATATTTGCTAGAAAGAAAATGAGATTGTGGAGTTCTATTACAAACCATACCTGAACTCAATTTCCTTCATCATAAGGAAAGGGAAGAAAAAAGCAAGGAAAAGTAAATATATAGGACAATACTCAAACATTACATGCATATTTTTGAACTGAACAGAAAAACAAACTGATAATGAAATACTGGTCTAATCCTATGCCTATAAAATGCAGAAAATGGTAGAGTGGAAAGCATATGAGAACTGAATTTGAATCTTGACTGACATTTGCCTTGATTGACTCTATGACCACTGACAAGTCACTTAACCTTTATGAACTTGTTAATCAATTGTAATTCAAAAGACCACTATGAAGATCAAATTAGATGATGTATAAAAGTACTGTGTTAACTTTAAAGTGCAATACAGATGACTATTATTGTAGCACAACATGGATATATGGGATTTAAACAACTCATGCTGCTGAAATGTTCTATTTCATCTTCTATTAATCTTTGCAATTTATGTTTTTGCAAATATCCATTAATTTCACTTAGATTGTCAGGGTATTTTGACATAAAATTGGGCCAAAATTGTTTATCGTCACTGGGGTTACATCTGCTCTTATCATTTTTTATAAGAGCTATTTAGTTTTCTTCTTTTAAATTAAATAAGGCAATGGTTTATTTTATTGATTTTTATTTTCATGAAACCAGCTCCTGGATTTCTTATTTATATCAATGTTGTTGTATGTTTAATTTTTTAAAAATTAATTTTGGTTTATTCTCCTTTGATTTCAAGATTTCTATTTTGGCATTTAATTGAGAATTTTAAAATGTTGTTTCTCTAGTGTTCTTATTTTTCAGTTGTATAGCCAATTTGTGATCTACATCTCATTCTTTTCTATTTATCTATTTCTTTTCTATCATGTCCTTTACCCCAAAATTTTATTTTGCTTTTAATCACTGTCTCCCTTAATCTGACATTGCTGTTATTGCTCCTTTCCTTCTCTTAGCCTCTTCTTTACCTGCTTACCAATTGGGTAAGATGAATTTCTATACCTGTGTGTATATGGACATTTCTTGCTTCACATGAATTAGCATTATGCAAACATGACTTTTTATAAAGAAGTCTGAAAGAAATACATGTTGAAGAAAGCAAAAACAAAGATCTAAGTTAACTTTACTGTATAGTTTTGTTCTCTCTCTCTCTCTCTCTCTCTCTCTCTCTCTCTCTCTCTCTCTCCCTTCTTCCTCTCTTTTTCCCTTCCTCCCTTCTTCCTGCTCCCCCCCTTATGCTCCTTAGCTTGTTGTTCCATGGCCTCCTTCCTTAATCCCTCCCCTCAAAAAATCTTAATTAAAAAATTTCCAAGTAAAAACAGAACTATTTCAGAGAATTCATTTGAGACTTCCAACATTGAGAGAGGAGACATTTGTCACCCCACTCTACCTACCTGCCCAGTTCTATCTGCTTTCCCTCTGTCTGTGCTAAGACACTTTGTCTCTGTTCCTACTCTCACTCATCCTCTCCTTTGTCTGTGTCCAACTCCCATACTTCTCCCCTTCTCCCCCATTCTTCCTTTCAGCTCTAGCCAGGTCCCTGGGTGAATGACCTCAACCTTGAAGATTCTTTCTACTGCTCTCACTTCTTTGCCCCCAGATGTCCTTGAATCATGTCATTATCCCCTCCATCCATGTGTACATGAACCACTTTTTGCCTCTCTCCTTCAATTCCTTTCCCATATACATAGGCAGATATTTTTAAAAATGCTTTATGTAGGGGTGCAATGGCAAGCAACTGAATATTTAGCACCTTGTTTCAGTTTAAGTGTCTTTGAGCCTTGCCCTGATTATATCTGGTTTTTGTTAAGAAACAGAACTTGTGAATGCAACAGTGGGAGGGACTTGTCAAAGACAGGAACAAGAAGAATGTAATAGGTGGGTGGAACAGGGAGGAGCTAATGACAGATAAAAAGCTAGAGCACACTTGGTACTGAGAAGAGCTGAGGAGGAGAAAACTTGTGGTATCCAGCACTCTGTCTGTTCTGTCTGTGTTGATTTGTGTTTGTGATACTTTCTGCAGAAGCCCTGGGACCTTCCTGGAAGCCCTGAAAGATGATTTTCTTGTTATATGTTTGCAGAAGTCCTCGAGGAGGGTTTCAGAGATCCTCAGACTATACTGATGACTTGTGTTGATCTCTCAGACCTTGTTTATGGGTCTGTGTTGAATTCACAGGCAAAGAGTAAATTGATGATGGTGCCAAAAATGTGCCTGAATGTTGTTTTGGCTTTGTTAAGCTTTGTCTTCTCAGAAACAGAAACTGTGAAGGACTTGAAGTGGACTGGACACTGTGAGCTTCAATATGGAAAAGTAACTGGACAAGGAACTTGATGAGGAACTGGATAAAGAGGTGCATGAGGAGCTGGATGAGGAGCTGGACAAGGAGCTGAGACTTGCCTGCCTGTGAATCCAGATGACAGTTAGGTAGATTCAGGCAAGAGCTGAACACATGGAAGAGGAACCATGGAATTTGGGAACCAGCCAAGATGGAAAGACCTCTCCTTGGCAACTGAGTGCTAACTGAGGAGATCGTGATTTATAGTGACCTAGGGGTAGGAGAACTTTGTACTTTGTACCTTGAACCCCTTAAGGATAATTGGAAGCTACTCTACAATCAAGAAGAAAGAAGACTTTCAAACTGAAGAGATTAGGGCAATGTGACGTAGGAGTGGGAGATTTTTGTACTTTCTATCCGTTAAGGAGGATTTTTCCTTGAAGATGATTGAGTAAATGACTTACTGATTGATATCTTTTGTTTAAAACTATGTGGCCACTTTAGTGATAAGTTGTTATATTGTATCATTGTGAATTTTGTACTTTGGTTTCTGCGAATGTTTTGCTTTAGTTTACTGCTGAATAAATAGAGAGTTCACTATACCATATGATCAGAACCTAAAAGCTATTCACAGCAGTAGTCTTCTGGAGAGCTGGTTGTGCCTGGCTTAACAAGAGGGCTGCAGAATGGTCTGTTTATGTAAAGAGAATATTAGGTATATGTATGTGTCTATATATACATATATACATATGTGTATAAAATATACATATATGTGTTTATTTTTTCTTCCCTTTTGAACCACTTAAGATAATAGTGAAATCCAAAGATTACCCACTCCCCAAAACCTATTTCCTTATTCATATTAAAAAAACACAAAACAGGGAGCCAAGATGGCGGCAGAGAAGCAGAAAAACTCCATAGTTCCCACCATACCCACCTCAAATACCTATAAAATATGACACTAAACAAATTTTAGAGCTACAGAACCCTTAAAGTGACAGAGAGAAAGCTATATCCTGCTGTAGGCCATCCAGCAGACAGAAAGGAAGAGTTCATGGCAGGCTGGGAGGCAACCCCAGCCCTATGTGAGCCCGTAGTTTTAGCCACAGGGCGGCCCTGACCAGTGGCTGCAGCAGATTTCAGGAGAGTGGATCACCAGCAGAAGTGGTGGTTTCCAGAATTATCAACCCATAAATGCCAAAAAAATGTGAGAGATCAGTGTAGAACTCTGTTGGAACTGGGGAGGATGGAGGAGCAAGTCCAGCCCCTGCCACCAGAGCTGGAAGTGGTGGAGGTGCAACAGATCCACGTGGCTGCTTCAGAGCTGCTGGACTGCAGATCACTGGGAGTCCAAGCAAACATTCAGAGGGTAATCACTCTTGCTTTAACCTGCCTAGATCTGGATCGCAGTTTGGGTGGTGGTGCTGAGGGGTGTGACTGGTGATCCAGAGTTTGTGGGGGCTGCAGAGAGGACACCCTCCTAATACCTCTGCCAGCTGCAAAAACCACATGGATTTGGGACAAAGCTTTCTCCAATGGAAGTAGAGTTGTACTGTGGCAAAGAGCTCATAAGTCAAGTAATTGAGTGGCAACAGGAGCAAGCAAAGGAAGCAAAGCAAGCACAGCAATCAAACTCAAGATTCCTTGTTTGGTGACAAAAAGGATCAAAGCATTGAAGGGGAAGAAGACAGTAAAGTCAGAACTCCTGAACCAAAAGCTTCCAAAAAAAAATATGAATTGTTTACAAGCCATGTAGGAGCTCGAGGATTTAGAAAATCAAGTAAGAGAAGTGGAGGAAAACTTGGGAAGAGAAATGAGAATGGTGCAAGAAAATCATGAAAAGTGAATCAACAACCTGACTGAATAAAATAACACCTTAAAAAATAAATTAACTGAAATGGCAAAAGAGGTCCAAAAAGACAATGAGGAGAAGAGTGCCTTAAAAAGTCAAATTTGCCAGATGGCAAAGTATTTTAAAAGCTCAGTGAAGAGAATAATTTCTTCAGAATTACATTGGAGCAAGTGGAAGCTAATGAGTTTATGAGAAATCAAGATGTTATTAAACAGGTCCAAACAAATGGAAAAATAGAAGGCAATGTCAAATATCTCACTGGAAAAACTACTGATCTGGAAAATAGATGCAGGAGAGATAATTTAAAAATTATTGAACTACCTGAAAGCATGATCAAAAAAAGAACCTAGAAATCATCCTCCGAGAAATTCTCAAGGAAAATTACCCTGATATTTTAGAACCAGAGGGCAAAATAGAAATGGAAAGAATTCACAGATCACCTCTTGATAAAGATCCCAGAAAAGAAAACTACTAGCAATATTATAGCCAGGTTTCAGAGTTCCCAGGTCAAGGAGAAAATATTACAACCATTTAGTAAGAACCAATTTGAGTATTGTGGAAACACAATCAGGATAACACAAAATCTAGTAGCTTCTACATTAAAGGACTGATGGTCTTGGATATTCTGGAGGTCAAAGGATCTAGGATTAAAATCAAGAATCACCTAACCTAGAAAAACTGAGTATAATGTCTCTGGGGAAAATATGGTCATTCAGTGAGATAGACCACTTTCAAGCATTCTAGATGAAAAAAAAAACAGTGTTGAATAGAAAATTTGACACTCAAATACAAGAAGCTAGAAGAGCATGAGAAGGTAAATGGGGAAAAGAAATTGAAAGGAACTTATCAAAGTAGCACTATTTACATGCCTATATAGAAAAACAATAATTGTAACTTATGAAACTTTTCTCAGTATGAGGATATATGTGAGTATATGTGAGGGTATATGTGAGTATAAATACATATGTGGGTGTGTGTATGTATGTGTACAGGTATTCATAGACAGAGGGCACAGTATCAATTGAATAGGAAGGAATGATTTTTAAAAAGTGAAATTGAGAGGTGAGAGAGGAATTTAATGAGGGGAGATGTGGAGTGACAGAATAGGGTAAACTATCTCATATAGAAGAGGCAAGGGATAAATGTTGCGAAGGAAGGGAAGAACAGGAAGGCAAAAGGGATTGGGTCAACCTTACCCTCATTGAATTTGGCTTAGGGAGGGAATGACATACACACTAAATTGGGTATCTAGGACAGTAGGAGGGTTGGGGATGAGAGGGGCGAAGATGAAGGAGGGGGCAGGTTTGGGTGGAGGGTAGTTAGAAGCACACACTTTTGAAAAGAGACAGAGTCAAAGTAGAGAATAGAGCAAGTAGGGGGCAGGATAGGATGAAGGGAAATATAATCAGTCTCTCACAATATATCCACTATGGAAATGTTTTGCATAACTACACACGCACAACCTGTATTGAAATGCTTATCTTCCCAGTAAGGGTGGGTGAGGAGGGAGGAAGGGAAAGAATCTAGAAGTCAAAGTAGTAAAATCAAGTGTTTTTTTTTAATAATAATAATGGTAATAATAATAATAATAATAATAATAATAATAATTATTATTATTATTATTATTATTATTATTATTATTTACATGCAACTGAGAAATAAGATATACAGGCACCGGGTTCTGGAGATCATTCTTGCCCTATCAGAAAGTGGGAGGAGAGATGGGGGAGGATATAGGAGAGAACATATTGAGGGAAGGGGATATATAGGGGATATATAGTTCTGTTTTGGGGTGGTGGGTAGGGGAAAGATGGGGAGAAAATTTTGTAAGTCAAAATCTTGTGGAAATGAATCATGTAAACTAAAAATAAACATAAAATTTAATAAAAAAGAACCCATAAAAGCTTTTCCCTACATGTCTTTTATGGGGAGGTTTCTTTCCTTATTCTTCCTCTCTTTTACCTCTTTCCCCAGGGCATCCCTCTTTTCCACAATTCTATTTTTCTTTTGAAATCATTCTGATATAATAGACACATCCATGTCCTCTGTCTAAGAAAGCTTCATCCAACTACCTTAATGATGATAATGTTCCTGGGAGTTATATGCATCATCATCCCATATGGCAATGTAAATAGTTTAATATTTTTAAATTCCCTATGATTTCCCAGTCATGTTTATCTTTTTATGCTTCTCTTAAGTGTCATTTTTGAAAGTCACCAATCTTTTGTTTTGTTTTGTTTTGTTCTAGTCTTTTCATCAGGAATGCTTGAAAGTTCTCTATTTCATTAAATTTTCATGTTTTTCTCCATAGGATTATACAGGTTCATACTAAGTTTTGTTGGGTAAGTTAATTTTGGTTGCATTCCTCGTTCCTTTGCTTTTCAGAATATCATAAACTGAGCTCTTTGATCTTTTATAATGGTAATACACAATCTTTTATGATGCTGACTGTGACTCAACAGCATAGATAGTGAATTTTCCTTTATAATTTCTTGAAATATGATGGCTAGGCTCATTTTTTGTTCATGGCTTTTAGTCCAACAATTCTTAAATTATCTCCCTTCAATCTATTTTCAAGATCAGTTGTTTTTCGTATAAAATAGCTTACATTTCTTCTATTTTTTTCATTTTTTAATTTTGTTTATTGTTATTTGATGTCTTATGAAATTATTAACTTTTACTTGCATAGGTCTAATATCTAGTGAATCATTCACTTCAGTGAGGTTTTGCATTTCTTTTACCATTTGGCCAATTCTGATTTTAAAGATGTTATTTTCTTCAGTATTTTGTCTCTTTTATAAAATGTTAATCCTGTTTTCTGAATTTTCTTCTCATTTGTTTTCCCAAATTTTTCTCTACTTCTCTTTATTACTTTTTAAAATATTGTTCATCTTTTTATTTCCTTCTTTAGCTATTCTAAAAAATCTTGTTTGATTTGTTTACAATCTGCATTTTTTTCCTTTGAGGCTTTGCCTGTAAATATTTTCAAGTCATTATTTTCTCAATTTATATCTTGAGCTTCTGTGTCAACATAATAGTTTTTTAGTAGGTTTTTTTTCTTGTTTTCTTTCCTTTTTCATTTCTTTCTTTGATGTTTGTTTGTTTTTTTTTTCAGATTGTTTCTTGACTTTAGACTTTTATGCTGGAGTTAGACTCTGTTTACTTTTTGATGTGCAGGGAAAGTCACTAGCTTGAGTTTCTTTCTTTTATATACTTCTGCTTTCTAAACTCATTCTGGGTGCTGGTAAATTTTTGGTGCTTCCAATGTGGTATAATCTATGGAGATGTTTGGTCACTGTACTAGTCTATGTTCAGGTCCTTACACAAGGAGGGCCCCTGCTCCCTAATGACTGTGACTATTCTTCTCTAACCTGAAACTGTGACACAGGACTCAGCACTGGATGACAGTGCTGCCAAATCATGCCCCTATTCCTTGTCAGTGGTCCCCTGGTATTCTTTTTCTGATTAGGTCTTTGGTCTCTTTACTATCCCTGGGCACAAATGCTAAGCCATGATCCATAGCCAGTTCTGTGTCTCTTCTGCCTGCACCATATTGCACTTCCACCACACTCTGTTTCCACTTTGCTGTAATACAGGCCATTTTCCACCATAGAGTCCACAGTCCTTAAAGCTGTCCTGCACTGGAACAAATGACTCACTGTATTTTTTTCCTACTTAGATTTCCAGTGTTTTCTGTCATTCAATAGGAAGGTTTTGAGGGAGCTTTGATAGTTTTGACTCTTTACTCCTCCATCTTGACTTCACCTCAGAATAATATTTTAAATGCATAAAACAAAATGTATACAATTATATAAAAACCCAGTTATATCACAATAATGTTAGAATTTTTTTTTGAAGTCCAGGCAAGTGAACAAGTATTTCTTATTTGCCTAGTATGTGTCTAGCACTGTGATAATCACTGGGAATACAAAAAATAGATTTAAAAAGTGATCACCTCCCAAAGAACTCATCATCTAATGAGGGAGACCACATTAAAATAACTGTACAAATAAGATATTACACAGGATAAATTAGAGCCAATATCAGAAGGAACACACTCAGATTAAGGAGGAATAGGAAAAACTTTTTTGTAAAAGATAGGGCTTTAGTTGAGAGTTGAAGGAAGTCAGGGAAGCCAAGAAACAGAAATGAGGAGAGAGAGAGTGCCAGGGATGGGATACAGCCAATTGCAATGCCTGCAATTAGAAGATGGAGTGTCTTTTGTGAGGAACAGCAAGAAAGAAAGTATCACTATATTATAGAAGTGTAGAGAAGAGTAAGGCATAAAAAAAAAAATGGAAAGGTAGTATTGGATCCCTAGTTAAGAATCATTACCTAAGATGTTAATGTTAACCTACAGATTGTCTCAAGACAAATGGGTATTATTGCTCTTGGGTTTTATATTTTTGGCTGTGCAGATATGTGTATATTTTAATAGCTAAACTTATGCACACATACACATATCGTTGTTTGAACCAGTTTAATATTATTTTATTTTCAAATTGCTATTTGCAAATACTAAATTTGTGGATGTCAAAGTGGAATTTTTAATTGCCTTATTATGGATTGTATATTATTGGGCCATTTTTCACTGTTTAAGTAGTTAGGTCTTAAACTAAGCTTGAAACTTGACAAAGCCAACTCAGAGAAAGCATTCTCCAATAGGAATACAGCCAAAGCAATCTATGAAAGATGTTCTTCTCAGGGCTTGGAGTAGTACCAATTAGAGTTAGGGGGGAGAAAAGGCAAAAACAGGCATCTGAGAAGAGGTTATAAACCTTCTCCTCTGGCTACTTCCTTTTGAGACTAATTGCAAGGACAAGAAATGCTCAGAGAGAAGATTCCTCACAAAGACCCATACATGCTTACGTACGGAATCTGATTCCTTAGGCTTCTCCCATAGAGCATTCTCTTTTTCCTGTATAGATTCCTCTGTGTTCATAATTATACCTTTGTGATATTTGTGGCTTCATTATCATGGTTCCCCAAATGCTTGTATTGCTCATTGGGGATCCAGGGACCTAGGACTCTAGGGGGTCTATAGGCACTCTGATCAGTCCCAAAGAGAACAAAGGATAATTTTCCTGAGTTGTGATCTTAGAACTCACTCTCTATATACTGAATGTGAAATTTAAAATGGTTTCACAATCAAATGACCTCTCTCTTACTATACCATGACTTAGTTCCATATTCAAAAATATTTCTTTCCTTGAACACACGTAATAACTAATCCATATGCTTTGCTCTTTGATTCAGTTTGTCTCTGTCATAACTGTTTTTCAAAAACACCCAGGGCCTGGATCTCAGTAAGATAACACAGGAATATCTTGATGAAAGAGTAGTTGGTTGTGAAGATAAGAAATCTTCTGTCAATAGATATACAAACAAATATCTTAACCACACTTCTTACATTCACCAAAGTTTCTCAACTTTAACATTACTCTTCAGGAAATGGATATTATCATTCTCATACTTTTGAAGCTTCTCAAAATGAATGAAAATGCATTTATTAAGTGTTTAACTATGTGTTAAATATTCTACTAAGTTTGGAAGATATATGTATAAAAACAAGACAGAAATTGCTGCAAAGGAGCTTACATTCCAATAAGGAGGTTTTTACATATAAGCTAACTGAAGCTAATAAAGGATATATTGGTCCAGGAAGTCAGAAAAATGATGAATTAAGCAACAATGAAATCTATTGATATGGCCACTCCAGAGGTAATAATAATATTTTGGGTTTGGTTTTTATTATTATTATTCTAATTCTTGGAGTAAGAAGAAGAAAGTGGGTAAGGCAGCTAGGTAAAATAGTGAATTGAGCACTGAGCCTGGATTCAGGATGATTTGAGTTCAAATCAGACACATACTGGATGTGTGAGTTTAGAGAAGTTACTTAGGTGTTCTTTGCCTCAGTTTCCTCATCCGTAAAATGAGGATAATAATATCTACTTTCCAGGGTTGTTATGAGGATCAAATAAGACAATAATTATAAAAATGCTTAGAACAGTGGCACATAGTAAGCATTATATAAATGGTTGGTGGTGGTGGTGGTGGTGGTATAAGATTTAACAGAATGGGATTGAGGTGGGGTGAAGTTGAGAAGGCATGATTCCAGGGATTTCAGAGCTGAGTGGTTTAGCTCCTCCTGGGGAGGTCCCTGAGGATCCTATTTAAAGAGTAGAACAACCACAGGGATATATGAAACTCTTGCCTTATTAATCTCCCCTCCCCCAAGTATAAAAAAAATAAAACACAACAATAGTAGAAGAAAGGCAAGACAAATTGATTCTAAAAATCCCCTGGTAACTTCATTTCTTCCTCTTTAAATATCCATAAAAAATCTGGTTCCATATCCCTTTAGGGAAGCCCACCTACATGATCCTTTTCCTAACTATTTTTGTTAGTGCTGACCCATGTTGGTAGTCTGAGTTTGTTACAAGCAAATGGTCAGAATCATAATAATAATCATAATAACCGTATAATGCTTCAAGACTGGCAAAGTGCTTTATATATCTGTTCACTCATTGTTGACTATGGCCCTGACTTTTCCCTATGTATGCATGTATGCATATGTATGTGTGAATGTATGTATGTATTATATGTGTATGTTTATGTGTATATATATATATATATTTCTTAATTATTTGAATATTTAACGAAACTACTTATGTATGTTACATGTTAGGAATAGCTTGTAAAGAATCATTTATAATGGTTAAAAGTTTTCCATTATAAAAAGATCTCTTTTCCTTTAAATATTATAAATGCTATAGAAAAGGTCATAGGTATCTCAGAATTTTTGTTACAATTACAAATATTTCAGCAACACTAGTACCAAAGAAACAAAAGGCATATTAAAATCACCAACCTGAGTAGGTAATAAAGAACATAGATTATTGGGATTCTTATTCCTCTGTTGAACACAAGGGATTCCAGAGAGAAAGCCTGAGGAGCTGCTGGGAAATGTTAGAAATTTTAGACCAAACTAAGGTGGGGCCACAAGATGAAAGCAAATGTTCCTTTTTGAATTTACTTGTGAAAATAGTTTTACAAGGTTTCAATTATGCCCTTCTCTTCCCTTCTCCCCTGAGAGTAGGATGAGAATATGTTGCATTAATTTTGGTTCCCAGGGAAAGGTTCAGGGAAGCAAAAAATTACAAAATTACAATCACTACAATTATACAGGTTCCTACTTCTTGTCTCATTCCACATCCCTGACTAGCTGATCTATGCCTGGAGCATTGAGTAACTTCAAAGGGAGCTTAATGATTTGGACCAGCTCTGGAGGTCTCTGTAGGGCACGGAGAATGGCAGCAAATGGATACATAATACATTAAACATTTAAAGAAAGACATAATTGGATGTGGTTTATGATATTTAAAATTCAGGGTTCACTAACCTATTGAATACATTTCATACATATCCATGTATTCTATTAACATTTAACTATCACTGCAGATTTCTACTGCAAGAATTATTTTTTTCACCCTAACTGCCTGGGGAATGGTCCAAATCCCTAAATAAAACTCATGTTAAGACAAAATTTATCTATCAGTGTTATATTTATAATTTCCCTGAAACTTTTTCCCTTAAGAATACAGACAAGGCCACCTCAAAAATGGCAGCAATAATAGATCAGCATTTTGGCTATCAAAATCCTCAAGTTTGGAAAGGTCCAGTTATTTTAAAAGTGACAATATGTAAGGAGAAGATCCTTGACTATAGTGCCCTTTTAATCAGAATAAACTGGCAATATTTTAAAAAGGGTAGCCATAACATTTTTTGCAAGGTGAAAAATGGAATTAATAGAGAATGCTGTTTTAAAACTAAATGTATCTCAGAAATATTTAAAAGGAATTAATAAATTGAACTTTATTAAGACTTGTAGTTCTATTACTCCCAATACCTTCTCACATTTTTGCATTTAAGTTCTAACAGGGGGGCGACAACTCCAGCTTTTAAGCATAACCTTATATGTTTGCCCTCCTAACACGAGATCACAATCCCAAACTGGTGTGCTCCCGATCAATCTCAGCCAATAGTCACAATTATCTCTTAGCAAAGGTATTTAATATGATAGAATAACAATAAGTAACAAAATACCCCCTCACACAGAAAACTAGGGTATGCTCTCAAAAATGTACAGAGCATATGTGGGATTAGTGAGTGTGCTCAAATATACTTATATCAAGGAGGCAACTCACAACTCTTTGTACTGTGAAGTCTAAAAGTCCTTTCTCTTTTCTTAGAGTTCTCATTCTGCTTCCCTTGGATTCAGTATCTCTGCCAAGCATGTTGCTCAGTTAGGGTTCCAGGGTCTATTCCTCATCACAGTCTAACTCTTCTGTGCTACCAGAGATCAGACTCCTAAGAAATACTTCCTAAGGTTAATTTCTCTACTTATCTGTCTGTCTAGATCGTATTTCTCTGCCTTCTGATAAATGTAGTTTCTCTGACTAATGAAGCTGCTCCATATAAACAAACAAACAAACAAACAACAAAAAACCCACAGCTGATGGTATGTTAAGGAGAAAAAACCCCTTCTTTTGCTCTTCAAAGGTCTTCTCCACAGGCAGTTTATGGTTGGCAACATCTACAACTCCTAAGAATTGATTTAAAGCCTTCAGTGATGGAGCAAATAAAGTTGCTCCCTTTAATTCCATCAGAGAAATGAGTTCAAAGTTCATAAAAAGGATCACTCAATGTGGTTTCATTTTTACAGATAACTTAAAAACTTTTTGTCACATTATGGTTGCTTTCTGGACCAGGAGACTGGTGTAAGATTAACTCCTCTACATAAATCAAAAAAATTAGGGGAAGGTATTTAGCATAGAAATTATGTGTGATGATTTTTTAAGTTCAAAATGATTTTTTTTTCTTTTGATGAAATAAAATGCAAAAATAATGGGAAGTAAATTAAACTTCAAAATGTGAGAGAGCTAGATTAAAGAACATTAAGATTAATTTGATGATGAATGGCAATACTTTCCAAAATATTAAACCTGAACAATAAATCAGGTTTGCAGTCTGAGTTAATTGAAAACTAAGTGACTTAATGACAGGATGATTTGAATAAGAACAGTTTTTCAATAGGCAAGATTCTTAGCTTGGGAAGCTAATAAGTCAGAATTAATAGACAATTTGGACAAAATGTTCAAATAACGGTAGTGTGTAAATTTGCTGAGGGACTCTGGCAATATTGTAAAATCTGTTTGAGAAAAACTTCTATTTAAGTTGAAAGTTATAGATTATAAAACTGCTAGGGTATTAAATGCAGTGGTAATAAATTTTAACCACTAAGACCATGGCAAAAATTCTTATTTGATAAAAACAAGGAAACAAACTAACAAATGAATAAAAATGCTTTGACATGTTTACTGAAAGATTCCTTTTTAAAGTGAAAAAAAATATTTTCCTGGACCTCCTTATTACTGTTTTGTTCCTATTGTTGACTTACAAGGAAGTATATAAGCATATAGAAAGGAAAATAATAATCATTACACACCTTATTGATCCATTAAGAATAAAACATTCTGGGGCAGAGCCAAGATGGCAGCATAGAAACAACAAGGTTCTGCAGCTCCCACAAACCCATTAAATATGACTCTAACCAAATTTTAGGGCTCCAAAACTCACAAAAATACACCTCCAACTGAAGGCAGCTTGGCAGGAAGGGCTTATTGCAGCATACTGGGTGCCAAAACCAGCCCAGCTTGAAACCACGGCTGGGCCCCAGGGCAGCCAGGACTAGCCACAGCTGAAGCCTTCAGGAGAGTGGATCAGCAGCAGCTGGGGCAGTTTCCAGAATTATCAAGCCATAAGAAACAAGGACTAAGTGAAAGGTCAGGGAAACTCAGCTAAATTTGAGGAAGAAGAGCAGTCTGGCCAAACTGCCTCAAGGGCAAGGAAGCGGCAGAAGTGGTGGCACTGCAGCTGCCTCCACATAGCTACTTCAGAGCTCCCGGCCTGCAGACTGCAGAGGGGCCAAGCTATCGTTCAGAGGCCAAGTGCTCTTGCATTTAGCCACCTGGATCCAGATCGTGGTCTTTCGGTGGTAGATCTGGGGTATGTTTTCAGTGAGCCAAAGCTGGTGGAGCCAGGAAAAAAACCAGTAGCCTCCCAATAGTTCAAGCAGCTACAAAAACCCCAGCTATTTGGGACAGAGCTTTCCTCTCTGGAAGCAGAGTTCCACAGAGCTAAAAAGTCAAGTAACTGACTGGCAACAACATGAGCAGGCAAAGGAAGCAAAGTAAGAACAGCAATCAAACTCTAGATTACTTCTTGGGGGACAAAAAGAATCAAAGCATGGAACAGGAGGAAGACAACACAGTCAGAACTCCCATATCAAAAGCTTCCAAGAAACATGAAGACTGCCTACAAGCCACAGATTAGCTGAAGAAGGATTTTGAAAACCAAATAAGAGAAGTGGAGGAAAAATGGGAAGAGAAATGAGAATGATGCAAGGAAATCATGAAAAAAGTGTCAACAACCTGACTGAAGAAAATAACACCTTAAAAAAATAGATTAACTCAAATGGCAAAAGAGGCCCATAAAGCCAATGAGGAAAAGAATGCTGTAAAAAGTCGAATTTGCCCGATGGAAAAAGAATCTCAAAAGCTTTCTGAAGAGAATAATTCCTTCAGAATTAGAGTGGAGCAAATGGAAGCAAATGACTTTATGAGAAATCAAGATACTATTAAACAGATCCAAACAAATGAAAAAGTAGAAGGCAATGTGAAATAACTCCTTGAAAAAATCATGACCTGGAAAATAGATCCAGGAGAGACAATTTTAAAATTACTGGACTACCTGAAAGCCATGATCAAAAAAAGAACCTAGAAAGCATTCTTCAAGAAACTCTCAAGGAAAATTGCCCTGATATTTTAGAACCAGATGGCACAATAGAACTTGAAATAATTCACCAATCACCTCTTCAAAAAGATCCCAAAAAGAAAACTCCTTGGGGTGGCTAGGTGGCGCAGTGAATAGAGCACCAGCCCCAGAATCAGGAGGACCTGAGTTCAAATCTGGCCTCAGACACTTAACACAAAACCTAACCATGTGACCTTGGGCAAGTCACTTAACCACAACTGCCCTCCAAAAAGCAAAACAAATTTACAAAAATTTAAAGAAAAAAAAAAGAAAAAGAAAAGTCCTAGGAATGTTATAGCCAAGTTCCACAGTCCTCAGATCAAGGAGAAAATATTACAAGCTGCTAACAGGAAACAATTTGAATACTGTAGAAACATAATTAGGATAACCCAGGATCTTGCAGCTTCTACGTTAAGGAATCAAAGGGCCTGGAATATGATATTCTGGAGATCAAGGGAGCTAGGATTAAAAACAAGAATCACCTACCCAGGAAAACTGACTATAATGTTTCAGGGGAAAATATGGTCACTCAGTGAGGTAGAGGACTTCTAAACATTCTGGCTAAAAAAACCAGAACTGAAAAGAAAATTTGACACTCAAATGCAAGAAGCGTGAGAAGCTAAATATGGAAAAGAAATCATAAGGATCTTATCAAAGTTGAACTATTTACATGCCAACATGGAAAAATGATAATTGTAACTTATGAAATTTTTCTCAGTATGAGGATAGATGAAAGGAATACATATGTATATATACGTATACATACACATATGTCTATATAGGAGGGTTTATATATGTGTACAAACATATATCTGTGTATGTATGTATATGAGTACATAGAGTGCACAGGATCAATTGAATAAGGGGGGAAATACTCTAAAAGGTGAAATTCTGAGGTGGGAGAGGATTAGAATGAGAGGAGACAGGGAGAGACAGAATGAGGTTAATTATCTCATATTGAAGAGGCAAGGGATAATTGTTACAATAAAGGGGAAGAACAGGAAGGCAAAAGGGAAAGGGTCAACCTTACTCTCATGGAATTTGGCTTAGGGAAGGAATGACATTATTATTATTAGTAGTAGTAGTATTAACTATATCCAACTGGGAATTAAGACATACAGGCACTGTGATAGGGAGATCCATCCTGCCCTCCTGGAAAGTCAGAGTGGCAAGGGGGAAGTCATAGGAGAGTGTAGATTGTGGGAAGGCTTATACAGTGGGATGGCTGTTTTGAGATGTTGGGTAGGGGAAAGATGGGGAGAAAATTTGTAATTCAAAATCTCGTGGGAATGAATGATGTAAACAAGGAAATAAATTAAATTAAGAAAAAAAGAATAAAGTATTCTAAATAAATATCAATTCCTTTGCTGTTAGGGTTACTAGACTTATAACTAATGAAAATACAGTAGACATAGTATGTATAGGGCATAGTATGCACAGACTTAAACTGCTTGGCGAAGAAGTTTGTAATAGTCTTGTAGATAAGATGCACGACTGATAACTAGATGATAATACAGCTATGATTCATGGTTAGCTGCATTTTCATGGTAAAAATTAAAGGAATCAATATGAGACACAATGATAGCATACATAGAGGATGGGACCTTGGAATCTGCTTTAGACCCTTCTAGCTTTGTGAGTGTGAGTAAGTCATAACCTTTCCCAGTCATAGTGACTTCATCTGTGATGTAGGCATCACAATTTCACTTACTTCAGCTGGCTGTTCTGAAGACCAATGAGATAATGTTTGTAACGTACTTTGTAAACCTCAACACATTACATTTTAGCTGCTCCTGTTCTTGCTGCTACTTCCACTACTACTACCACTGCCTTATATTGTAGCTCTATGATGGTCTATTATAGAATTCTGTCCAGTTTAATAGTCTTGTGATGAATTCATTGAAGAAATAGATGGCATTCTTTTTAAGTTCACAGATAGCAAAGAGCAAGGTATTATATCTAATGAGTCAATAAGCATTTATTATTCACCTATAATAGTGAGTTATTAAATGGTATAAAATTTTTAAAAATGAACATAGTTGTCATACAATAAATGATATAACTTTTATATCTATAAAATGATTTAATATGCGACATGTATTTTTTTTTAGCAATCACTTGTTTTCTCTGATTTTTTTTTCATTGGATTCACAAGATTTTGACGTGTTTTTAATTTGTCTTTATTAAACCACACTTATGCAAAATTAAGTAACTTTTGAAAAAAGTCCATTTTGCATGTGCATCCTTAATATTAATGTTCTGACTATACAAAAGGAAACAATCTTATCATGGACCTCTCTTGTCTATAGGTAGGAGATATGTTTTTAACTAACATGAGAGGCATTTACAAAAGATTAAATGGATAACTTTGATTATGTAAATCCTAAAACCTTCTACGCAGACAAAGTTAATGTACTTAGAATGAGAAAATAGTTGAATGAATGAGAAAAAAAAATATTTGTATCAAATCTCTCTGGTAAAATTTTGATAGGTAAACTTTATAAATTAATGAATATATGTATATAAAACTAATAGCTATTTCCCAACAGGTAAGTGGCTAATTGATATGAACAAACAGTTCTCAAAAGAAGATTTTCAAAGTATTTACAACCATGGTAAAAGTGCTCCAAATCACTAATTGTAAGAGAAATGAAAATCAAAAAATCCTGGGGCTTCACCTCATATCCTATAAATTGGCAAAGATGACAAAAATTGAAAGGCTCAAGTATGAAGAGTTAAGGAAATACACACCCATTATCGGTGCAGCTATGGATGGGTACAGCTATTTTAGAAATCACTTTGGATTGGTGGAAATAAAATGACTAAGTTGTTCATATCCCTTGATCTGGAAATTCCATTACTCTGCTTATTCTGCAAGGAATGTATTGATTTTAAGTTTCCATATGTACCAAAATAGACACTCATTGGGTGGGGAAAGACTAAACAAATAGTGGTATGAAAATGAAGTGGTATTTTGCTGTCCAATAAAAAGTTGTGTGTGTGTGTGTGTGTATGCATGTATTTGTGTGTGATGAAAGTGATTAACTTGCAGAGGAGAAGGAGTAATCTCTTAGGTAAGTAAGGTGAATGAGAGAAAATGGTGTCAACTGGATGGTGCTCGGAGTGTGGCGGGGAAGCTCGGGCCGAGCAGTGTTTTCT
>CM053585.1:169167817-169180267 GCA_028646515.1 Pseudochirops corinnae
GACAGTCTTTTGTCTTCTATTCACCATGGTTTTTTCTGATATCCAGGTGCAAGAACGAGAGAAGCGTGCCTCCGGGCAGGCATTTGAGCTGATACTTAGTCCTCGTTCAAAGGAAGCAGTCCCAGAATTTCCCCTTTCCCCTCCAAAGAAGAAAGATCTTTCCCTGGAAGAAATTCAGAAGAAACTAGAAGCTGCAGAAGAAAGATGCAAGTCTCATGAAGCTGAAGTCTTGAAGCAGCTAGCTGAGAAGCGGGAGCATGAGAAGGAGGTACTTCAGAAAGCAATTGAAGAAAACAACAACTTCAGTAAAATGGCGGAAGAAAAACTGACCCCCAAAATGGAAGCTAACAAAGAGAACTGAGAGGCAAAAATGGCTGCTAAACTGAAACGCTTGCGGGAGAAGGACAAGCACATGGAAGAGGTATGGAAGAACAGAGTCCAAAGACACGGCCAATGAGAATGGAGCTGACTAGCTGGCCAAGAGCCAGCTTCTCCCCCTCCGGAGCATCCAAAGACTGAACTGGCCAGTGTTGCTTTTATTTTATTCCTCCTGACAAATATTCTAGAAACTGATGTAGAGCTGCATAGGTAGATCCGAATTGTACAGATATTGCTTGGGGGCCAAAAGGGGAGAAACTACAAGTGTTTTGCTCTTTTTCTAAAGTGTTGAAGTCTTTCTAATGTAGCTATTTTTCTTGTTGTATCCTTTCTATTCCAGTATGCTTGGTGCTGGGTTAATGGCTAGTACTGTATTGGCTCTGTGAAAACGTGTTTCTGAAAGGAATCTGTAGTATGCTTCTTTCCAACTGATAGATGCTGAATATATCTGTCTGTTCACTTTTGAAACCTGACCTTTGTCCTGGTCTTTCCAGATTTTACTGTACTTGAATGGTTAATAAAACTGCACAGTGCTGTTAAAAAAAATGGTATCAACTAAATTCAAACATGTATATCGAGTAATAAAAAATAGCTAACATTTATATAGCACTGTATGCCAGATGCTATGCTAAGTGCATTACAAATGTCTTATTCAATCCTTATTACATGTCTGGGAGGATAGATGTTGTTGTTGTTGTTATTATTATTATTATCATTATGTCCCTCATTTTACAGATGAGGAAATTGAGACAGAAGGAAGTTAAGAGATTTGCCCAGGATCATACACCTGATCAGTGCTGGAGGCTGAATTTGAACTCAGGTCTTTCTGACTCCAGCTCTAGCACTATTATCCACTGTGCCACCTCACTGCTTCACAATGTAGAACTTCAGTCACAACACATTTCCTTTTAATTTCCCAGCTCTGTATGTGTGTGTCTGTGTGTGTGTTCATGTGTAAATATACATATATATACACATATGCACAGAAATATATACATATGCATATATAATATACATATGTAGCATATACATACACACACTACTGGTATATATCATTTTTCTGCAATGCCTGACTCTTTTTGATCCTATTTGGGGTCTTCTCGGCAAAGATATTGGAGTAGTTTGCCATTTTCTTCTCCACTTCATTTTATAGATGTATAAATTGAGTCAAAAAGGGTTAAGACAATTTCCCAGGGTCACAACAGCTAGTACATTTCTGAGGCTGGATTTGAACTCAGGTCTTCCTGAAGTCATGCCAGGCACTCTAGGTGAGGCACCACTTAGCTAACCCTTTATATATCATAATTATAAATAATTATGTTATATATGTGTTTGAAATAGTTTCAAAAGATGGTATCTAAATAAAATATGGCAGTATACAGTCAGAGAAAAAATCCCTGTTTCCTATAAGTTATCCAACTATTGTTTCTATCTGAAAACCATTCTCTATACATAATTTTGCAGAATATTTTCTCCCTCTCATTCTTTGTACATTCTTTTATTAAATAAAGTTTTGGTCAAACAAAAGAAATTAGTGGGAAACTTCAAAGAAAATCTATTTCAGAAAGAACATGACCTTTCAGATCATACCGCATCTTAGAGTGAAGGGGGTGACAATAAGGAGTGGGGTGTCAGGGATGGTGAAGGTCGTGAAGAGATAAAAAGGAGGTTTTTATGCACTAAGGATTGAAAATGGGATCTGTAATTGGAAAATCTCAATGAGATCATTCTGTTCTTTTGGCTGAAAACGTCAGATTAAGAAATCATATGCAGTAAGTATTTTGAAAATTGCTCAGGGGAATGAGTGATATAAATCTTTAGTGTGTCTGTAGGACCAAACTATTTCATTGTCCTGGTGTTTATAGATCACAAATCCTTAATTCAGTGACCTTTTATCTCCCTATCTAAAAGCTGCACATCAGCATTCACAGGGTGAGGCAAAAGTCACTGCACAGTTAAAGACAATCATCACAACATATTCTGTTCACAGCTATTTAGAATAAATTGCTCTCTTCAAGGTTCATATTTTGTATTTTTCAGAATTAATAAAAGTGTGTGACAGGCCATTGTATTCACTTCACCGTATATAGGTACACCCCATTTAATGTCATGCATTGGTTCTACAAAAAAGATGACATTAAGAGAAACAAGCTCACAGCAGGCAGTTAGCTCCTTTTTGTTATTGTTTATGCAAATATAGTAAATCCCTGATTCTCAGGAGAATTAACATGTGATTTCTGAATATTAGTTTGGTACCTCATTGATTTTCTGATCTGTATCTTAGTCTTTAAAATCAAATTATATTACAATGAAGTTGTATGAGATTATAGAGGGCTTTTGCTATAAGATACCAAAGATGATATAAAATAATTATCGGGACAATGTTATGGAGGGTGTATCTACAATAGGATTCTTAACGTAGGGCTCATCTATGCACTGTGAATCCATGGATAGATATCAGGGTATCCATGAACTTGGATGGGAAAAAACAAACACATAAAGAAACAATTACTCTATATTTTCTCTAAGCTCTGACTTGATTTTAGCATTTTCTTCAATCATGAATATAGACAACAAAACATTATTCTGAGAAGTGGTCCTCAGGTTTCACCAAACTATCAAAGGGATCAATGACATTAAAAAAGGTTAAGAACTCCTGGCTTAAATGTTTGTCTATCTGCAAAGAGATTACTGATTTGTACAATACTGTTAAAAATTCATACAGATGTTGTTTCTTTTTCAATTCTCATATGTCTTCTTTTAAGTCTATTCCAGTTTTGATCCACAGACAAAAACAAAAATAATTCCTTTCACTTCAGATGAGCATGATAGATTTTTACTGCAAAAATGCTTTTAAGACCTAAATGATTAGACATGAAAAATGTCTGAACCAGATAAATCATGGAGGCCATTGTAATAAAAGATGGAGATTTTTAAATTGCATGGACTATTTTTGTCTTCACTCTGACTTTTTCTTACTTAGTGGCATTTCTGGAAATAAAATATGACTGTTTTCTTGTCAGGTAAGGATATACTACTTTGATGAGATTTGACATCTTCAGCCATCCCATCTACACACACTGCACCCTCCCCTTTCCTATGTCTAAGTAAGATTTGCTTTTGTGTATTGGTACCTGAAGAAACATATATTTAAATTGTCTTTACTGACCCTAGTTGGAACTGGCCTTACCTCCTTTTTACCCAAAGTGCTCATTCTTTTGGATAGCATTTAATTTGAAACCCCTGGTAAGAGTTGAGCTTCATTGTCCTCTCTTCTTGGTTGTCAGTAAGGACCCTAAGTATTCCTGAGTTCTAGTTTTTTTTGGTGGTGTTTGGGGGGACTACAAGAATTAGTGAAGTCTCATGGTTAAGAATTTCCTTTATCACCTCATTACACAAAATGTGACAGAACAAACTTCATTGCTTTGTTTTGTTTTCTTTTAGTTACAACTTTTAACTAGTCAACTAATACAGGATTGCAACTTGAGCAAATATCCATTCATTAAATTGTGTAATTATTGTCTTATCTATCAACTCCAGCTCCCCATTGACCCTAATTCCAGTGACAACAGCTTTGGTACAAAAGGGAAGTATCTGAGACTTTGAGGTGTCTTTCTGCTTCATTTGTCCCCCTGAGCTTTTATCATCCAATCTCACCATAATTTACTAGTGAGGTGTCTTGTGCACACTGGGTGTAAATAACTATTTGCAGAAGTAGTTTGTAATAATAATGCTTCTCATTGGTATTTCATAATTATAGAGCTCTTTACAAATACTATCTAACTTGATCCTTGCAACATCCCTGTGAAGTAGTAAAGACAGTATTCTAGCCATTTTAAATGAAAGTTCAGAGGTAGAAAGAGACATACTGGGTAACAGTTATAGCAAACGGGAGGAAAAAAAAACAGGACTTGGGGGATGAGCTCTTAGAACCTGAGTGGGAAGAGACCTCAGATGCAATTGATTTCAGCTGCCACCTATACAAGAATTTCCTTTGTATTATCTCCAAGGCAGTACAAATGCAGTTTTTGCTTAAAGGCCTCTAAGGAACTCTTCAACCAAGAAGACTTAAAGCTTCTGAGCCCTGGTCCAGGGTTCTTTCCTCTATAACACATAGAATGAATGGTTTAGAAAAAAAGATGTTGGTGGGAATGAACACTAGAATGATGAAGTTCAAATCAATTCACAATCATTTATTAAATACCTGCTTTGCTGGGCATATTGCTAGGCTCTGGTGGCATAGAAATAAAAGAAAACCCCTCTCCCCTCAAGGAACTATATTTATTACCAGGAAACAGAATATAGTTTATGCTAGTAAAGAAATGTAAATATGTACACAAAGCAAATGTAATTTCTTTTTATCAGGGTGAAAGGGAAAGCACTAACAGTTACAAGGGGAGGTCAGAAAAGGCCTCCATTAGGACACAGAAACTGAACCGCATTTTGAAGAACTTAAGGGCAATATATTTTAGGGTATATAAATAAAATATATTAAAGCACTACACTTATTGACAATCCCTTTCAATGACAATGGTAGAGCAGAGTAATCTTTTCATGTATTACAGTAAAATAATCTCACCAGAGTTTTGTATATGATGCTCAGCAAAGGGAAATTTTCTGGTAAGGGATTCAAGGTTTTCTTTAGAGTCACTAAGAATTCTTTGACAAACAGGGAGGAGCTTGAAGAAGTATCCAAAGAAGGCAATAACTATGTTCCATGGGTTCATATACCAATGGTTCTTGCCTTATTGTATTGACTGGAATGCCAGGAACTAGGCATCTTTAGTGAGTAAATAATTTACTTCCCTGAAAAGGTCTGGATAAATATGCTTCCAAATTAGTCATGGATAGTGACTAAAAGATTCCAAGTCTCTACCCTGGCAATTCCTCTACCAGGCTTCTCAAACTAGAAGACTACATGATTATACTGCAATGAATGGACAGGCTTTCTTTCCCTAATAATTTGATATCTCACAGTAGAAGATTAAATTAAGCCAATAACTGTACCTGGGCAGTTAGATAGCTCAGTGGATAGAGTGCTGGGCTTGCAGTAAGGAAGAATTGAGTTCAAATCCAGCCTCAGATATTTACTGACTGTGTGGCCCTAGGCAAGAAAGTCACTTAACCTCTATTTGCTTTAATGCATAGGAAAAAGAAATGGCACACTGATCCAGTTTTCTTGCCAAGAAAACCCCATTTACAGTAAGGTGTCATGAAGAGTTGGAAATGACTGACCAATAACAAGTGGCTTAATCTCACCCCTTATTCTGAGGTCAGTCTATTCCATTTTTTTTTTTTACTGAATTTAATGAATTTTTATTAAGTGCCCATGCACAAGAAGTTGGCAAGTTCTGGAAACAGACACACACCTGGCTCTCACAGACATCACAATCTAAAAGGGGATCAGGGTAAGACATAAATATGACACAGAGTGAGGCAAATGCCAAGGAGTGGATCACACAAAGTGCTTGAAAGACTTTTGAGGAATTACTTTAATTGAGCTAAAGGATGACCCCAGGAAATTTCAGACAGGAGGTGATACCTGATTAAGTTGAGCCTTGAATGCAGTTGGCAAGGGCCTCTTTCATACACTCGGGACATTAAGAAAACTGATGTTGCAAAGTGATCCAGTTTGACTGGAAAAGTGTGAAGAGAAGCTAAATGAGAAAAGTCTGAAAAAAGTGGGTAAGGCTCAAATAATGAGGACCAGAAATGTCAGAGTGGTGAGAGTTGAGAGTTGTACTTTAATCAGTAGGCAATAGACCATTGAAAATTTTTTAATCCAGGGTTAGCATTATCAGAGAGTGGTACATTAGGAAGATTACCTGGATTAAATAAAAGACTAATTGTGGAGACTGGGTACCCCTAGAGAGACCAGTTAAAAGTCTATTATATTAGATCAGGCAAAATGTGACAGACACTTGAATCAGACACTTGAATTAGGGTTGCAATTGGTTCTTCTGAATGTAGACCTGTAATGAAAACAGGACAGATTTTTGTATCTAAAGCATAGAGGCTAACACATAGTAGGTGCTTAAGGTTTATTGATTATTCATCCTTACACACTCAGGAATGCTATCTTCTACTGTAACTAAATTATCAGCATATTCCTTAATATTATCTTGCATTTTCTAGGTTCATCACATTCTTGATGGCCACATTCTGGGAATGGAACCTGCTTCTTCATCTCTGTCTAGCTCATATCCTTCTATTTTAGCTCAGGCACCTTCTTTCCATAATGAAAACCTTATTTGAAGACAATTATCCATATACCACCACCACCCCCAATCCAACCTTAACAAAAGATTTCTTTAAAAAAAGAAAGATTTCTCTTCTCCGAATTTTCGTAGAATGATTTGGATCTCTTTGTTGTCACTTATCATACTCTACTTTGTATGATGTCTGTATACGTGTTATATTCCTCCTGTTATACCATAAGCAGCTTGTAGGCAGGGACTGTGAAATGTCTTGCAGCCCCAGAACCTAGTGCTAGGCACATCACGATGTTTAACAAATGGATGTTGAACTGAATCGAGCAAACTACTCACCATTTTTGCCAAATTATAATACAGTATATAACTATTATGCCTATGTGAATATGTTGTTTTATTTTGTTCTATGTGTCTGTTTTTTATGGCACAGTCATCTGAACTTCACATTCACAACACATCCCTCCACCCTTCCCCTAAAAAGGGGGTGGGGGAAGAAAACATCAACCATGGCACAGTTGAAATTAGCAGATTTGGCCTAGGTGGTAGAGAACATCGGGACAGAATCATAATTTCATTACAGCTAGTAGGTTTGACTTACTAGTACATATAGAAAGGTAGGACCTCAGAAGCCATGTAGTCAAACATTTTCATTTTAGATCAGTCTATTCCTAAGGAGAGGAGACATTGGGTCAGAATTTATATATGTTTGATCTCTTCCATGCTGCTAACTCCTAGCTACTACGTATCTATGTAGACTTACTCCTATTACTGACAGTAGGGACTTTTTGGTTCACCAACTCCATACTAATGGCCCTGCCTATTTTCAAACCCTAAACATCTTTAGTATCTTCTACTTCACCCCAATCCAAGCTTTATAAAATGGAGAACCTTTCAGTGCTGTAATAAAGGGTGTTTTATTTTGTGATGCTGGGGTAGCTTATTTTACATGTTGAACTTCTTGTGAAGTGATAGGGGCTACTCTTAGCCTGATTCTGTTCTTATTTGTCTTTTGGTTGTAGTGATGCAGAAATGGTGCAAGGAGGAAGGACGCAAGGAAATAAGTACATATTAACACATACTAAGTACCATACTTGATACTAAGTAACGGAATGGGGAGAGAACTGATCTAATTAAAGAAAGAAATACGTAATGATATGGGTGAAAAATGACTTGTGTATGATCAGAAGGTTTCATGACTGTGAGTGAATTTGATATTGGAAGCATGGATTAACGAACTCAGTTTGAAAAATCCAGGTGGGAAAACTATCCAATATAATTTAACAGGTTTTCTATGAAGAAAAACTAATTTTCATTTGGAAACATAAAAGATGAGGTCCAGCAGCTATCATTTCTGACTTATAGAGACTAAGCATGACAATGTTTTATAATGAATAAAGTGCTAGATGTGTAGTCAGTAGAAAATTATATTTAAATTTTGCCTCTGACCCTTCTTTGCATTGAGACTTTGGTCAAAACACTTAAACTCTCTGAGTCTTCCAAACAAATCTAGAAATATTACGTATGGCACCCACTTCCCAGGGTTGTGAGGATCAGATGATATGAAAAGTGATTTGTTAAGTTTAAAGCATTTGATGTATGCCAATTATTTATTAAAGTGAAACAAAGATTGGGGAAACATTTAGTATAGGATAGTTTAGAAAATTTATGACCAAGCATCTTTGGAGTTTGAAATGTGTCTTTTATATACACTTCTAAGCACTTTATCTATTCTACTATTTCTTAACATGCATGAATGTATGCGTGTATGTGTGTGTGTATGTTTTCCTTTGCATTGGATCTGTAATTTCATTGGTATAAGAAACTTCATATACTAATTTACATAACGAGTACTATCTCTTATCAGACTTAGAGGGTTATCTAGGGCTATGGGAAGTTACTTGTTGAAGATCACATAGTAATTACATCTCAGAGATGGGAAAGACTAGAATCATAAGAAAATTGAAACAGAAGATTATAGGGTCCTCATTTTACAAAAGGTGGAACTATATGCTAGAGATAAAGTAGCATTGACAAGGCAAGTATCAAGGATTGTAGCCCAGAACCTCTAACCAAATCCAGGAGTATTAACCTGAAAATTGACAGATTGGGCACAAGATGAAAGGCCATAGGGATAGTGAACTTTGATATATTTATTTTTAAAAGTATACATAGCTTCATAATATTTTATAGCATAAAAAAACATTTTGAAATGTATGTGAATAGTTGCTTTTTGTTCTCCTATCTCTCCCTGTCTCTTTCCCTTCCTCCGTATATCAAGGTCTATTTTTCACTTTTTGATACAGAGTTTCTAGGCCCTCCTCCACTTTTTTTTCTTTTTTTTCTCTCTCTCTCTTCTTTTGACTCTGATACAAGTGGCCAGAATAGTTATAGGAGATGTATATGCTAGGTAAAAGAAGTAAATTAACAAACACTTTCTGCCTAGCTGATGGGAAAATCATTTCTTCCTGCTGAACTTCAGAGCCCCCTAGTATGGACTCTACTAGTGGCATTCTCCTGGTGACCTACCGGAGAAAAGCCTGACTCCTCAATCATTCAAGCTTGCCCTAACAGATATTGAATTACAGAGCCTCCAAGACATTTCATCCAGTTTTGTAAACTCTCAAAGAAATTACTTTCTGGTATTGATTGTAGGTAGACTGATACATCCTGTTTCCCTGATTCTTGTTTTAAAATTGATCTTTAAATGACAATGTGATATATGTTAGCTATTTCTTTATCAGGCTCCATTCATCACCATTCACCTCCCTCCGCCTTTTCTTTTGTGACTGTGGTGGGGAACAGCATGTTCAAGGATTCCTACCGTGTGAATAGGGAAAGAAAATCAAAAGTTAGAATACTTCACAGATTGTCTATTTACAAAAGAGCAAAGGGACTCCATTTTTGGCTCACTGTAACAGGAAAACTTTGGTTAACAGCCTCAGAGGGATTCAGCCCACTGGCTAAAGGAAAATGAGATCAGACGGGAATTATGAAGGGAGAATCATATTGGAATCTTCCTGTTGGTTCTTCATCATACTATTCCAATGGAACAGAACCCTGTTCCAGTGCTAGTACTGGGGGAATAGCGTATAGTAGAAGCAAGCTGATACATTGAGTACATGTTAAAGTGGTTAGCAGGAGAGCTGGGCTCTAGCCCTTGCTCTTCTGATGATGAATTGCTTGACCTCTGCCAAGTTACTTAATACCTCAGATTATTGCAGTAAGAAGAAGGCTGATTATAGGGGCTAAAGGTTTGGACTTGATTCCTGGCTTTGTCACCTAAGATTTAACCTGGAAAACTTGAATCAATAATTTTGCCTCTGATGGCCTCAGTTTTCTAATCTGTAAAATGGGAAATTTGGTCTAAATGACTTCTAATGCTTCTATTAGGCAATTAGGTGGACCAGTTGATAGAATTCTGGTGCTAGAGTAAGGAATTCTTGACTTAAAATTCAGTCTCAGATATTTGCTAGGCATGTGACCCAATGTAAGTTTACTTAACTTCTGTCAGCCTCAGTCTCCTAAAGTTTAAAAAGAGAATCATAATAGTACCCACCTTTCAAGGTTGTCAAGAGGATCCTCCTTTCTTTTCATCTTTGAGTCTATCATCAGCCTGGTATAAGAGAAAGAGTGATAGAGTTAGAGATAGAAATGCTGAGTTCAAATCCTAGTGCTCTTCTTTATGTGCTGTGTAATATTAGGCAGGTCATTTAACTTCTCAGGCTTCTGTTGCTTTGTCTTTAAAATGAGGGAATTTAACTGGATAATCTCTGAGCTTCTTTCCAGATCTAATATATTTCTATGACTTCATCTGTGTCTAATTTTCTGGGCAGAAAGAAAGAGATTGGAATGGATAAGTTCTAGTCTTCCTTCCAGCTCTAAAGTTTCTTTATTCTTCTCTTTTCCACGTAAAAGAAAGATACATTTTTGTGGTCCACACAATATAATTTGATTCAAAAATACAATTATTCAGATCATGCTGTATATCACCAAAACGACAGCATTCTTGCTCTATAGTACCTTACATTTATTTATTACCTTTTTAACTAGTCAAATTGATGCAGTTGATACGCTTTTATTTTATATGTTTTGCCCTATGTGATAGTTACCTACTTACTAAAGAAGGGCATTGTTTTTTCTTCTTGACATTGCCCTGAACTCCCCTATTCATTGTCTGGAAATATACATATTAAATTTACAACTCTGATAAATTTGGAAGGATTCTCTTTAGAAAATAGTGCAGGCTCACTCATTCAAGTGCCTTGCATAAAGCTGTTTAATGAAATATCTGGTAAATTGAATTGAGCAAGTAATCATTGTGCCCTCTTTTTCAAGTATCTTCAGCCTTTCCTCTTTCCTCTTCATATGTTCTCCTATATGTGTAATTGTTTTTCTATCAATTCATAGATATTCTTCATTTATGCTAGTATAATATGCTTTATACTAGTTCTTCATCCTTTTTGTTACTTCTTATTCTAAATTTTTACAAAGAGTATGCATAAAAAAAGAATGTGTACTTTATCTTCTTTCCCTTTCCTTCTTTGGGAAATGTGCCATCTCTTTCATCTCTGGCTAGTACAAAAAGCAAAATAAAAGCAAGACAAAACAGTAATAAAACTTTTCCTGACCTGTCTGAACTCATCCAAATAGCATTCTGTTTCCCATAATCCTACCTGCTAAAATTGTTGGAAAAAATTTCTTTATAATACAATGCTTCCATTTCCTCACTATCCTCTGTCTCCATAAATCTTGGAAATTTGGTTGCCACATAACATTATTTAAACTTTTTTGAAGCTATTTCACCGAAAGTCATTAAGACATTAATTCCCAAGTCTAATGCCCTTCCTTTCAGTCTTCATACTGCTTGTTTAATTTGGGGCTTCTCATGCTCCATAACGTAACTAGATTTTTTTTACATAGTTGACCACTTTCACCTCCTCAATGCCCTATAATCTCTTGGCATCAAAGACATCACACTCTTCATATGTTCTCCTATATGTGTAATTGTTTTTCTATGAATTCATAGAAATTCTTTATTTATGCTACTATAATATACTTTATACTAGTTCTTCATCCTTTTCATTATTCCTTATTCTAAATTTTTACAAAGAGTATGCATAAAAAACAGAGTGTGTACTTTATCTTCTTTCCCTTTCCTTCTTTGGGAAATGTTAACCATACCTACATCTTCAGCTAACTTTTCTATGCTTAGGTAATCAAATCTATCCATCAACTGCTCCACATATTCCTTACCTCCATTCTCTACTCTCTATTTCAGTCACACCACCTTCAAGAACCATTCATCTGAAACAATGAAATACTCTCCTAAAAATTCTTCTGTGCTCCCTACAATTTTCTAATCCAATCTTCCTTTTTTTTTTCCTTCCTGAGCAAAGCAGAATTACAACAGCTCAAAAGAAATGTGAGGATACATCTCTACTCCAAATGTGCATAGTTACTATTTGTGCCTGACAATGCCAAGCTTGTATTGGTCCAACTAGTTACAGGCAGACACATTGTTTTGTTTTGTTTTTTTAACTTTTATTTATTTTAGTTTGCATCATTCATTTCCACGAGATTTTGAGTTGCAAATTTTCTTCCCATCTTTCCCCTACCCACTACCCCAAAACAACCATCCCACTATATAACCCCTCCCCCAATCGATTCTCTCTTATGTCCTCTCCCATCACCCCTCTGACTTTCCAGCAGGGCAAGCTGGATCTCCCTACCACAGTGCCTGTGTATCTTAAGTTCCAGTTGGATGTAGTTAATAATAATAATGATTACATATATATATATATATACGTATTTATATATATTACATATATTTTAAACATTTGATTATAGAGCTTTAAGTTCT
>CM053585.1:169180767-169195182 GCA_028646515.1 Pseudochirops corinnae
CCCCCCTCCTGGCAGCTGGTGCTAATCCTCTGCTCACCTGAGAGCTTTTGAGAGCTTTCTCTGCACCTCCCGCCTGGCCACCCCCTGGGCACAGCCGCGGCTTCAGGCCAGGCTGGTTTCTGTTCGCAGTGCTGACATGGTTCCTCGTAGCAGAGCTGACTTTAGTGGGAAGTATCTGTGTGCATTTTTGAAGTTCTAGGTTGGTCCAGAGTCCTATTCCATGGGTATTTTGGGGTGGCTATGTGAGAGCTGCGATATATTGCTGCTGCTACACCGCCATCTTGGCTCCACCCCCTCTCCTTTTTTTTCATTTATCATTTAGTATTTAATTGGGGATTTTCAATTTTTTCTTTTTCTAGATTTTTCAATTGCATCTTTCACTCAAAGAACTGCCTTTCCCGCATCTCACAAGTTTTGGTATGTTGTCTTATTATTGTCATTTTCTTGAATGAAGTTACATATTGTTTCTATATTTTTTTGTTTGAGCTACTCCTTCTTTAGGAATAAATTTATTTTGTTTTCAATTAGGTTTTGTCTATCTCTCCATGGCCCTGTATTGCATATGATTCTTATTGCATCATGATCTGAGAATGATACATTTAATATTTCTGCCTTTCTGCACTGAATTGTGAGGTTTTTATCCCCTAGTACATGGTCAATTTTTGTGTATGTGTCATATAACACTGAGAAGAAGGTAAATTCCTTTTTATCCCCATTCAGTTTTCTCCAGAGATCTATCATGTCTAGCCTCTCTAAAATTTTATTTGCCTCTTTAACTTCTTTCTTGTTTATTTTAAGGTTAGATTTATCAAGTTCAGAGAGGGGGAGATTGATGTCCCCCACTCATAAAGTTTTCCTATCTATTTCTTCCTCTAATTCCCTTGACTTTTCCTCTCAGATTTTGGATGCTATATTGCTTGGTGCATATATGTTAAGTAATGATATTGCTTCATTCACTATGGTGTCTTTTAGCAAGTTGGAATTTCCTTTCTTATATCTTTTAATTCGATATATTTTTGCTTTTGCTTTATCTGAGATAAGGATTGCTACCCTTGCTTTTTATTTTTCACTTTAGCTAAAGCATAATATATTGTATGCCATCATTTTACATTTTCCCTGTTCATATACCCTTGTTTCAAATATGTTTCTTGTAGACAGCATGCTGTGTAGGATTGTGGCTTTTAATCCATTCTGCTATCTGCCTTTTCTTTTTATGAGAGAGTTCATCCCATTCACAATTCACAATGATTATTATCTGTGACTTTCCCTCCAACCTATTCCCTCTCCTCTTTATATTTTTGTATCTTCCTTCTTGCTTCCCTTCCTCAAGAGTTTTCATTTTGACAACCACCTCCCTCAGTATTCCCTCCATGTGTTTCCCCCTCTTTACCCACCCTTTTCCCTTACTACTCATTCTCTCCTTTTTACCCTCCCCCCCTTTTACACTCCCTTTACCTCTTGTCCTGTCTGTAAGGCACACTGAATTCTTGTACTTAACGCAATATGTTATTCCCTCCTTGAACCCAAAGCAATGAGAATATATTTTGTACAATGCTCCTCTCCCTCCCTCCTTGCCCTCTATCATAATGAGTTTTTTGTTTCTTTTCATGTTAGAATCCCAAACTTAACTGATTATATTGATCCCTCTTGGAACCCGAACCAGTGAGAATAAAGTTCATATGATGCTATCTCTCTCCTTCATTCCCCTCCACTATAGTATGTTTTCATGTCTCTTTGTTTGGCACAATTTACCTTTTTCTGCCTCATTGTTTCCTTTTCTTTCATTGCGATGCCTTTGTACCCCTTAATAATGTTTGTTTAATCTTCAGATTAGTTTATTTATACTCACATCTATGTACATCCCTTTTAAATGTTGAAATAATTATACAGATTTCAATATTGACAGTTATCCACTTCTCATATAGGGATATAAACAGTTTGCTCTTATTGAGTCCCAAATTATGTGCATGTGTGTACATACGTATATGTATGTGTGTGTGTGCCTGTGTGTGTGAGAGAGACACAGTGTGTATCTTTCTTGTTTATCTTTTTATGTGTTGTAAATGGAGATCAAATTTTCCATTGAGCTCTGGCTTTTTCATCAGGAAATCTGGAAGTCCTTTATTTCATTATATGGCCATCTCCTTGCCTGAAAGACAAAGTCTGCTCAGTGTTGTGTAGTTGATCCTTGGTTGTAATCCTAGCTCTTTTGCATTATAAAATATCAAATTCCAATCCCTTTGATCTTTTAGTGTAGAAGCTGCTAAATCCTGTGTAATCCTGACTGTAGTTCCATGGTATTTGAATTGTTTATTTTTGGCTTCTTGCAATATTTTCTCCTTGACCTTGTAGCTCTGGAATTTGGACACTATATTTCTTGGAGTTTTCTATTTGGGATCTCCTTCAGGTGGAGTCCAGTGAATTCTTTTGATAACTATTTTACCCTCTGATTCTTGGACCTCAGGACAGTTTTCTTTGACAATCTCTTGGAGGATGTTGTTCAGGTTAATTTTTTCATCACGGCTTTCTGGTACACCAGTAATTCTTAGCTTATCTCTCCTGGATCTGCTCTGTCAGTTGTTTTTTCAGTGAGATATTTTACACTTTCTTCTATTTTTTCAATTGTTATATTTTGTTTGACTGACTCTTGGTGCATCATAGGGTCCTTAGCTTCAATTTGAATGATTCTAATTTTTGATGAATTATTTTCCTCAATTAGTTTTTGAAGCTGCTTTTCTATATGCTCAGTTTTTATTTTTGGGAGGTATTTTTCTCCAGTTAGATTTTGAACCTCCTATCCCAGTTCACCAATCTTACTTTTTAAGGATTTGTTCTCTTCAGTGAGATGTTTTTTTCCCCCATTTGATCACTGTTGATTTAAATTTATCTCCTACCTCTCTAATTTGGTTTTTAAAAATCTTACCTGAACTCTTCCAAGAATGCTTTTTGGGCTTCAGACTAATTCATATTTCCTTCTGTGGCCTCCATTGTGAATATAGAGACTATGTTGTCCTCTGAATTTGGTTGTTCTTGCTAATTTTAGAAGGACTGTATGTTTCTAGATCTCACAGATTCTTTCTTGCCCATTGTGATTGCCTTTGTCCTGAATTTTTAGAGTGGTTATCTCCTTCTGGGATACAGATATATTGTGCTTCTCAGGCTGGACAATAAGGGTTTGCTTGTTAACTTTTTGTGACATAGCTTCTGAATGTCTAGCCTGAGGCCAAGGCCAAGTCTCTCAGTGTTTCTCCTGAGTTACCCTAATGCTCACAGACTAAACTGTGGGGGAGGGGTGGTCTAGTCACTTCAGGTTTTCAGCTCTGTGTCTCTGGTCTACAGCTCAGGCAGGCTCAGCAGCTGGAGGGTGGCAGTACTGGTGTCTGCAGATTCCCCTGGCACTCCTAAGGCACACCTGGGCTTGTGTTGTTAGTGCTTGTTGCTCCCCCCACCCCAGGCTTCTGGAGCTCCTGATGGTCAAATGAGGTGGGGTTTGTTTCTATGCCTTCTACCCTTCACTTCAGACTCTGTACTGTCTCATTTTCCCCTTACTCAGTGACTCCCAAGCCTGAGGCTGTTTCTACTAATTCAGGATTTTACTCTGGATGGGACATTTATCTCTGGGTTTTCTGGGTCAGATAGGGGGAATTGGAGCAGCTGGGTTTTAGTCTGCCATCTTAACTCCTGGGAGTTCAGGTATATCATTTTTAAACATCCAGGCTGTGGACTAGTAGTTGCAGCAGGAGCTGCTGTTTCTGCTGCAGCCCCTGCATTTTCTCTTCCCCAGCTTTGAACTGTCCTCTGTCCTGTGGTGAGATGGCGGCAAATTGCCCTTGGGGTAGTTGAGTCCACTGTCTGGCAGGGCTCTTTCTCACTCTGATATAATCTGCTCTCAGACCTGCACTGGTGCAGCCCCCACATGCTCCACACTCCCCCTGCCCAGACCTTTGTGGGCATTTTCCTAGAGAGGGAATCTTCCATGCTATGTCTCCCAGTGGGTTTTGTCATTCTCAAATATGCTCAAATTCACTTTTTAAAGTTTAGTGACAGAATTCTTGGAGGAGCTCAGAAAAGTTACTGCTTCCTTTCTGCCATCTTAGCTCTGCCCCCCAATGGACAAAGTATAGCCAAAAGTTTGAATATTCATGAAGAACATGGATGGAGTTTCTTCTTAGCTTGTCAGATTACTTTAAAGCCAAGCTCAAGCAGCCTTCCAGAGGATGGCTGCTGTGAACAGCTTCAAGCTTCTGATGACATACTATATTGAACTCTCTATTTATTCAGTAACAAACTAAGAGAAAACATTGACATAAATCAAAGTACATCATTCATAATGTTATGACATGACAACTTATCACTAATGTGGCCACATAGTTTTCACTAAAGGGGTCACATAGTTTAAAACAAAAGCTATCATTCAGTGAGTCCTTAACTCAATCATCCTTAAAGACCAAGCCTCCTTAAGGGACAAAAAGTTCAAAGGTCAAAGTTCTCCACCCTATGTCACAGTAAATCATAATCTCCTTGGTCAACATTAATTATTCAAAGAAAATCTTTTCATCTTGACTTGAGGCTGGCTCTCAGCTTCCATGGTGCCATCTCCTGCCCAATCTACCCAGCTGTCGCCTGGATGCAAAGGCAAGCTGCTCTCAGCTCTTTGTCCAGCTCCCCATCCAGTTCCTCATTCAGTTCCCATTCCATATTGAAGCTCACAGTGTCCAGTCCATCTCAAGTCCTTCACAGTTCCTGTTTCTGGGAAGACAAAGCTTAACAGACCAAAAACAAGATTCATACACATTGCTGTCACCATAATCAACTGTCTGCCTGTGAAATCAACAGAGAACCACAAACAAGGTCCAAGAGGTCAACACAAATCATCAGTATAGTCCTAGGACCTCAAAAAGCCTCATCCAGGACTTTTGTAAACAGACAACCAGAAAATTCTATTTCAGGGCTTACAGTAAGGTCCCAGGGCTTCTGTACAATGTATCACAAACAAAAATCAACACAGAACAAACAGAGAGCACTGGGATACCACAAGTTTTCTCCTCAGCTCGGCCACCACAAAAGTTCTCTTCTTAGTCCTGCTCTTTCCTAGCTTGGGCTTCTCCTTATATATGGTAATAATTTTTTTGTCTTTGTTAATTTGTTTGTTTACTTTTAGTTTACAAGATTCAATTCCACAATCCGTTGAGTTTCAAATTTTGTCCCCCTTCCTATTGCCCCCCCCCAATGCTGGCATGAAATCAATATATTTTCACATTAGACATTAGTCAGGTTGTAAAGCTTATATATGGTTATTAATTCCTCCCCTTACTGTTGCTTCAGCAAGACGGGTTCACAAATTCTCCTGTTCACAAATTGTGGGATTGACAAGTTGTATTTTTTAACAGACTTGATATAATTATGGGCAAGGCTTAAAAAAATTTGAACTGTAACAAGGTGTTAAGTACTTCTTTGCTTGCCATTACGATTGCATATAGGTTGATTGTACATATTTATTTTCATGTTGTTTCTCCCACTAGATTATTTCCTTGAGAAAAATTAATGTCATTTACTTTTTTAAAAAAAAAATATACTCAGCACTTACCTCAGTACCTTTCAAGTAGTAGGACCTTAATAAATGTTGATTGACTGACTATTGTTACTCATAGGCCTTGTGGCCTTGGCAATTCATGTATATATGTAAACATGGAATCTCTTGTCATGTTCTGAACTCTATATAGCTAATCCCATTATTATCAGAAAACTAAATGAGAACCAGGCCCTTAGATCCATATAAAATTAATATTGGACCTAGAATTATAAGAATTGGATCACACAGGGTGAGAAAATGCTGGTTCAGATTGTAAAATTAATTTTCTGTGTTAGAAAGCTCAGTAAATTCTATTAGGAGATGCTTTCCTTCAAAGATGAAAATAAGGTTATTTTCCATTGCCATTTCTCGAGTTGCACATTGGAAATTCTTTCAATAGCTCAAATTTAGATAACAAGCAAAACAAAATTAATTGATTCTGTATATGTGAACATAGCCCCTTTAGTAACCTTTGGAAGATGTAAACAGGATGACTAATTTTATTTTTTTAGTTCATTTGAGTCATCCTGTTTTTTTCTTAAATTAATATGTGCTGAGAGTCATGTTCAATGTCTATGTGGTTTGTTAAAAGTTAGAGATTAATAATAGCCTACTTGAAAGAACAGATTTATTCTCTAGCCTCAGTAGCAAAATAAAAATGTCAAAAGCTGGAAGTTAAACTCACCACTAACAATTATTTCTCAAATAATGTGTGTATTGTAGGAATGTTGGGAGTGAAGCCTGCATATTTGTATGACTCAGAAATGTCTGGTGTGTAACTGATGCTCATGTGAGGCTGTTTCAAAGCATCAACAGATTATACAGTGTTGACTATGTAGGGTAAAAAGATAGGTGGCAAAAATAGGAACACCCCTTTAACAATAGACATGTTGCTGCAATTTATAGGGAAGGAAAATCATTTCAGATGGGCTTTATCTGATCTCCGACCTGTCAAAAATATTTCCATTATTACCAGTCATCACTGTAAGCTATTCTTAGTGCTGACAATAAGAAGGGAGACATAATCTTTTCAGAAAACTCCTGAATGAGAAAGAAGCTAACTGGGAACATAAACTTGGCAGAAATGCAAGCTTTACAGCAGTCTTATCAAGAAAGATTTGGAGAATTTTGAGACAGAATTATTTGGGGGGGAAGTAATAAATCTTTATAACGTGCCCATTTTAGGTACTGTGTATACTGTCAGTGAAAATTCCCCTGAAGATATTTTTCTTTGTTTGTTTTCTTTACCCACCAGTATCTCCAAGCTGAGCTACCTCCACTCTAACCATAATCACCATTGCCTCTACAAGAACCTTAGACTAAGGTTCTGGCCTCTTCATGGGAACTACTCAGTAAGCGTTTCTCTTACCTTGGACTTAACAAGGACAGTATGTCACTAACTGGCTATCTTTACAACCTGCTGCCTCCACAATGGCCATCATCTCTGCCTCTTCCCTGAAGGAAATATTTACTTTGACCTTGGCACGGTCATAGGGTCTAAGACCCGAGCCTCCTTCTCTGACACCTCAACATTATTCTCTTGCTCTCCTTCAGGTTGTCTCTTTGTGCTTTCTTCCCCTCATTGGAATGTGTGTTCCCCAATTGCAAGGTCTGACTTGTTTATTTATATTTGTGACTCTGTGCTTAGCATAATTTTGCATGATTCCTGTTGCATACTGTCTCTGCCACTGTGTTTTTCTGTCTTTCTCATCTCTCTCACTCTCTCTGTTTCTCTTTCTATCTCCATGTCTCTGTTTTTATCTGACTCTATTTTCTTTCTCTTTTGAGAGTACTGCATTTTTATTAGTAAGGATTATAATAGAGATCCAAGATGGACCAAGGAAGAAAGAGAACCTATTTCTGCATCTCCTTGAATTGCCTACAATGAGTCAATGTGAGATTCAAACTGATATCTTCTTGGTACAAAGTCCCAACCTCCATCCATACTCCATTCTGTTTCAGTTGTCTGAGGGAGGATTAAAAATGAAGGACTAGTTTTATAAGGTCAGTTCTCAAGTATCAGAAATATCAATTACAAGCAAGAAGTGGAAAGGCAAGGTTGGTGGTTGAATTAAAGGTATATACTAGTGCAAGAGGATCAATGGATTTTAAGAAGCAGCTGAAGATGTCTAGAGGCCCAGGTTGAATGAGAATTAGGATCTGACTCAAGTCAGGAGGCAATTATTAATTACTACTATTTGCTAGGCATTGTGCAAGGCATTGGGGAGACAAAGGCAAAAACATGGCCTCTGATCTCAAGCAGTTCACGTTCTAATGGGGGTGACAATCATTGCCAAGTCTTTTCTATTTATCTTATCTTATCCATCCCCTTCCCTTAGTATATATAGTTCATAGCCTGAGATAAGATCCTCAGCATCTCTCCCTGGGATTAATGTAACAGCTACCAATTAGTCTCTGAATTCCTCTTCAGCCCTTTTCTAATACATTCCCCTTTTCTAATCCATGCTCCTCCTAGATATGAAATTTATTTTCTCAAAATAAAGATCTTACACTATTACTTTGCTATTCAAAACAAAATCTTCTATTGCCTCTAGAATAAAATGAAAACTCCCCACTTTGACTTTTAAAGTTCTCCATGTCCTGGCTTCTGGAACACATAGTATGTGAAATATCTGAAAAGGGGACCTACCATCCTGATTTCCAGGATTCTAGATTTATTTCATATTATACTCTACACACTTTATATTTAAGACTCCCTCTACCATAGATGTGCTTCAGAGTTCTATCCTGGGTCTTCTCTTCTTTCTTTATACTACTTCACGTCCAGATGTCATCAGCTCCCACAAATTTAACTACCATCTTTATACTTATGATTCTCAAATCTACCTTTCCTGCCCCAGCTTTCTGCTGAACTCCACTCTCATATTTCCAACTGCCTTTCAGACATCTTAAACTGGCTGTTCACTACACATCTCAAACTTAATATGTTCAAAACAAAACTCATTATCTTTCCCCCTAGACCACTCTTCACTTCAATCTTCTCTATTTCTATTGAGTGTAAGACCAACCTCCAAAACTCTTAATCTCACAACATAGAAATCACTCTGAATTCCTCACTATCTGTCAACCTGTCCCCCACAACCAAGATGTTGTTAAGACCTACAGATTTCAACTTTGCAACACCTCCTTAATATTCCCTCTTCTTTTCTCTGATACTCCTAACACTCTAGTGCAGGCCCCCATTGCTACCTATGTTGAATACTTCAATAGCCTGCTCACTGGATCCAGATGGTTCTGGAGGAGAAAGTGTGACTGGTGACCTTGCACAGCCTTCCTTCACTCAAAGCAAAGTCAACTGCAAGTCATGTCATCATTTGCCTGATTCTATAATCAACTTTGAAAATGAAGGACAAACACAGCCTGTGTGCAGACCAAGCCACGTGAATGGGGAACCAGCTAGTTGGGTAACTCAGTTTGTCCTTTCCTTTTCCCTCTCCCTCTCCTTATGCTTCTCCTCTTCAAAGAAAGGTAAATTTTGATGACCAGAAGCTGCCCACTTAACTTAGGTTTTACTGGCTAGATTTAATTCTTTTCTGCCTTCCTTTCTCTCTCTCTCTTTCTCTCTCTCTCAAAACTTTAAACCTTCTTCATTCTGAAGCTCAAAGAGTGGACCAAAATAGGTACTTACCCAAGCTCCACTTAGTGGCTGTATTTGTATGAAGGGAATTGTATAAAGTTCCACTTTATACAATTTAGAGTGAATGTCAGTGAATGTCAGTGAATGTCAATGGTAACTGTTTCTCTTTGGAACAGCAACCCTGAGGGTCTTCACCTTCCAGCTTGATTTTTTTTTTCTTATTAGGAAAAAGTGAGGCTGGTGAACTTGCACAGCCCTCCCTCACTTAAATCAAAGTCAACTGCAAGTCATGTCATAATTTCCCTGAAGCCATAGTTTTCCTTAAAAAAGGACAAGCACAACAGCACCAGCCTGCCAATTGGTCTGTGTGCCTTAAGTCTCTCCAACTCCAAACCATTCTCTGTTCAGCCACTTAAGTGATTTTCCTAAAATGTAAATCTGATCATTTCACACATACCCCTACTCAATAAACTCTGGCAGCTTCCCATGACCTCGAGGAGGAAACAAAAATACTCTGTTCCAAATTCAAAGACCTTTATAACCTAGCTCCCCTCCTCCCTTTCCAGTTTTCTTACACTATATTCCCTAACACACGCTTTTCAATCCAGTGACACTAACCTCTTGAATCTTCCATGAAGAAACTCCATTTCTCTATCCCAGGCATTTTCTCTGGTTATTCTCCATGCCTTGAATGCTCTACCTCCTCCATGACTACTGACCTCCCTGGTTTCCTTTTAAGTCCCAAATAAAATCCTGCCTTCTACACAAAGCTTTCCCTAATCCCTCTTAATTTTAGGGTTGTTTTATTTTTAATCTAATTTAATTATTTCCTATGTATCTTGCAGTTATCTTGCTTTGCATATATTTGTTTGTGTATTGTCTACCCCATTAGATTGCAAGCTTTGAAGATTTGGACAGTCTTTTGATTCTTTTTGTATCCCCAATTGCTTTGCATTTTGCCTGGCATATAGTAGGCACTTAATAAGTGTTTATTGAATTGAATTGAAGACAAAGTACACTATTTGATATATTTCTGTAACTTTACTCTCCATCTTCCGTTTCTAAGATATTCAAAAGTTGTCTCACATGCTTTAAATGTTTCACCTCCTCATATAGAGAACTAAGCATCTTTCAAGGCTCATGTAATGTCCCACCTATTATGAGAAGGCTATCCTGCCTCCTTCTACTTCGCATTTACTTAGGTAGGTATGTCTCATATTCTATTACAGTAGAATAGAAGTTCTTTGAGGTGTAAGGGAGAAAATCACATGATCTTTGTATCTCTAGTCAGTGTCTTGGACAATGTATGGACTTAATAAATGTTTATGAAAGTCGATTGAATAGAATATATGTATCAAAATAAGAAATGGTACAGTGAAATTAATTCCTACAAATTCTCATGGAAAAATAATAAAGAAGTGAGTCAAGACCATTACTTGTAGTTAAATATTTTGCTTATGTAAAATGCAGAGTATGTGTAACAAGCTAAAATCTAATTAATAACTAAAAGTTACAAATATATTCTCAATTGCCTTTGAGATTTTGTGGAGAAAGGATTTATGACTGAATAATGGTGGCTATATTTTTCATTAAAAGAAACATGAAGTATATAGGAAAGGAAGAAGAACACTTTACAAAATATTTACAAAGGCATTAAACATCTATAGGGAATTTCATAAAAAGTGAAAGTAGAAAAATTATGGATTTTGAATTATGAGGAAAAAATAGCAAATCCAAAATAATATGCTGATGGAAATGCACTGTGGACTGTGAAACCAATTTGGAAGGAATGGGTCATAATTTTAATTTCCCAATTTGGGTTATAAAACTACCATAGGAACAAACTCCAGCAATGATGATGGACTTCAATTAATATGGCATCTGTTATTGTCATTCATGAACTAAAATATGTACTCTGTTTTCATTGATTTGTATACTCCTTCCCAAAAATAAATGCAGATCCCAGAAAACCCATTATTTTTGCAATGCTTATCTATGTCTTCCTATAAATTAAAAATTAGGCTCCATCTGACATGGTAGAGACCTTCTTACTTTCTCCTGACAATGAGTTGTCAGTGGACCACTCAGTATGTTAAACTATCAAACTTTTTCCTTGATACATGAATATCATATCTTCCTTTTCTACCATGCATTTCATTTATGACATCTTTTTCTTCTGTTCTTTGAAGCTCCTCTATGTTTACATGGTACAGTCTTCTCTCATTCATCATAAACTTCACCATTGCTCTCTAGGTTGCAACTTTGTTTAACTCCTTAGAAACTGATATGTACCATATCTCACAGCCACAAAATGACAGTGGTAGAATATGTTGTGGGGTGTGTATACAAACAAGTGCTTTACAAATATCTCACCTGGTTATCACAAATAACCCTGATAGTTAGATGCTATTATTAACTACATTTTGCAGTGAAGGAAACTGAGATAAACACAGGCTATGTAACTTGTTTAAGGTCACACAACTATTCAGCATCTGGGGTTGGCTATGAATTCAGTTATTGCTTATTCCAGACCCAATACTCTCTATCCACTGTCCCACCTACCTGCCCTTATAGGTATACTTAAATATATACATTTTCTCTTCCTCTCCCTTCCAACCCCTCTCTCATGATATGGTATCTATGATATTATAGGATATATATCACAGATATCATACCATAACAGAGAGATGGACATATTATATTTATGGATAGAGGCAGAGAGAAAGTGAGAGAAATAGGTAGGGCTTTGTTTCTGGAAGATGATTGTGGTTATTTTTTTTTTAAAGTGTTTTTTTCCCCAAAGACAATCCATGTTTTCTTTTTCTCCAATTTAAAATTGGACTAAATTGGTTTGTATTCCTTATACCAGAAATTCATGGACAAGATCTCTGAATAAACAACCAATTGTATGTCCTAATCTGAGGAATAGGCAATCTTCATCATCATATTTTTTTCCTGTGTGCGTTGTAAGGCAAAACTAAATTAAGTAGTTATAGATCTCTTCCGTTAAGCTTAGACGTATTCCAAAGTTTAGTGTGATCACTGCATGTTATTCTTAAGGAGGAATATCTGGGGGTTTCATGACATATAGGAAATCTGTCTTTAACTTAGACTGTCTACTTGCTTAATCCAAGCATAGATTGAGGGGGTCCATGCTGGCAGCAACACAATTATGTTGATATTGAGTCATTGGTTTGCAACGTATCAGTAGGAACTAAAAATATAAATTATATGATTAAAAATATCTCTGACCTTATTAATAACCTCCAAAGGCAAACAAAAATTCCAACAAATACCAGCTCATGTGCTCACATTCTCATCTTACAATGGCACGTAAATTATATGGGGGACAAAGAAAATGATTTTTTTTTTTTTACTTATTCAATGAACCTTACAATTTTCTGTATCTTTAAAAATATTTTGTTATGTAATATGGCCTCTTTTTGAAACATTCACTTCTTTTTTATGATTTTCCCATTTAGAGTGCACACATTCTTTAACACCTCAGCTGGAAATCACATCTTTTAAAATTGAACATTAAAGACTAGTCTTGATTATAACTCATGGGTTTTCATTAGGTTTAAGTCATATGATTTTCCAGATCACTGGAGTATATTTATCCCAATCACTTGCATAAAGTCCTCAATCTTTTGTAACATACAGGGTTCTTTTGGAAGTCTCTGTTTGGAGATTTCTAAAATACAGGGAAAATTCCTGCTTACTTCATCATGCCTTTAATGGATACAAGACTTCTGGGGCCAATGAAGTAGACTATCTTCAAAATGTGTGTGTGTGATTTACAGTATGAAAAAGATGTTCCTGTCTTATAGATTCACCAGGACTTTTGCAGACAGTTTGGTAGAGACTTGGATGGGGAAAACAAAATAAGAAAGTGAGTTTTATCAGTTAAGAAGACCTTTCTTAGTCTTTAGTATTCCAAGTATTATAAAAATTGATTTCATCATTTTTTCTCTTCATGGAAATATTAAAAGTTGTTTGTGTCTTGTTTCATTTAATTTTTCATCTTGTTCTTTCAAATTCAAGAAATGTATGCATACTGTGCTATAATGGAATCATAAATAACCCCTCAAACTAATGGGTTCTTTTGAAAGTCTTCAATTGTTTTCCAAAGATTAATTGAGCTATTTATAAGCAATAGTTCATCCCTTTTGGACTTTTTCTTTTTTTTTTTTAGCACTTCAGGGTGACTTATTTTGTTCTATTGTTAAATTGGATAATTCAAAAAATGCTTTACTTCTTCACACTAACAGTCACCTCACTGTTCATAAGTCATTGAAGTATGCTCTTAAAGAGTTACAGGTTTTTCATGTTTCCTTGGAGTAATATCCATTCTTAACATTGTATCAAAGATAATAAAATCTCTGTATATGTCAAATTCAACTTACAATGAACTAGTTAAGGTTAAGAAACCAGTTCAATATTATTTCACCTGTTAAAAATGATATATGAGTCAATTTCTTGTCAGTAAATGTGCATACAAATGGCTATCACTGTCACAAAGAAAAAAAAAACATTAATATCATTCCTTTTACCAAATAATTCCCACTAGTATTCACAAAATCTTTATATGATTATTCTACACATTCATAGAGTGCATCCTCAATGAAAGTATTAGTAGGGAAAAGGTAAGATTTTGCTAACAATATTCTGTAATGCACTACATTATTGTTGTTGTTCAGTTTCACTCCACTCTTCTTGACTCCATTTAGAGTTTTCTTGACAAAGATATGGCAGTGATTTGCCATTTCCTTCTTCAGCTCCTTTTACAGATGAGAAAACTAAGACAAATAGGATTAATTGGCTTGCCCAGGGTCACACAGCTAGTAAATGTCTGAGGCCTGATTTGAACTTACCACATTACTTCTTGACTTCAGGCCCAACACTCTATCCACTGTGCCCCCAGCTGCCCACCACACAATTGACTAAAAGGTATAATGAATACAAAATCCCATCATGCTTCTTTATTGATTACAAAAAAAAGTATTTGATTGGCACTCTGCCTTAAAATCTTTCCCTTCCAAGAAGCTTTGTGCTTTCCATGCAGCAAAATCACTCTTGATTTCTTGAAAGATAAAATTTGCTATGAATGGCATATTTTTATAACACTTTAAGCTCCAGAAAGTACTGTACAATTGTTAATCCTTTTGATCTTTACAGCAACCCTGGAAGGTGTTATTATAAAGATGAGGAAACTAAGGCACAGAGAAGTTAACTGAGTTGCCCA
>CM053585.1:169201526-169237620 GCA_028646515.1 Pseudochirops corinnae
GGTAAGCTAGCTTAAAGGGTCAAAAAATAAGTCAAAGCTCTCAAGTCCTTCTTTTGCAGTCCTTATGTTGTTTCTGCAAAATATCATATAAGTATCACAAGACTCCTTAATTTCTGAAGCAATTTTTTTTTTCCTTTACTGTGTCTTGTTTGTCCTTGGCTCTTAATACAGATATTTCTATCACCAGAAACAATACCCTTTGACTCAGAGTCACTGTTAGATGCTTCAGAGATGTCCAAATCCTTTGACCTTCTGAAGTTCACAAAGTGTTTTTCTGTTTAAGAGAAAGTAGGGAGGAGATCAAGGTTTTTGTTTGTTTTTTTCCCCATCCCTATGCCTCAAACACTTCTTACTCAAGAACTTGACTTGAATTGTACTTTCCTTCAAGCCACCAGACACCTGAAAGTTGAATAATGAACCAGCTTGTGATTTTATAAAAGGGCCACAGATTGGAGTATGGCATGCATTAATTTACAATCTTTGAATGATTCTATAGATGTGTTCTCACTTGATAACAGTATCAGACTACAGTATTTTATTAGCTACTTTAAAGGATAACTGATTGTTCAGCTGAATCAATCCTCATTCTTACAATGGAAAATGAGGACATTCAAGATGTCTAGGCTTTCTTATGTTGGCTACAGTATTTTTTTAATACGTGATCTTATTGATAAAGGAAATTTCTGATGAAGAAACTCCCTCTTCTGACACACATACACATCTTCTTTGAAATTTAAGATTTTATTGAGTTGTCTTTGGCACCTAGAGGTTAAGTGACTAAGTGACTTCTCCAAGTTTGCATTTCTTGTAATTTTTTTTTTTTAGGAGGGGCGGGGAAGACATTGCAGTTGGGGTTAAGTGACTTGCCCACGGTCACACGGCTAGCAAGTGTTAAGTCTCTGAGGTTATATTTGAACTCAGGTCCTCCTGACTCCAAGGCCAGTGCTCTATTCACTGCACCACCTAGCTTCCCCTGTGTATTTTTTTCATTACTATGAGAAGTAGAACTTGAAGGCAGATTTTTGTGAATTTGAGGATGATTCTTTAATCACTACACCTGGTTGCCTCTCCCAATACAGTGATAGGAAGGCATAATAGTTTGAAGTATCCTGAAATACCTTAAAAAACATCATCAGATCTTTTCATTTTCTTTTAATTAGAAGCATAGAATAAAAGACAAATTGGAAAGAAGTTTAAATATGGTAAGAACTTCAGATGTCATTTTGTCCAATCCCCCTGATTTTATAGATAAGGCAAATAAGTAACCCCCCCCCAAAAAAAGAAAGAATAAAAGCTATACAAAAGCTATTTGCCCAAGGTCACAGAACTATTAAGTAGCTTAGGTGGGATCTGAAGCAAAGATTTTTGAATCAACTCCAGAGTTCTTTAAACTTATCACACTGCTTCCTGGTTTTATTTTTTAACAATTGGTCAGTATTTTCAGCAAAAACTCTTAAGATTTTTTAGAAGGGATGACTGAGGCAATAGTAAGGTATACATTGTTGTAATGGAAGGATCCCTAGACTGGAGTCATGAAAACTGGATTTTAGAATTCAATTCTTTAAATAAGGAGGCAGATGCTAATGGACAAGCCCCCATACTCCTCTGTATCTGTGTTTAATCATATGTTTAATTAAGGAAATTAGCCTAGAGTTCTAAGTTTCCTTCTAGCCAGTGGACTAAACAGATTTCTTCATAACTCTCTCAATGCAGAGTTCATCACCATATTACTGTTGTTCACCCTTAGTCTAGTGGAGCTAAATTACCATGCATTGTTGAGGTACAGTAAAATGATTGTCATATTTTACCCCAGAAGTAGTTTCACTTCAGTGGACAAAATGATCATGGAACAGTCTACCAGTGTGCCTTTGTAAATGACTTTTTAAGTGAAAGGTCTTCTGTAAGCACAAGTTATTATTTCTATATTATGCAGTCTCTGCCAGAGTCTCTTGTGGCTACCTCTTATCTTAGTGGCAAAGAAACTGTTGGAGGAGATGAGTCTTAGGACTGTATTCATTACTTTTTTCTTTTTATCAGATGCTAAATGTTGGACTTTTTCAAACGTATTTTTGCCTTTGTCATGATAGTCTATCTCAGCACAAAACTGGAGATTTTCAAGAAGAGTTTTTACAAAATGGTAATTTCAAGTTGATTAACATCAATTGTCATTTCTGTTTCAGGTTACATAAAATTCCCACGAGGTAAGAATTTTCAAAATGATCTCCACTTCTTTCATGGGAAAAAATATTATTATGTTGACTCTTTCCTTCTTCCTCCTTTTAATAATAAAACATAAAACTCCATCTATAAGTCAATTTAGTAAAAAAAAGTTAATCTGATATTCCATGTAGAAATATTTTGGATGGATAGGGACATAAGTGTTATGGTAATAGTCCTACTTGTTTCTAATGAAACTGAAGTCTCATAAGGTCTTCAGTCAAGTCTGTAAGTGAAGTTTTCTTCCAGGTTGCTGACCTGTTAGTGGTCAGAATATAATCACTCACGTGCGTGTGCACGCACACACACACACACAGAAAGAAAAATGTACCCTTGTGAGTATGATTAATTAAATTGGGTCCTGGTGTAGGATCCCACTCACTCAGGGATACAAAGACAATTATGTGCTTACTCAGTTATTAAAGTCCATGGCACTCAAAAATGTACATTGAACTTTAATAATAAAAAGACACAGAGAGGAGAGGATTTTGGGGAGAACTACACAAAACTTAGCAGCAGAGACATTAAAGAACAATAAGTCTTGGAGGACAACATATTGAAGAACAGAAGAACTGGGGTCCAGAAGGAAATATAATACCCTGCAAAGTTAACTATTATCTTGAATGAAAAAAATAATTGGCATTTGATAAACTCAGACTTTCAAGACTTTGTTTAAAAAAAAATCCTGAACTTAATAGAGGATTTGACACATAAAAACCAATATAAATATAAAGTACATAACGAAAGACTGATTATAAGGGATCCATGAGGACAGACTGTTTACTTTTATCTATGTAAAATGTAAAATTTATGCTTAAGATTCTTATTAATAATTGGTAGTTCATAAGAAAAACTGGGAAAAACCTGAGCATGCTGTGAATTTAAAAAGTAAAACCATTTAGGAACAGCTAAAAAGAGTAATTATTTTATACAAATGAGGCACAAGAGGAAGAACTTATACATAGGAAATAGATGAGAAGGAGGGCTGGTAGTTCTGGAAATCCAATTTCATCAGGAATGAATGTAAGAGGGAACTATATATACATATATGTGTGTGTGTATACACTCATACACACACAAACACACACACACATACCCACACACACACATGTGTATATATACATGCATATATATACACATACACATATATATATATATATTAAAAGAGTATGGAAGTCTTCTAAATTCAGAATAAATAAAAAGTTGGGGTCATAGGGATGGGGGAGAGAAATAGGGGTGGATCTTTAGAGTGACAGATGAGGGAATAGTTAAATAGGGGTTAAAAGGGTGTTTGGATTTCTGGGAATGGTAGTACAGGGAAGGGATACTTGGACAGGGATAGGCAAGTCATAGGAGGACAAGGTAGTGGGTAAAATTAAAGTAAAGGAGGCAGGAGGGATAGGAAATGAGATAAACATATACATAAAAACAAAGATCAAAGATATATGTGTGTGCATGTGTGTGCATGTGTTTATGTGTGTGTATATCTATAGCTATGGAAAACCATATCTAATTTTATTGTAGCCTTCTGGGGGGGGGTGTAAGGTTATGCATATATTTTTAGCTATAGAGAAACATATATAAACTTTCTGTGACCTTTTGGGGGAGGCAAAAAAGAACAAAATAAAAATGTGCACAGCAGAAAACAAAACTCACAAGCAAATAAAAGATGCACAATTCTCAACACAAGGAGTATTATTTATCATATAGGCTTTCTTGAAATTAAAATATATTGTTACATGTTTTGAATCTTCTCTTGTGTTCTGTTATGCATACGACATGCTTTTATTTCTCTCTAACTTTGTATTTAATTCCAATATTTAAGTTTATGGTATGTTTTTGTTTCTTTGCTCTATTCACTATTTGTGATCTGGCATTTGAGTCTAAAATAAAATTTTGGGAAAAAAAATACAGGGAAAGTTTCCTACTGTAAAGTTTCCTAATGCAAAGATAATGTCCTAGCAATTCTTTGATTTTGCAAAGCAATTAAATATACTCCAAATGCATTGTCTGTGATCTCAGTGAGCTTATTTGGCAGGAGAGGTGGAAGCAATAATCGGGAGTGAGGAGGACTCATATGCTGGTCTTTAGGCAGTCTTATTCACTTGGCCTTGCTGATAGGTAGAGCCACCCTACAGGCAGGTTTGACTCAAAAATATATAAGACCAACAGTGCTCTCTGATTTTGGAGGCAATATGATCTACTGTGTGGGCACAAACTCATTAAATTCATTTTTCATATGAAAGATTTACTCATAGTGTGGGTACCAGGTTTATCAACACATAAAAAAAAAAACAGATCTCTTTTGTGCCCAGTTAATTAGACCTCTTCTTGATCTGGATAACTTTGATGTGTGACTTTCTGTAATTTATGTATAGTATAAGATATTTAAAATAATACACCATTTCATGGAGCACAGCTACAAAGAAATAAATGTTATTTTCTTTAACTATAGGTGTGTTTCAAGTTCCTATCCTGGGCCCTCTTCTATTCTCCTTTTATACAATTTCACTTGATAATCTTATCATCTCCAGTGGATTTAATTATCACCTCCATGCCAATAATTCTCAAATCTACCTCTCCACACTCTCTGCTGACCTCCAATCTTATAATCTGATTACCTTTCAGACATCTCAAACTGCATGTCCAGTAGTCATCTTATTCTCAATATGTCCAAAATGAAACTCATTATCATTTCCCCTAAATCCTCACTCCCTCACACCTTCCCTTTTGCCTCATAGAGGGCAACACCATCCTCTCATCCCTGTGGTTCGAAAACCAGAAGTAACCTTGAATATCTCACTATTTCTCACTGTTCATATTCAATCTGTTGCCAAGGCAGGTGGATTTCACCTTTACAACATCCCTCCATTAAACTACCTTCTCTTTTCTGACACAGTTCTAATGCAGGTTCTCATCATCTCACACTTGGACTGTTGAATTGGCCTTTGGTAGATCTGCCTGCCCCAAGATTCTCCTCAATCCAGTCCTTCCTTCATTCAGAAGCTATAGTGATTTTCCCTAAAGTACAGGTCCAACCATGCCACACACCTCTAAGATTAAATACAAAATCCTCTGGCATTCAAAGTCTCGCAAAACCTAGCTCCCTCTTTACTATATATATATTTCTATACTATGCATTTTACTTTTATAAAAAACAGATCATGCTGCAGGACAAAAAATAGGCAAAAAGCAGAAATGTTAAACACTTTTATTACTGATCCCAACGGAGTAAAATTATACTCAATGAAGGACTTTTCAAGAAAAAGCTAAATGGAAACTAAATAATGTGATAGTTATCATTAAAATAATAAAGAATTATTTTAAAAATATCAACCATAGATAACATAATTTCAAAAAATCTGGGATGTAGCCAAAGTACTCATTAGGGAAAATTTTCTCTCTCTAAACATGTTCATCAACAAAAATGAGTAAGAACAAATTAATGAACTGTATATTTTATGCAACACTTTCATCCTCATTAACAACAAGAAAAATAGAAAATATTTATGAACTGGATCTACAAACTTAAAAAACTAGAAAAACAAACAAACAAAAAACCACAACCCAAAACATCACATACCAGTTTAGATATTTTGTTGTTGCTATTCAGTTTTTCAAGTCTTGTCTTACTCCTTGTGATCCCATTTGGCAAATTTCCTTGGCAAAGACATTGGAGTAGTTTGCCATTTCCTTCTCTAGGTCATTTTCAGATGAGAAAACTGAGGCAAAAAGGGTTAAGTGACTCGGGTCACACAGCTAGTGAGTATCTGAGGCCAGATTTGAAATCAGAGAGACAGGTCTTCCTGGTTCCAGGCCCAGTGCTCTGTCCTCTGCACCACCTCATTGCCCAACATTGATAGGCTGAAAACCAAAGAAGAGATTAAAAAAAAAACCATTTAATTGATAATAATACCGAATGTTATTGAATAATACTGAACTGATAATGCTGAAAGCTATTTATGAACTAATAAAATAATAATGTATCTAATTAGAAAAGGAAGACAAATTATCATGCTTAACAGTGAAAGAATTCATAATCAATTAAGATGACATCAACAAAATTATGACACTCTTTTAATTAAATTCCAAAAATGAGAAATCAATAGATATTTATAAAAGTATTACATGAATGTGGTTAAAAGAACATGAATTATAAAATTCAAATTATTAAATATCTTAAAATATTATCTAAATCATAAAGCAATTCAAAAGCAAACAATCAAAAAATCAACTGAGGATTAGATGAAATTAGAAGTAAAAATGTCAGGGTTCTCTCTCAGAGTGCCCTAACTTACCAGCAGAGGCAACCAGTTTCCCACACAACTCAACCATGCTAGCGTTCCTTTCAGGAACAGAAGAGTCACAGCTCTGAGGTCTAAAATGAAAAGTTTATTAAGGTCTCTCCATGGGGAAGCCTTAAAGCTATATACTAAGACAGGCTTCCCAAGATGCCTCCCAGCCCTAGGTCTTAAATAGACCCCAGATCCACCTACCATACGTGATAGAACCCAGCTGAACAGAGTTATGAGAGGGGGAGTGCAATTACAAGGGTATGAAGGCCCCAAGGTGTGGAGACGCCAATTAGGAACAGAGGGTAACCCCACGCAAGAGAGTCCTGAGCAATGCAGTATCCCCTGGCAGGGGACAGTGCGATGTGCCCTGACCTCCCCGTGACCCAACTAATTCCCGGGCCTCAAACACTTCCCTGTGGCATGACACAACCGCTTGCAATGTGAACCTCACATAAAAATATCTATCAAATGTGTTTTCTCCCAGGGTTATTTTTTAATGTCTTCATGGAGTATTATAGTGGAAAGAGCCCTTGTTCTAAAATCAGAAAGACCTATGTTTAAATACTACTTGTGATGCTTACTACCTGTTTGACCTTAACCAAAAATCACTCACCTTCACTGAAACTCAGTTTCCTTATTTGAAAATGAGGTTGTTAAACTAGATGACTATTTTTATTTGAATCTTTGATTCTATGATTCTAGAAGAAGCAATATGGTAAAGGACTGAGAGTCAAAAAACTTTTGCCTAAATTGTGTTTCTGACACTTACTCGTTAAAATAACCATGGGCAAGTCAGTTAAGCACTCTAAACCTCAGTTTCCTCATTTGTTAAAATACCTTTGACATCTTCCTCCATAGTCTAAATTAGATCACATATGTAAAATATGTTGTAATCTTCAAAATATTTCACATCTCTCAGTTGTAAAATGTTTTTGCTAGTGTAATCTCCAAAAAGGCAGGAATACTGTCCTAGCAATATATATATATATATATATATATATATATACACACATACACACACACATACACACACACATACACACACACACTAGTGTAGCAAGTGCTTAAAAAATCTGTTGTATTGATTTGAAGTGAATTGAAATGAATTGTTCCATTCACTTTCCAAGAGCAATGGCTAGTGTCTCAAACATATTTCATTTTGACTAAAAAGAACTTTTCTAGGCAACTGATATTCACTCTTGCTTCCCTGGAGCCTCTTTTCCCCTACCATGTATCTTTCCTTTGTATATGGTATACTATTTTGGTTTGTTTTTTTCAATGTCAACTTTCTATTTCAAATGCTTTTTTTCTCAGTTATTCTTGTACAGGCCAAAATATAGTTTTGTTCTTTGGATCCTTGATAAAGAACGATTTGAGGTTTACAATTTTTTTTAAAGAAAGCGGAAAAAAGACAAGGCTTATATTTCCTGAAGCTGTAGAACCAGTTATTGTTGTCAATGCTGAGCCAGTACCAGCCATGAGGATAAGGCTCAGGTGCCTGAAGAGCCTGTACAATAGAAATGAACAAAGCTATATGTTTTATTTGGCTTGGCCTGTTCTTATCAGAAGATGTAATGCATTTCTGAAAGGAAGTTTTCCTCATTAAATGGCTTATTCTGTTAATGATAGTTTCTTATCTTCAATACATAATTGTAGTATTATCTCAGACAGACCATCCTCCATGCTAGCAATACAAGGTAAATAGAAATCCCTATTATGCAGTGACCATTCTTCTTGGTCTCAACTGTGCCATTTGTTCAGTGAGGGGCAAATCTCTTTGCAGGGATTAAAATGGCTTCTACCAAACAAATCAAAGTGGTTCTGGGGCTCTGTTCAAATGAAGTTACCAGAAGATTGCCACTGCAAAGGAGAAATGAGTTGGGGCTGTGGACTGTCAAAGGATATTCTACCAAACTTCCTTGAGCATGAAAGAATGGCTGGCTCTAACATCCTCCTTTACCCTAGGACAGATGAAGAAGATATCAGATGATGACGTTATTTTGCTATTTCTGCACCTTCAGACTTGAAAGTTGATGAGTTATAAGAAAAATGCATCATTCTATAGTCAATACAATAGAATAAATAATTCTCAGTTTCCCATACTGGATCATAATGGTCATAACCAAATTGCTCATATACCCAAGACTAGAAAATGAACAAATAAACTTTTGATTTTCTTTCTCTCTCTCCCTCTGTCTCTGTCTCTCTCTCTCTCTCTCTCTCTCTCTCTTTTCTGTATCTTGCTCCTTGTCCCCTTATATTACTCCTCTCTTTCCTTTTCTGTGAATTATTAATGAACATAAATGTTTCAATTTTCAAGAAAGAATTTTGCACAGACTCCATATCCTCTAGTTGCCTCTCCTCCTCTCACTTGCTCTGTTGTTTCTCTAGAACTCCTCTATACTTAGAAACTTTTCTCCTAGACTACATGCACTGTTTCCTAGCTGGCCATGTGATGATGAGGAAAATCATTTTATAGTACACTAATGGACTACCTGTATAGCTTATATATACAATTCATTCTCACAGTTTGCCACGTGCATATCATTATTAAACAGGAACAATTTGTGGGCTTCAGTACATAGAAGAAATATCAGTTCAGTTGGCATTTTGGGTTGACTATCCCTTTTGAGAGTAGCAAATAACTTTAGAAAACATGTTTGATTGCTTCCCTAATATCAATAATGGTATATCTTTTAAGGAATCTCTCATAATTTTAACATGAATTGAGGAAAATATTCTTCGAAAATAGTATAATTTGATGGTTTGGTTTGGTTTGGTTTTGAATGGCCATCCCATTGGAAACAATGCTCTTGTTCGTGTCTCACTTAGGCTTCTATGTCCCAAAATGAAAGTTTATATTCTAGGGCCACAGAAGCTCCTAGAGTTTTTTGTTCTCTATTTTTGTTTTTCATTCTTTTTAGGAAACTTTTTTTAAACAACTAAATCTCTCCATAAGTGAAATAAACCTAAAGAATCATGGGTTATGGTTCACCAGTGTTGTTCAATCGAAAGTTGGGTGGTTCTTTTAGGAATATACTGTAGATTGAATTGTTCTCGTATGGATTGAGCAAGAATTGATGGCTTCTGGCTTCCTTTTCAACTCTAATACTCAGTAAATCGTTGTAAGGTTGTTTAATGTTTCCTATTTCAAGTGACTTCCAGGTGAGTAATGGGTATACCCAATTCAATAATGTTCTTGTCAAATACAAATGGTTAATACTTTAAACCTGTGCATATACATAAAGTCTAGATGTCTAATTGTGCTGGTGTTTCTGTTTGCCGTTTAGCACATAGTGAACACTGAATAGACATAATGCGATGATGTAATGGATAGAGTGCCAGGCCTGGAATCAGGAAGACTTACTTTTACAACCTCAAATATGATCTCAGACACTAACTGTGCAACTCTGAGCAAGTCTGTAAAATGAGTTGGAGAAGGAACTAATAAACCACTCTACTATCTTTGCCAAGAAAGCCTCAATTGGGATCACAAGAAGTAAGACATTACTGAAGTGACTGAACAACCAAACACTGAACTTTTCCATTCTTTCTTTCATTAAATTCTTTATAAACAATACATATTTATTTGTCATTTAGGTTACCAGGTAGTACAAAAGTATAAGTAGAGAGAAAAGTTGCTGATGAAATGTGGCCTGAGTGTTCCAAGAATACATTACCCCCTGAACATTATCAAATAAAACATGCTCATTTTATGTATGGTGAAATCAATGAAGAGATATACTTAAAGTCAGGAAGATTTGAGTTTGAATCTTGCCTCAGATACTGGCTACATGACCCTGGAAAAGTCACAACTTTTCTGAACCACAATTTACTCATCTGGAAATTGGGAATAACAACAGCACTTGCCCTGAAGTGTTGTTAGAAGACTCCAATGTGACAGCATATATATGAAGCCACTTCATAAACCTTAAATTTCTGTATAAATGACAACAATTATGAAAAGAATCTGTGGCAAAGAGGCCTGGCATGACTTTATCAGGATCACACATTTAAGTGGTGGCAAAATCTTCATTAATTATTGCTTCCCCAATTGTTATCACCCACTCATGTCCAAGATGTTTGCTCCTCAGGAGATATCTACATTCAGAGTAAAATCTAAAAAGACTAGAGTTTAAATGGAGACTGAAGCAATACATGCTATCATTGTTTTTCATGTTCGATTTTGTCTTTTTTCCCATTGTTCACTCATTGGTTACAACCCTTCTATACAACCAGATTGTTCTACAATGTGAAAGTATTTGTAGATCCTATACATGATTGTATGCCACCATGGCGGGGGGGGGAGAGGAAGGAGAGAAAATCTGAAACTCAAGTGATTGTGGAGCTGAATCTTGTAAACTAAAAGTAAATAAACAAGTCATTGAAAAAAAAAGATCTTTGCTGCTCTCATGACTTCTCTGCTAGTATGAAAATACTTTATCACAGAAACATCAGTGTCCCAAATGTATGTATAGCTGTGCATGTATGGCAATAGCCTTGTTTATCCTTTGTTCTCAAAGAGAACCATGTCATCAGGACAGTGATGCCATGACTTGCAAGTGAATCGGATTTAAGTGAGGGAGGGCTGTGCAAAGTCACCAGCCTCACTCTCTCCTATAGAGTGTAGTGGATGACTGGAGGCCACTCATATAAACGGACCATTTTGTATTGCAAACTTATTCTTCAAGCTCATTCAAAGGATAACTTATTGCTTAAGGAACTTTTCTAGCTAGATGACTCCCTGAAATGTTTTGTGTTAAATTGGAAACTCTTATTTTTTTGTTATTTTTTCTGACCAAATTCACATGTTTTGAGATTAATATTCATCATTCTTCTCTACCTTTTTACCTATAATTTGAAAAACAGAAGGGAAAATAATTCTAGAACAATATCTCCACTGATGTGTACTTTATCATAAGTAGGAATCATTAACCTTTCTGAACCCAATAAAATTCTCTTAAAAGAATGACATGCCTTGTGACATCTAGAAAAATTTTACCTAGTAACATTGTGATTTTCAACCTTGTCTTTCACTCATTCTTACTTCTGACAGCACCATGTTAGTAACTTGTGGGGAATGGAAGAGGTAGCAAAAGCTGATATACAGAATGAAGTACAACAAGCCAAAAAGTTTTCTAAGGGTTGAATAGTCACCTATAAACTCCCAGAGGATTTCTCAAAAGGAGGAACTCAGACACCATTGAATATCTATATTCTCTTCATTGACAGGCTCTCAAAGACTTTAGTAGATCAAGTTTAAGGGCCCATTCTATACAATCATTATCTAGTTAACCAAGTTCACAACTTTGGCATCATCTAGTGAACTCCTTATTATTCCATAATTCACATAGTCAATCACTTAGCAAAGTTCATTTACTCTACTGTTACAAGATCTCCAACTTATGCTCACATGGCCATCACCATAGTTCAGGTTTCTATCACCTCTCTCCTAGACTATTGTAATAGTCTCCGAATTGGTTTTTCTCTTCTTTAGTATGTTCCACTAAGTTGCCAAAATGATTTTCCTAAAGTACAGTTCTAAATATATCATTCTATTTCTCAATAAATTCCATTGACTCCCTAAGTCCAAACAGAAGCCTTTCTGTTACTATTTGAAGTTCTTCATAATCTAGCTTCACCTACTCTTTCAGCCCTATCATACCTTTCTCTCTTTCATGAGCTATTAAATCTATCCAAACTGGCCTTTTTACTCTTCCTCATACATAACCATCTTTCATTTCTGTGCCTTTGAATTGGATCCCCCCCCCCCTGCATAGCTAGAATGAATGTCCTCCTGACTTATTCTCACCTCTTAGAATGTCTCTACTATGTACCTGATATTGCTCTGGACGGTGGGAATGCAAAGGCAAAATGAAAGCTCTGTGTTTCCATAGCCAATGTGTGCTTTTGTTTAAAGAAATTATTAAACTCCAAAGACACAAGAGATAATTCTACTGATAGATGGAGTAGATCAGATAAAATCTGTAAGGATGATTGTAGGGGAGCAACTTCATGCTTGGAGAAGCATTCCACTGATAACCTTACCTTTAATCCCATATCCTAGAAGGAGAAAAGACCGTATAAAGCAAGGATTCATAATTTTTTTTATGTTAGGTTTCTAAGAACCTGCCTTGCCTTGGTCCTTCCATTCAACAAAGCCTATTGTCCTTGCTTGCCTTTACATCAAACTCTAGGCAGTCACAGGCTATGGCCACCTAAAGCTCCTTTGCCCTACCTTGCCTTTGTCTTGTAACTCTCTACATCCAGTCACACCCCCTTTCTACTCACAGAACTATTTGACACCCTTGGACAACTCTCCCTGTGGACAAATCCTATGAACAAGCATATTTGACATGAATGCATTCCTCAATCATTAATATACTTCTACCCCATCACATCCACTCCATCCAAATGATTATGAATGTCAAATTGCCATTGTTCAAACCCAGTTCTCCATCCTCCCCTGATCATTCTCCTATTATTATCCCATAACTCTCACTCCATCTCATTTTAAAGTTATCCAAATTATACACTGTGCTCACCAGAATTTCTGCTCCAAAAATAATAACAAATTGGATTTTATCCCATTTTCTTTTTCCTTTCTTGAACCATGTATCTACTTATACTTACTTAGACCTAGTTCCTTCCTGATGACTTAGCTTCACTGGCCATCCTCAACAGCACTAGTTGTACTTTCACTCCTCTGGTTGTGGTTGGAGAAGTCAGAATACTCCTAACACCCCAATTCTCTTTCCAGACTCTCTTTTTACAATTGTCACTCAGTAATATTTTCTTTGGAGTTCACTTAATCCATATTTGTCACCAAATCTAGATTCTAGTAGCTATTGTCTACAGACCTTCAGCATAAGCTCCTCCATAACTGATTCATAATATTTCTCTCTTTTTCAACTACTTCCCCGTAATAGAACTTTAAAATGCCTATTCATATTTCCTCAAAAGCCACAGCAGTTGCGACTATAGTCATACCTTTGATCTTCCCATCAACCACAAGTATTTGTATTCATGTTCATGAACTCAGAAATTTTGTTCTCTGCTCATAATCTGTTGACATTTTACTTCTCTCTATGCCTTGTATGACCAGACTCTGTTCTTTACCCTTGCCATGACTTCAAATACCTCTACTTTTTCTTTTCTTTCTCAGACCATTAATCATTGCACTAGCTACATTATTTTTTCTTTCCAATCTTTAACCCTTGGTGAACTAATTGATCTGTACCCTGTCCTCATCTTCTAATTATCTTATCCATTTATTCCATTAAAATCTTGCTTTTCTAAGTCCAAGTCTTGCATTATCTTCATTATCTGTGGCCATAACCTCTACTCTTGAAATGTAGAAAAAAACTGAAGAAAATCGTGAAGTTGTACTGCCTGGGTCCACTACAAGTATATATTACATAATTTATACTAGCCCCTCACTGCAGTGATGTGATCCTTTGAGATCTCCCTCACTGATTTTCTATTTCACTCACCATACTAGATTTCCCAAAACTTTTAATCCCTTTTCAGATTCCCCCATACACTCTCAGCTTAGAATTTTGTCATATTTCATTAAAAAAATATGGTTTTTCACAAGATTTCCCTCTCATCCCTATTCCTTATCTGACAACACTCAGATGCCTTCTGGTACTATTTTCTTAATCTTTGTTTCACTGTAAGAAATGATCTTTCTCCTTGCCAAGGAAAACCCATCTATATTCAAAAGATATTTTTCAAAGGCCTTACTGCATACTCTTCCTTTAAAAACTCTTACTTGATCTTCCCCTTCATGCTATCATCCTATTTTGCTTCTCCCTTTTATGGCTAAATTTCTTGAGATGGGTATCTATAGCAGATGTTTCCACTTCCTTACCTTTCACTCTCTTCTTAACTCTTTGTAGTTTGTCTTCCTGATATTCAACCAAAACTCTTACTAATTATTTTAAATTGCCAAATCTTATGACTTCTTCTCTATCCTCATCTTCTTTACCTTTCTGTAGCCCTTGACAGTAAATCACCGTCTTCTTCTTTATACTCTCTTCTCTTTGGGTTTTTGTGATAATTTTATCTTGATTCTCCTCCTATCTGACTAAATTATCTTTTTTTTTAATCTTTTTTCACCTCTGCTGAATATTTATGTTTGTCACATTCACTCAGAGAAGTTCATCAGTATTGCAAGCCAGTTTCATGAAGGCATGCTTTCATGAGTTCTGGAGAAGGATTATACTCTCATGCTTTCCTAGTCACCAATGGAATGAAGTAGCTCTCTGTGCTTGCTTCATGCTTTTTTAGCATGTTTTTTCTGCAATGTTGTCAGATATCTTCAACAAAGATGAAAATGGCATCAAAGACAACTACACCACTCATGGTAAATTATTTAATTTGAAAAGACTAGAAACTAAGACCAAAGTAGAGGGAGAGTTAGCTTGTGACTTTTTGTTTGCATATGATTGTATAATCAATGCAGTCTCTAAGAGTGAGATGCAACAAACTACTGATCAATCCTCTGTCACTTGGTAATTTTGGCTTGACAATCAACACCAAGAAAACAGATGTCCTCTATCAACCAGCATCACACCATCCATATGTGGAGCCATCCAAATGTGGTCACAATAAATGGAGAAATGTTTAATGCTATAGAAAAGTTCACTTACCTTGGCAGTATACTTTCCATGAATGTCCACACAGATAATGAGATTGGTACACATATAGCCAGAGCTAGCTCAATATTTGGGAGGCTCTGAAGGAAAGCGAGGGAGAGAAGAGATACTAGATTGCATACCAAACTGACATGCTAGCAGTGCTATGCCAGAAAACTGAGCCACTTCCATTTGAATTGTTTTAGGAAGATTCTGAAGATTATCTGGCAAGATAAGGTAGGAGACACTGAGGCACTCTCTTGAGTTGAAATGCCTAGCTTAAAAACTCTAATGCAGAAAGCACAACTCCAATGGTCTGGGCACATATCCTGAATGCCAAACACAAGCTTACCTAAAAAACTATTTAACAGAGGCTTCAAACAAGGGATGCACTCACATGTAGATCAGAAAAGTAGTACAATGATACACTTAAGGTTTCTCTGAAGAACTTTAGTACTGATTGTCAGATATTGGAGACACTGGAATCAGATAACACAGAATGGCATGCCCACATCAAAGAAGACGCTGTACTCCATGAACAGAATAAAATCCCAGTAGCATACAGGAAACATGAGCTGCTCAAATCCAGAGACAGATGCATCTCAAATGTTCTAACAGACTAGTTGTGCATGACCTGTGATAAAGCCTTCCAAAATTTTAATGGGCTGATCAGCCACAGCCTAACACACTATACTCTGATACCAAAATCTTGAAGTTATGGGTGCTCTTAGAAAAACAAAGGAGAAACAACAGCTCACTAACAATTGGAGTTCTGAAGCCCCCACCCCCACCCCCACCCCCACCCCCCTTTGGGCTCTCTTATATTCTCCCTCTATTATATTCTACTTGGTTATCTCATTAGTTGCTATGGGTTCAATGATCATTTCTATGGGATGACTCTTAGATCTACTTGTCTGGCCTTAATTTCTCTTCTGACTTCATATTTTGTATCTCCAGCTGACTTTTTGACATCTTATACTAGTTTATCATAACCATATGAAACTCAGCAAGTATAAAACCAAAGCCATTACCTTTCCCCAAAAAAAACATTCCAAAACTATTTATAACTTCCCTTTTCCTTTTGAGGGTGCAGTCATCACCTTATTCACCCTGGCTTTCAATTTAGATATCATCCTCAATTCTCCACTCTTCTCATCTGCCTCCAATTTCCAGTCATTGGTCAGGGCCTGATATTTCCACCTTTGTAACACCTCTTCATTCCAACCCCTTATTTCTTCTAACATCGCTACCACCCTGGTGCAGGACTTCATATCTTCATGCCTGGCCTTTTGCAATAGCCTTCTGATTAGACTACTTGCCTCAAGTCTCTCCGTTATCCAACTCACTCAACTGTCAAATTGATTTTCTTAAAACATTTCTGACCACATGACCCCCTCCTAAACTCCAATTATTCCCTATCACCTCCAAAATCAAGTATAAAATCCTCTGTCTTTCAAATACCTTAATAACTTGGCCCCTTTCTATCTTTCTGGTCTTCTGACGCTTTTCTCCCCTCCAAATACTCTGAGATTTAGGAATGCTGGCCTCCTTGCAGTTTTTCAACCATAACACTTTATCTCCTAATTCCAAGTTTTTGTTTTCTTTTTTTTTTTTCCCCTGGCTAACACCCATACTTTGAACTGCGTCCATCTTTATTTCTCTTTTTTCTTTCATAGTTTCCCTGACTTCATTGAACTTTAAAGTCCTTTATTCTGCAAAAAAAAAAAAAATACCTTTCCTGGTCCTCCTTAGCCTGAATCCTTTACCTCTGAAATTAGGCTGGATTTACCATATATCTTGTTATATTCAGTAGTTTTATGTTGTGTTCCCTTAGGGGCTGGTACTGCATTGCTTGTTTAACTTTCTTTATGTGGGCTAGTTGAATTATTGACAGAAAAGACTCCTTTGTATATGTATGCATATGTAAATACATGAAGTATGTATTCATGTATATCTGTGTGTTTATATATGCATATACATACACATACACACATATAATAAATGTATGTTTATTATTCTCCCCCTTTTTCCATGCAAGTTAAAAGATCCCTTGATTGTCCCTGGACCCACAATAAGAAACACTGACTTAAGAGAAGAAATGTTGTCAGCTATTACTTATAGAAGACTGATGACACAGAGGACAATGAAGACAGTGCTGGCAGGAGCTATTTAGATAAGAACATGATAGAGAGTGGATTTGGTCATACAGAGACAGAAGTAAAAAATTTATTTGTAGAATGTATATAATGGAGAAGTTTGTTTGTTGGTTTTGAAATTCTTTTGCTGAGCTCAGTGCCTGTAACTCCATGCACAAGCAGATTTTGAAAAGAATACTACTACTTTGAACAGCTTGTAAGGTTTGGATTACACAGTATAGTGAACACTTCATTCATTCCATGACAAATCAAGGCAAACATTCACAGAAAATCAAGGTACAACATTCACAATATAATATTCACAACATTACATTTTATCACAGAAAATCATAATATAATGTTCATAACAGCTTAACATTAGAGTGGCTACACAGTTTTCACTACAGCAGACACAATATTTAGAACAAAGAACAAATTAATAATCATCTGGTTTCCCTAAGGTGAAAAACCCTCCTTAATCACTTAATCAATTCACAATACAATTATCAATACTTAATAATTCTATCAATTCACAATATAATAATTAATCTTCCACTCATGGGGCAACTACTAACTTAATCAGTCACTAATCTAGATTCACAATCACTAAATACCATTAAAAACTAAGTACAGACATTAGAAAATTACATAAACCCTCCACTCCTCAGTGTCTTCAATTTCATCATGTGTCCAAGGAGAGTGCTGTTCTTCATCTTGACTCGGGGTGGTCTCTCAGATTCCCTGGATCCCTTTCCATGGTCCCAGTTCCTACCTGAATCCACCAAACAGTCACCTGGATTCACAGACAGACAGCTCTCAGGTCCTCGTTCAGTCCTCAGAGGTAGACAGTTCCCAGGTCCTTGTCCAGTCCTCCAGTTAGTCCCTGGCACACACTAAAGTTCACAGTCTGGCACATCTCAGACCCTTCACCACTTTTGTTGCCAGGAACTCAAGGATCCACCAAGCGACAAACCAATAAAGGTTTATCCCGATCATGCTTCTTCAATCCTTCTGGGACAATCCTGCTTCCTCCACCAGGAGCCACCAGGAGGAAGATTCCAGATTCTGTTTCTCTGTCTCTGTCTCTTATATATGCACACTGTCCTCCTGTCTCAACCAAGCCCCTCCTGCCATGTCAGTAACAGGAGACAGAGCTCGTACCTTCAGTACTTAGCCCTAAGTTCCTAAGGGCTAAGGATCTGCTAAATTGATTACTGTTACAATGCCAAATCCCTAAAACTTGACCCAAAACATTGACCTTGAGGATCCTCCTCAACCTTTGTTCTGATACTGATTTGAACTTTCCTTATTCCCCTTTCAGTGTCTGGCCCTTGATCTTCATGATGTATATTTCAGTTACTTTCTTCTGACTATTCTATCACCAGGTTTCTATTTCCTATTTTGCATCAGAGACTTGCTCCATCCCCTGATCTCTCCCTCACAGGATGGAGAACACTTCTATTAGCCTTATTCAACTCATTAAATTGCACAATATTGATCTAGGAATAATAGTAGAGAGGAAAGTTAAACTTATACCCAAAACATCAGCAAAACACTTTATAAATGAAGATGAACATTTCAGATTTTGGTTTCTAAGACATTTGTTTTTCTAGTTGGAAGTATAAAGGATATCTCCTTCACAAGAATACCCCCTATTGATTTCCTAGATAGCGTTGTACATAATGGGAAGGTACATACCTGAGTGATTGGACTTTAGATCTAAGCAAATCAAACAAAATTACCTCTTCTTGACTCCTGCTATCTGCACCAAGAGGGGTTATTACTTTTAGTGGGTAAAAGTTTTGTTCCACATCTTATGAAGCTGAACCAAATACAGCATGCCTTTAGAAGGTGTAGCAGTTTCCTTTCTGTATCTGCTCAGTGGAAAGCAAGGGAGAATAAGGAACAACCTTTCAATCAAGAAAATCATGATGGAAAAACAGAAACAAATAAAGTGCAAACCCTATAGTGACTATTTCATATAATATTTTTTTTTCTTATAGAAAAGTTTCAATAAGACTCAATTACATAGTTTGACAGATATTTGGATTCACATAAAGGACAATTTTATGTAAATAAGAGTTGTCCAAATGTGGAATGGACTGAGGTAAGAGTTCTTAGTGGACAGTTTCTCTTTCACTGGATGTCTCTTTGGAGAGTCTCAACAAACACTTGGCAGTTATGTTAGTGAGTACATAATTGCATAGGAAATGTAATGATGTAACCTCCAAGTTTAAGAACCAAGAATGATGGTTGAATTTGTAGAGGCAAATTTAGGCTTTGTGTCAAGGAAACAAACAACTTGCTAATAATTAGAGCTGAAATGGGTTGCCACAGGATCCTTTCTGTGTATCTTCAAACAAAGGCAGGTATATTATAGTGGAGTTGCTGTTATGATATGGGTAAAACAAAATGTCTGCTCAGGTCTTTTCCAAATGCTAGATACTATGATTCTGTAACTGACTCTTCTAGCTGAGATATTCAATGATTGGATAATTACAGCTGATGAAAATGAACATGCTTCCCTTCTTTAAAAAAAATACATACGTGTGAAAACAGTTATCATTCAGTAAGTTCTATTTAAGGATGTTAAGATAAACATGAGCAGATTTCCAAAAGAATGCTACTGTGAACAGCTTTTAAGTTTCTGATAACACAGTATAGTGAACACTCTATTCCATAAAAAATCAGGGCAAAACATTCACAGAAAATCAAGGCAGAGCATTCACAATGTTTCAATTTATCATGGAAAATCAAAATATAGCATTCACAACAATTATCACAGAAAATGGCCACATAGTTTCCACCACAGTGGTCACAAAGTTTTGAACAAAGAACAATCATTTAGTAACTCAATCATCCAATCATCTCAATCATTCAATTATCCTTAAGGAGTTTTGTCTCCTCAAGGAGCACAAAATTCAATAGTCAAAGTTCTCTACTCATGGACCTAAGTTAACTCAATCAGTTACTTATTCAGTCATCAATTACTAAGTACAATTATTTAGTTAGTCATTCATTCAATCAACTTAATCATTCAATAATCATTCATCATTCACTATTCAATAATCAGAAAATACATAGACACCACCACCACCACCCCTAGGTCACTGGTAAATTTACAATTTCTCAGTCAGTACACAGTATCTGACTAAAATCTTCTTTCAGCTTGACTCAGGGTAGTCTCTCAGATTCCCTGGATCTCTTTCCATGGTCCCAGATCTTACCTGGATTCACCAAACTGTTACCTGGGTTCAAAGGCAGACATCTCTCAGGTCCTTGTCTAGCTCTCTGTGCAGTTCCTGCTCCACAATGAAGCTCACAGTGTCCAGTCCATCTCAGATCCTTCACAGTCTCTCTTCCTGGGAAGACAAGGCTTAACAAAGCCACAAACAGGTTCCTGCAAAGTAACAGCATCACAGTCATGCTTCCTCAGTCTTTGGCAGCTCCAGCTAGCCCTCAGAAAACCTCAGCAACTCCTCAGCATCCTCTTCTGGCCCTCAGCTCTGACTGGCCCTCAGAAATCCTTAGCAGTCTCAGCATCTCCTGCTGGCCCTCAGACTCAGCAGAAGTTTCAGCTGTTTACCAGAGTCAAAATCATGCAATCCAGGTTTTCAAAATCAAAATCATTCTCTCCAATCTGGGGTGGGATGGGGGATTCCTCTTCAGACTCCCTGGCAGCAGCAGCTTCTGCCTCCACTGGGCTTGCTCCAAGAAGATCTGATTCTCCCTTTCTGGGTTTTTCCTTATATACAGTATTTCCCTCCCTGTTCAGCCCCTTCCTGTTACATCAGCAACAGGAGAGAGGAGTTCATACCTTCTGTTTCTTTAACAGAAGCTTAATCTGAACTAGGTACTAAATATCTCTTAGCTTAGAAATATAAAAGGAACTTCAAATCTCATTAGTGTTACAGAGGGTGAAGAATTCACATTAATATTTAAAATATTTTTATCAAGACCATCAAAAACATTTATTGGGCTTTAACTTGCATATTCTGTGTTAAGTGATTTCCTAAAAAGGTTCATTTGAGAAATATTTTTAAGTGTTGGCCATTTAATAGGCACTATGGGACCACAGGGATGAGAAAAGACACAGTTCCTACCTTCATTGTAACTGCAGTCAAATAAAAGAGATAAAAAATTGCATTCACATACATTTTATACAAGGTAGAATTTAAGAGGTCAAGAAGATGTATAAAACATTTTATTTTAATTCACTTCAAAAGTATTTATTAAGCTTTTACTTTGTTTAAACTTCTAGAGTCAGGATTTAAAAATATGAAAGTTAAAACTCTGTTGAAGGAACTAAAATTCTTTGGAATACAACATGAACAAAAAGAAATACAAAGTAAACAAAGTTTAAGGAATAGAGAATGTTAATAACTCCAGGGCATTATCTGAGAGGTGCTCTGAAGAAATGAGGGCTTTTATAGGTAGGTGAGGGTAAAGTTTATTCCAATTCTAGGTCATGGAAGCTAGAGATAGAATGTTGTATATTTTTTGTAGGTAGTGGGCAGTTGGCTGAAATAAAGAGTGTAGGAGACAGAGTAATATGATTAGAATAAGATTGGAAAGTCAGATAGGTTTCTGATTATGACTGGTTTAAATGCCCAGGAGGGAATTGATTTTGTATTGTCCTTCAGTCTGCACTCAAGGGTTCATTTGTTCTCTCTCTCTCTCTCTCTCTCTCTCTCTCTCTCTCTCTCTCTCTTTCTCTCTATCTCTCTCTCTGGATGTGGATAGCATTTTTCATGGCGAGTGCTTTGGAATTATTGTGGATCATTGTATTGGTCAGAGTATCTAAGTCTTTCACAGTTGATCATTTTTACAGTATTGTTTTTAGTGTCTGTGGAATTCTCTTAGTTCTACTCACTTCACTTTACATTAGTGCATATAAGTCTTCCAAGGTATTTTTTCTCCTGAAATCATACCCTTTATCATTTCTTTTAGCACAATAGTATTCCATCACAATCATATACAGTAACTTGTTTAGTCCTTCCCTAAATGATGAGTATCCCTTCAGTTTTCTTTTTTTCTTTTTTTTCTTTCTTTGCTTTTTGGAGAGGGGGGGGTAGATCAATTGGAGTTAAGTGACTTGTCCAAGGTCACATGGCTAGTTTTATGTTAAGTGTCTGAGGTCAGATTTGAACTCAGGTCCTTCGGACTACAGGTCCAATACTCTATTCACTATTCCACCTAGCTGCCCCATTTTCAGGTTTGTTTGTTTGTTTGTTTGTTTGTTTTTGCCACCACAAAAGAGCAGCCATGTTTTTTTGCACATATATGTCTTTTTCTTTTTTTTTTTTCTGTGATATCTCAGGGGTACAGATCTAATAGTCCTACTGCTGGATTGAAAAGTATGTATAATTTTATAACCCTTTTGACACAGTTCCAAATCATTCTCCAGAATGGGTACACTTGTTCACAACTCTACCCACAGTCAATTAATGTATCATTTTTTTTACATGCCTTTCATAATTTTTCATTTCCCTTTACTTTCATGATAGCCAATGTGATTGGTGTGAGCTATTATCTTATAGTTTTTTCTAATTTTCATTTCTCTAATTATTAGTGATTTATAAACTTTTACATCAATATCAATAACTTTGATTTCTTTTTTGAAAATTACCTGTTCAAATCCTTTAACTATGTATCATTTGGAGAATGGCTCTCATTTTTAAAAATAAATTTGGCTCTTTTTCACATATATTTGAGAAATTAAGCCTTTACTAGAGAAAATTACAGTAACCCCCCATTTTCCTGCTTTCCTTCTTATTTTGACTGCATTGATTTTGTTTGTTCAAACCATTTTTATTTGATGTAATCAGAATTATTTGTTTTACCTCCTGTGATCCTTTCTCTTTGGCAATCAAAGCTTCCCTTATCCATGGATCTGATAAATAAATTTTTTTCCCAAGCTTCCCTAATTTGCTCAAGATCTCACCCTTTATTTCTAAATTGTGTAACCATTTTGAGCATATATTGGCATATGTTGTAAGATTTGGTTTATACCTAGTTTCTGCTAAACTGCTTTTGAGTTTTCCTAGCCATTTTTGTTTAATAGTGAGTTTCCCTCAATGGTTTGGATTTTTAGGTTTATGAAACACTAGGTTATGATGTTCCTTGACTTCTATACATAGTGAACCTAATCCATTCTAATGATCAGCCACTCTATTTCTTATCCAGTTGTTGGTGGCATCAATATTGTCTGGTTCTTTGTGAACAATTTTTGGTGTTTTCTTGTCAAAATACTGGAATGATTTGACATTTTTTTCAGTTCATTTTACAAATGAGGAAACTGAGCCAAACAGGGTTGAGTGACTTGACCAGGGTCATAAAGCTAGAATCTGATTTGAACTCAGGTCTTCCATAATCTAGGCTTGGCACTCTATCAACTGTACCACCCAGCTGCCTTATCTCATCCAGTAGAAGATTATTTTAATGATTACTGTTGTATAGTTTGAGATCTGGTACTGCTAGGCCACCTTCCTCCATTTTCTTTTTCATTGATCACTTTGCAAAATCTTAAAGCCCCATATAAACACTAGTTATTATTATTACATGGAGAATGAGAGAGTTCAGAAGAATGGGCACATTGTTTGTACCCTTCGAAAATTGAATTGATTTTTTATATGCTGAGTTTATTGGTCCGAAAACACATCTGGATGCAGACAGCTGATGAATGGAAATAAAGGTCTCATTCTGTGGTGAAAGAGCAAGTCATCATTGTCCATGAGATGTGAGATCAAAGCTAGACAGCAATTGATTGAATAGTAGAAGAGGGAGGGGTTGAAAAAAATGGGCAACATCTATGAGGCAAAATAAGAGAATGACATAAAGTCAAAAGATAATTGGTTGTAATGAGAGAAGAAAATAATTAGTTTTCATGATCTTAGAAGAAGAACAGTGAAAAGTGCTGATAAGTTCTAAAGTATGACCATAATTATGTGTGACTGAAGTGGAATGAGATGAATGGGTATTCAAAATAGAAAGCTGAGAAACAGTGAGGCCAGATTGCTAAAGAATATTCACCATGAATGATGAAAACATTCAATGTGATGTCACTAGTTGGGATGAAAAGGAGAAAAATGCTGAATTCATTATGGAAAGTAAGTTATTGCCTTCCAGGATCCAAAACTCTAAAAAATAAAATGATAAGCACGTATAGATGGACACATACTAAGAATTCTAAGAAAGCATTGATTGGTCTGTCATACATACATAGTAAAATGTTTGTTTCTTTCCTTTTCATTAAAAAAAAAAAGTCTCTGGATTCCAAATTGTGTCCTCCACTTAGGAAATTCTCATGTTGCATTTCCTTCTCATGAATAAATATAAAAATAACTAGAATTGAACAGTCCAATGGTCCATTTTTAGTCTATTAAACCAGTTAAATCCACTTGATACAAAGAAAATTGCTAATTAATGAAGTGATGCAAATAAATCCTTGAGAAAACGAGTAACTCCTATTCCTGGCATGAGTTTGCAAAACTAATAGACATTACAACATGTGCTCTTGTGGCTTAGAAGAGATTGAGCTTCTTTTAAATTCAATACCCTTGTTTTTCTGCAAAGCTATTGCAGAGTGAGATGGAGTACAGAACAAGACACTGTTCAGCATCCCATTTAATTTAGTCAGTGGGAGGATGCACAGGGCATCCTAATAAAGAGTCAGCATATTGGAATAGGGACTTTTTTATAATTCAGTGGTACTTACAGGCCATTCTAATTTCTCACTCATTGAATTGATGAATTTCTCAAAATTAATCCAGTGTAAAAATAATAATAGAAAAGCTGAGTGACGTCATTGATGCAGAGCTAGTCAAGAAGATGAGTTCAAATCTCTTCTCTGAAAAATAGTAGATATGACCCTGGGAAATTCACGTGAGCTCTAAGCACCAAAAGCAAGTTTCTAAAATTGCCAGAGAGAAGAGCAGTGATCTACATTGCCAGAGGGCGTGTTCTCACTTGTGGTTCCTTACACCAATGAATCCACAGGTCTGGGGAAAAAGTAGAATAGCAAAACTTCTCATATTCATATAGTATTTTTAGGTTTATAAGGAACTTCGGTCATAAAAATCCCGAGAAATCAGTAAGGTAAGCAATATACACACACACCATACACACACATACATGTATGCATATATACACATGTATATGTATACCATACATTCACATAAATACACACATGTATACATACATATATGTGCATACATATATGTGTATACATGGTGCATATATGTATACATATAAACAATCTCTGAGAGGGTATGATTTATTAATGTCTTTTTCCCTTCTACATTCTCTTTTATTAATCTCTGCAACTCTAGGCTGTCTCTTAAGCATTGCAGATTACTTACTGGGTATTTTTAATTAGATGTCTTAGAGGTATCTTAAACTTATCATATCCCGAACTGAAGTTATCACCTTTCCTCCAATACCCTTCCCCCTTTCCAAACTTCTCTATTTCTGTTGGTAGTGATACCATCCTTCCAGTCTTCCAGATATAGAGCCTTGGTATTATCCTGACTTTCTCACTTTTACTCTTCAGATCAAATCAACTGCCATGTCATGCCTTTTCTACTTTCTTGTCTTTCACTTTTGACCCCTTCTGTTCACTTACACAGCTAATAGTTTAGGCCCTTATTTCCTGTCTTGTAGATTACTGCCACATTTGGCATGGCAATAAGTGTCATTTTTTATTTGTTCTTCCTGGCTTGTCTTTCTCCACTGTACTCTTCACTCCAGTACATTCACAGCTGTCAATATAATTTTCTTTAAAAGCAGATTTGAATACATGGCTCCCCTACTCAGTCTGGTGTAGTGATTTCTTATTGCCTCTAGGATCAAAATATAGACCCCTTTGATTAGATTTAAAGAAGTATACAACTATGCTTTCACTGAACTCTCCAGACTCATTGGACATTACTCTTCCTCTTGAACTTAGCAATGCAGCCAAAGTTTTCTTTTTTCTGTTCTTTATAAATGGTACTAACTCTGTCTCCTATCTGTGTGACTTTCCTGGTCATTCCACCTTTCACATTTATTCTTGCCTTGCCACTAATTCATAGCTCCTCTTTTCTTTTAGTCACAACTCAAGAACTATTTTTTGGATATAGTGTCTCCTGTTTCCCCCAACTGTTAGTACCATGTTTCTAACTACCTTCTATTTAAATACTTTGTATACATTTGTATTTATTAATTTTATTTGATTATCTATATGATGAGGTGAAGGCTCTGGGAGCCCCTTGAGCTCTTCTTGAATCTTCCCAGGGGAGGCATTTTCTGAGGCCATGGGCCTTTCATTGTGGTTTTGCCCAAGTGTTTAGTTAGCCTTCTTGTCCAGCAATTTCCCACCCTCAATCCTCCTTTCCCACCCTTGAACTGGCCTAGCCCACATTGTCTGTGGTCTCCAGGTAGCCTTTAGCAACTTCCCACCCTTAATCACTCATTACTGGAGTCTGACCTCATCTGACTCCTGAAGACCCTCCCCAAACTACCAACCCTAGATTCCCACAATCTTTCTGTATGTAATATCCCATCTTCCCTCCATGTGGTGTGAGAGCTCCATAGAAAGACCTATCACAGAATTGCTCAGTGAGAGAGCCATAGAATGACCTAACATAGACTTACTCTGTCCTGCTTGCCCAATACGAACATCACAGATACCTAGGCTCCTTAAGATTCTACCCCAAATGGTGAAATTTTAATTAACTTTTAATAAATTTTACTTTTCTTTGGCTGAGAGAAGACTTGAGTTGAATTCATTTGGCAGGACCTGGTATGTTGTTATTTTGGGGTCTCGAGAAACCTTAACCCTCTTTATGGGTAACCACATCATATCTATCTACTATCTATCTACTGTCTACTATCTACCTACCTATCTATCTATCTATCTATCTATCTATCTATCTATCTATCAATCTATCTACCTGTCTGTCTATCTGTCTATCTGTCTGTCTATCTATCCACTTGTCTCCTCTATTAGAATGTAAGCTATGTGTATCAACAGCACCTAGCACAGTCCTGCACATAAAAAGCATTGAATAAAAGTTGCTGATTTGTTGGTTGATTGATTGTGAAAAACAACTAATGACTGCCATATCAGAACATATCAGAATAAATCATTAACCCATATCTTCTGTTCCAAGATTGGGGCTCCTCAGACACAATTTTTTTTAATGCAAATGAGAAACTCAATATAAAAATCAAGATTTAGAGCAGGGGTGGGTTCCCCATATCTGGGCCTCTAGGTCATCAAGTGCTGCCCTTTGACTGAATTCAGACTTTACAGAATAAATCTCCTTAATAAAGAATTTGTTCTGTAAAACTTGGACTCAGTCAAAAGGTGGTGCGCAAGGACCCAGAAGCCCACATGTGGCCTTGAAGTCACAGGTTCCCCACCTCTGGTTTAGAATATATTGACAGAGTGTTGTTTTGGAAAGAAACAAAAAGAGATAGTATGCATTTGTATATGTTTACTTGGAAAGAGAAAAAGAAGAATATTCTCAGAAACTCAGTACCATGAAAAGTATTTGTTGTGATATATTGGAAAGAATATCTAACTGGGTGTTTATGTGATCATTAGATTTTGATTTAAAACTAAAAGGATACTCAGAAGCCAAGTAGCTCAACATCTTCATTTTGCAAATGAAGAAATTGAGACCTAGAGGGGATAAGGAACTTACTCAAGACCTTACAGGTGGAAACCTATGCTTTAATCTTGACTCTAAAGGTAATTAATTGAATGACCTTTGGTAAGCCCTCTCATCACTCCTTACCTTGATTTTCTCACCTACCTATAAAAATCTCTTTTGTTTCTATGACTTCACTTCCATATCTCTACAAATGAATAAAGAGGAAGGGAAAAGGAATAAGCATTTATATAGAGCCTACTATGGTCCTGGTACTGTGCTAAATAGTTTACAAGTACTTCCTCATTTGATTCTCACACAAACCCTGCCAGATAGTTGTGGTTATTATTCTCGTTTTACAATGAAGCAAAAGAAATTAGTTGACTTGCCCAGGATCACACAACTAAAAAATGTCTGAAGCCAGCTTTGAATTCAAGTGCTCCTGGAAAATTTACAATTTCACCTGCAGGGGTCCCCCAGAACTCCAGGCTTGTTTCTTCAACTGTTTTCTAGACATTTTCACCAGAATGCACTACTGAAACTCAAATTCACCATGACAAAACCTGACTTCCTTAACTTATTCCCCAAGACCTAGACTCCCATTTTACCTCCTTTTTTTTTGGTGGATGGCATCATTTCTTATCTATAGGAGTCACTGATACTCTCATATTCACCCATGATAATAACTGAAATTCTTCTCATCCTTCACTCTATAGCTAATGATTTGAAAAACATTTTGAATTTTATATCAACATCACTTTCATATTCATCCTCTTCTTTCCCAAACCATTGCAACTACACTGGTTCATGTCTTCATTTCTTCTGAGCTATGCTATTGTTACATAATACAAACTAGTCTTCCTATTTCCCATTTTAATTCTACTTTAATTCTTCCTTTATGCTAATGATTCATCTTCCTAAAATGCCCCTAAAATCATGCTAAATCTCAACATACCTTTAGTGGCTAACCTTTTCTTAAAGTGTCAAATATAAACCTTTGATCCTGGTATTGAAGACCCATTAGAATCTGCCTTCAATCCACATGTCCAGACTTATTTCATACTATCATCCCTCTTTAGTGTTTCAGCAAAAATAGATGATTATTCATCCTTTCCTTATTAAGAGAACTCTTTTATCCCTGATACTCGGCTTACCATAGTTATCATTCCTGGAAAGGACTTTCTTCCATTTCTATATGTTGGGGTGCCTCCCATCTATTGAGTACTTAATTAGGTAGCCTATTTATCTGTAAATACTTTCCTGATTCCCCCAGTAGAATGTTATTTTTCCTTCTTGAAAGTTCTTAAAGGTGGCTAGGTGGCACAGTGAATAGAGCACCAGCCCTGATGTCAGGAGGACCTGAGTTCAAATTTGGCCTCAGACACTTAACATTTACTAGCCGTGTGGCCTTGAGCAAATCACTTAACCTCCAATTGCCCTGCCTTTCCCCCTCTAAAAAGGAAAAGAAAGAAAGAAAAGAAAAGAAAAAAAGAAATGAATATTCTTAATAATTTCCCTAAATAGGTATTGTGGAATAGTGTCTAGAAAGATGACTTCAGTGCCCAGATGATATGGCTTTCAGTCCTGCCTCTGGTATACACTGACTGTTTGACCCTGACCAAGTAAGTCATTTAACTTTTCAGTGCTCTAAGAAACTAGAAAGATTATAAGTTGTATAGAAAGTACTACCCTACCTTGGTAGAAGTTTCTACATCTACCATTCTGGAAAGCAATTTGGAACACTGACCAAAGGGTTATAAAAATGTGCATACCCTTTGATCCAGTGATACCATTTCTAGGGCTGTATCACAAAGAGATCATACTAATGGGAAAAAAGACCCATATGTGCCAAAAATATTTATAGCAGTTTTTTTTTTTTTGTAGAAGCAAAGAATTGGAAATTGAGGGTATGCTCATCAGCTGGGGAATAGCCTAACAAGTTGTGGTATATGAATGTAGAGGAATACTATCATGCCATAACAAATGATGAGCAGGAAGATTTCAGAAAAACCTGGAAAGACATACATGAACTGATGCTGAGGGAAGTGAGCAGAACCAGGAAAACATTGTACACATTAACAGCCACAATGTGTGATGACAAACTTTGATAGACTTATCTCTTCTTAGCAATGCAAAAATCCAATACAATTCCAAAGGACTCATGATGGAAAATGCTATCCACATCTAGAAAAAAAGAACTATGGGAGTTCGAATGCATTTTGAAGCATAATATTTGCTCTCCCCCCCCCCCTTTTCCTTCTTCTTCTTATGGTTTCTCCCATTGGTTCAAATTCCTCTTTACAACATGACTAATGTGAAAATAGGTGCAATATGAATGTATATGTAGAGAATATATCAAATTATATGCCATCTTGGGGTGAGGAGAAGGGAGAGATGGGAAGAAAATTTGGAATTCAAAATATTACAAAAGTAAATGTTGAAAATGAAAAATAAATTAATTTAATAAAAGAAGTTTCTTCATCTAAAAGTTCCCAATATCGATGAAATTACAAGTTTGGTTTCTATGTCCATAGTAATCTTCATCTCTGGCCTTATTCCTATCTCTATCCTTATCTCCTTTTTCTCCTGCTTTTCCTTTGGATTTATGACAATATCTTCTATAACATGGTTACTTAAAGTAACTGTTTATCTGCCCATTTCATCCTTACACTCTTTGAGAACATGGTTTCTTTCATATATGTCATTTTATCCTCAGTACATGACATAGTTCTTTGCATATGGTAGGTGCTTAACGATTTTGGAGTTGAACTACTCTCAATTGAGAGAAAGCAAACTCAAATAATCAGCAATGTCCCTTCCTGCACTAGTGATCAATGGATTTGGTGTCACATCTTCCAAGTTGAGATACGAGGCTTGTGTTTAAATTTCAAAATTTTGTTTCAGTGTTTAATAGAAGAGCATGAACCACATCATCAGTCTATTTCCATAACAGTAATGGCAGTTTATACATCATAAATATTTAATTTTAATCATGAAGTTCATCTACACTATAATGTTAAGGATTTGATTTTTTAAATGTTATTTGAAATGAAACACTGATATTTCTTTTTTTAAAATTGTATTCCTTTCTTTTGTCACCCAGGAATTCTCATTAATCTGTTTATTTGAGAAAAAACACAATTAGTAGAGTTTTGAGGGTTAATAGTTAAATCAGAGGAAAGAACACTAGAACTAAAGGGATCAGACCTTGGTTCACATCATGGCTGTGCTCCTTAATACCTGTAAGACTTTGACAAAGTCACTTAACCTTTCATTCTCATCTCTACAATAAGGGAATTGGACTAGATAGTCTCTAAGTTGTCCTTTAGTTCTCATCCTACTATGCTCTTTTTACTTTATTTTATTTTGTTTTGTTTTGTTTTATTTTATTTTATTTTATTTTATTTTATTTTATTTTTGTAGGGAAATTGGGGTTAAGTGACTTGCCCAAGGTCACATGGCTAGTTTTTGTGTTAAGCATCTGAGGCCGGATTTGCTCAGATCCTCCTGACTTCAGGGTCAGTGCTCTGTTCACTGCGCCACCTAGCTGCCCTTTTGCCACCTAGCCACCTCTGCGATGCTCTTTTTAATCTCTTTTGTTTGTTTAAAACAGATCAGAGATATCAACATATTGTTAATTTCTTAATAGATAAGTCTTTTGTAAATCAATCTATATGTCTTTTATAATTATATATATAAATATCTATATATCAATATCTATAAATATCTATATATCTATATCTATCCATCTATCCATCTATCCATCTATCCATCTATCTATCTATCTAATCTATCTATATCAAGAAAGAGACAGAGAACCAGAAAGAGAGATAGAAACACACACACACACACACACACACACACACACACACACACACATACTCACACAGATAGAAAGTGATGATGGGGGGGGGGGATGCTGGTAGTAGAGAGAATGAAAGAATATGAGAGATAAAGAGGAAATCATTTCCCAAATACTTGAATATACTATGTTACCTAAAGTACACTTTTATCTTGCCTGGATAGAGTGCTGAATGTGAGATAAGAAGTTTTGATTCCCATGATAGACTCTACTCCTACCTAGTTGTGTGGTCCTACACTAGTCTAGTCTAAGTAGTATCAATAAAATAGGTAAACACAATCTGGCAGAGTTGTGAGCAAAGCACTAAACAAAAGCTTAAGTGTGACTTAAATCTCAGGTATTTATTATTGCTATCATGAGTTATGAAGTTAATCTTTGCTGATGTTTGAGATCTCTCTCACCAAAGAAGAAAAGAGTGACCCAAGATGCATCTCCTATTTGCTTAGGAACATTACTTAAATTACCACCTAACCAAGGTAAAGTGGACAGGACAAAGAGATTATGAGTATAACAAATAAGATCCCTCCCCAGGTTTATGAAAGTATTTGTTAATCCACAGAATGTTTATCAGGATTATAATGGAGCTAGTAGGTACTCAATAACTGAATGTAGAATTGATTTGGATGTTTATTGAATCCATAGTAACTACCTCTGCTATTCTATTTCCAGTGAAATTTTTACTTGCCTTTTAGGTTGGTTCTAATTTACTGCATACCAGAGCTCATTTGCATTGCCATGTAGAGTGTATTCATGAGAGTAACAATAATAATAATAATAATAATAATAATAATAATAATAATAATAATAATAATAAAAGATTGTCAAATATAAGCAAAAAAAATTATATAATCATTTCCTGAGATGAAACCTTTCTCCCCTCATTCCAAAGAAGTCTAGAGCAATTTTCAGCTGCTATAAACTTAGTGTGTGTTCTCCTTTCATTTTTCATCTAAATTTGCCATTTTGAAGTTTAGTTTTAGGTGACAAAGCAGGAAATATATTTCTAATATAGGGAAATGGTAGATTATCTGGAATTCATTGTACAAAAATAAAGATGTCACAATGCTATTCTTCTCCCATTAATTATGTTAATTAAGAACTAACCACATCTACATTCAACCTGTATAAGGCTTGGCTTGCTGATCCCCGTTAGTACAAGAGAGTAAACAACCTACTATTTTAGTTTTCTTGGTTCTTTCGCCTCTGAATATACATAGCCATCAATAATAATTTTTGTCTTTAGCATTCATCTCACTCAGGCTCCTGAACACAACCTCAGGCCTGAAGACCCATCGTGGTCTTTACAGCCAAAGGTTGGAAAAAGGTCCAAATATTTTATAAGTTAGCAGTTAACTGGTTATAACACCCTGGTAGACAGCCGTAGCCTTCTTCCAATCTCTATGGATAAAGATGGAGGACACTGGCTTTAATAAGAAGGGACAATGAGTTACCCATTTCTTTGGGTCTGAATCTTGGCTTTGACATTTACCAGCTGTGTAAGCAAGTCCTTTACCATAATGGGCTGCAATTTCTTCATCCTTAAATTTTGGGGGTTGGACTAAATGATCTGTTTAATGTCTAAATGACTTTCCAGCTCAACACCTTTAATCCTGTCATCTTTTAGTGGAGAAGAGTTTCTTCTCTAGAGAATATAATAGAAAAAATGGTAGGATTAAAGTGTAACTTAAACATGAAGTCCACTCATCCTTCTGTGACAGGGTTTATGCATAGAAACTAGAAGCATAGATCTACTTCCCTTATTTAAACAGAGCCAACTATGATACATGTGCTCTATAGTAATTGGAAATATGGACATCAGTGAAGGTTTATTGAAGTACTAATCTTGCTGACCTAGAGACAGATTTGAAAAATGGGATGATGAGGGACATTTGGTAAAGGGTATTCAGAATACAAAGCAGTTCTTTTAATTATGAGACTGATGTTTTTAAAGACTTAGCAATATTTCCTTCAATGAAAAGAATTCATGGAAATCTGTGCTTAGAATGAAAGAAAATCTGACTTCCAAAGCAGAGATTATTTTCTGATATGAGTGATGAGGTCATACTCATTATGAAGTATATGCCCAGAATCATTCTTTCAAGGCACAAAGATTTGACAGGCCCCTCTGGTGTAGGAAGGGTTAGTTCTTATTCCTGGTCACGTTAGAAAAGGAGAGTGGCTTGACAATGATGGACAGTGCAGGGGCAGTAGGGCTCTGACTGAATTAATTGGTAGTCCTCTTCTAAAGTACTGTTATCTTCTGTTACTGCACAGAAACTTGATTGTGCAAATAATGTACGCCCAGCTCTTCAAAAGAAATGTATCAAGACAAGGACAAAAAAGATTCCCAGAAAGGTAATAGGACACTGAGGAAAATAACCAAAGCAGTCATACAGGATCTCATTCATTCATTGTTTCATAATATTTCGCTACCATTTATTAAGTTCTGAGTGTCTACTATGTGAGGAAGTGAGACATACTGAACAGAATGCTAGACTTAGAGTCAGAAGGCTCTGGGATCAAATCCAAAATCTCACAGTATGTTACCATTAGCAAATGACTTAACCTCCCTGAGCTTTGGACACTATTTAAGACTAGACATCAAAGACGGACTGTACTACTTTTTTTTGTCATTTTAGAGGGGGGAAGGCAGGGCAAATGGGGTTGAGAATTGGCCAAGGTCACATAGCTAGTAAATATTAAGTGCCTAAGATCAAATTTGATCTCAGGTCCTCCAGACTTCAGAGCCTGTGCTCTATTCCTGGACCACCTAGCTGCTCCTGTGGGCTATAATATAAGGAGAGAATCTGTGCAATGAAGAGATTTCAGGTCATTGACATTACTGACGTGTGTGTGTGTGTGTGTGTGTGTGTGTGTGTAAAAACAAAGAGAAATAATATAATCATACTATTACAGCATTGTGAGGGATCTCTGAGGACAAGAACTGATCAAGAATCCTGTCTACACCATGACCAATAAGTGATTATTAAATCATTGTTTAAAAGATTTCAAGTGAAGGGGAACGTATTACTTTCTGAGGCAGTCATTAAGAGGATTATATCATCTTGATTGCAATGAATTTTTTCTTATGATGGTTCTGCAATGAAATCTAAGAAGTATTTAAAGGAACAAGATAAAAAAAAAAAAAAAAAAAAGGAAAATGAAAGAGCTATAGAATCACCAGGCACTCAGATGAGTGAACCTGAACTGGAATCTAAATATTTTTCTTAATTATACAAAAAGAAGGAAAAAGGGCATGATGGGGCTCTAATCTTAGGATCCTGCTTTTGAGAAAAATGAGAGAGAAAGTTTGGAAACTACTGATGATGTAGCTCAAAGAAGCTGCATCTTTCACCAATGACTTATGAGGAAGGATAGTCTGCATTGCATTATAACTGTCTGCCTTTCAGAATAAATTACTTAAAGGAATGGATTTTTATTGTGTATTTTATGTGTGCGACATATATATATGTATGTATATATATATGATGTCTATATTAGAGTATATGTATATATTAGAGTAAATAAATTATAAATTAGAGTAGTATTTTTAACACAAATATTGAAACAAAATTGCTGCAATCAAGAAATCATTTAGTCTAAGGAAATCAAAGTTCCATTTTCACAAATGTATACATGTATGTATTTCACATGTATATATACACATTTTTCACATGTATATGTACACACATGCTCATTCCAGGAGATAGAAAGAATGGCAAAACTTAATCTAGTTCAATATGCCTCATTTTATCGGTGAGGGAATTAAAGCACAAAGAAATTAAATTACTTTAAAAGGATCAGATGGGTAGTAAGGATCAAGGGGTAGACTTTGAATCTGACCACCCACAATATTTCTTCAAACTTCTAATAGTTGTTTGAAGCTTTTTTTCTTCAAACTGTCATACTTAGAGTAACCAGAAGGAAGGAAGGAGAGAAGAAAAGAAGGAAGGAAAATGGAAATAAGGAAGGAAGGGAGGGAAGCAGGCAGGGAGGTAAGGAAAGGAAGGAAGAAAAGAGGGAGAGAAGGAATGGAAGAAGAAAGAGAGAAAGAAATGGAAAGAGGGAGGAAAAGAGGAAGAGAGACAAAAAGAGAAAGAGATCAGGAGGAGAAAGTAGTGAATAAAGAAGTAAAGAAGGTAGGAAAGAAGAGATGGAGGAAAGGAAGGCCAATGGAGAATGGGAGAATAAACGGAAGGAGGAAGAAAAGGAGGAAAGGAGGGGGGAAAAGAGGAGGGAAGGAGGAAGAAAAGAAAGAAAGAAAGAAAGAAAGAAAGAAAGAAAGAAAGAAAGAAAGAAAGAAAGAAAGAAA
>CM053585.1:169238120-169261234 GCA_028646515.1 Pseudochirops corinnae
CTACTACATTGATTCTAATAATTATGAAGATAATAATATTCACTTTACTTCTGCTCATAATATAAAGCTTCCAGTTATCATATTATTGTTACATGCTTTTCTTTTCACCCCTTAATATTGTGTCAGATAGCAAATATCCAATGTATGTTCGCCAACATATTGATACTGCTAAACTTATATACACACAGAACACAGACTTTTTTTAACCTTTTTCAGAAATTACAAATCCTCATTAGATAGAGTCCATAACCTACTAGGTAACAAGCTAGATAGATCATTAAAACCTGCCCTCAATGTGGATCACCATTAACACATAGAAAATTAAGTGCTGGCAGGTAAATGTAACTCATTATCCTCCCTTTGGTAAATTATCACATATACATGTGACAATAGGTACTTTTCTTTCTTTTACCTTTGCTTCCCTTAAGACAAGGGAAGCAGTAAAAAAATGTAATTAATCATATATTGCCATCTTTTGCTTCAATGGGAGTTCCAAAACAATTGAAAACTGATAATGCTCCCCCTCACACACACACACACTAGCAAATCATTTCAATCTTTTTGTGATAATTCTCAAATAAAAATTATTACAGGGACAACCCTTATAATCGCCCTGTTCAAGCTATACTTGAGAGGAGTAATTAAGTTATAATAACCTATTTATAAAAAAAAATTTTTAAGGATAATACACCATAAAGACAATTAGCTATTGCTTTATGCATCCCCAAAATTGTATATAATACTAAAAATGAGTATACGCCATCAGAAAAACAATGTGAAAAAAGTGCATACTTCCCAAATGAAGGTTATCCAAACAAAGTAATGGAAAGGGCCTGACCCTTTATTATGTGGGGGCAAGGCTGTGCTTATGTTTTCTCCAGAAGCTGCTGAACAACCAGTGTGGTTGACAGAACAGAAATGTCAGGGCATGTGCCCCAATTCACTCAGGAGATGAAAGAGCTCCAGCAGAAGCAGAAGAAATCATGGAGACGGAACATGGAAAAAAAGAAGTGGTCTGCTAATGCAGCCACTACACAAAAAAACTGTGCCCACATGGGGGCAGAACAAATGTTTATTATATCAAGCCAAAGAACTGAAACCTGTTACCCCAGGATTTGTGTTTCTTGCTATGATGACTGATTTTAATACAAACTAAACCGGTTACATCCTGATTTAAGTCCTTAGATACATACCTCTATCACATCAATTGTTTCATATATAATCTCTAGTTACATGTTTTTGATTCTCTCAAGCCTTCCTTACTTCTACTAATATAAATCATTTACAGATGATATAAATCAATACTATATTTAATTGGAATATAACATGCTTTAACTGCACTCTTAAAAAATGTATATCTAGCAGAGATTGTAGTAACTGTTGAACAACCTTCATCTGCCATTTGTCCAACTAATTCAACTCACATTTAGTATCAAACATCAGAGGGATACACATTATATATGATTACTGATTTACTAAAAAGAAGTGGGCGCTGGAGCAGTGTTAAGATTGACACTTGGCTCATTAGAGCCTGCACCTGAAAGTCCCTGAAGGAAGCCTGCAAGGGTAGTGTGGGTGAATGATATACCACCCCCCCCCCCCAAGAGAACTTTATATGGACATTTTTGTTTTCTATTGAGGGGATTATAAGGCTATATACTTTGTGTTTAAGGCTTTGTAGTCACTCTGGTAATGAGTTGTTATGTTATATATCTTGCAAATGTGATGTATTTATTTTATGGGGATTGTGTTTTACTTAAGAAATGTTAATGCTAATTCAGATATAAGTTGTCTATGTAATGGGCATGAAAGATCTTGGGCCAAATGTAATGATCATGGGAATCTGAAGATCTTTCCTCCCCTTTGGCCCCTTGATAGGCTTAAGTGAATCAGAGAACCTTCTCTGATTTGAAAATATACTCTGCCCCCTTGTATATTGTCCATATGACAATCTTATTTAAGGGGGTGGGAAGATGGAAATTAGGATTAAGAACACTGGGAACATTTCAAAAGGGTGAAAGGAAAAGATTTGTGGGATTGTTTATTGCAGGTATTTTGGCTGTCAGTGCGATAATCATGTCTTTCACTATGTCTGTCCTTGCCCTGCAAGAATTAAGACAAACCAAATTTCTGCAAGCCCTGTATCAGCAATTGATACTGATAATATTGCAAATAAGATACTTGAATGGGTAAGCAGAAATAATCCATTGATTAACTTGACATCCCGAATCCTCCACTTTGTCTCATTAGTGTGTGTGTGCTAGGAGGTTGTGCTTTTTTTCATCTTGTATTATTCGCTCTGTTGGTAGGTCACTCTCAGCTCTGGGGACAGAGACTCATGGGCCAAAGTTACTTGCTAAAGAAAGGGGAGATATTGAGGGTCAATGTGAGCCAGTCTAGTCATGGGTAGAGTTTGGGTCAGGATTTCCCTAGACCCTACTTCCCATGTGGGCTAATTATGGATCAGAGTGTTGACTCACCATCTTTCCATGACTAGCAAGGAAACAGGGCATAATTACTAAGAAGTGACCCCCAAAGATTACATATCTGCCAATAATTAAGTACAAGCTGGTTAATAATTTTTTTTCCATAAGAAAACTGAATGCAACTGCTTTTGCTGTAAAAAAAAAAAAAAAAAAAAAAAAGCAAAAAAAAAAACCTTTCCCCATGATAAATATATGGACTAGCTTGATAGTTCCCTCTTGGCTTGTGTTGTCATTTCATTTCCACAGTCTTACTTTCAGCTTGTGCCCATTTGGTGTGGGCATTAATTTGACTCTCACAACAACCCTGGAAGATAGGTTAAAAAATAGCTCTAAATGTAAAGGTAAATGACTAAAATTTAATTGTGATGAGAGAGAGAGAGAGAGAGAGAGAGAGAGAGAGAAGTAAAGAGACAGAACAAAGCTAGAAACCAAAAGAGGCCTCTAGTGTTTCTTGAAAGATGAGATTTAGGTACCTTAAAAATAAAAATGCAGTCACCACTTTCATAACATTTTTCCAGCTCAAGCTTACTAATACAAACAATATCAACAAATATTTAAGATTAGCAAGCTAGACTAAATGGCCTTAGAGGTCTCTACTAGCTCTAGACCTATAATCTTATGATACTATTTAAGATTGACAAATGATACTGGTGCATATCCATGCTTTTCCATTGAAAGTCAGGGTAGTGAGGGGGTAGAATCAAGATGGCAGCATAGAAACAGGAAAACTCTGTGGCTCCCTCAAAAACCACCTCAAATACTTATGAAATATGATCCTAAACAAATTTTAGAGCTCCAAAACCCACAAAGTGACGGAGAAACAAATCTCCCACTGAAGGCAGTCTCTCAGGTAGTAAAGGAAAGGTTCATTGCAGCACACAGAGCCAAGCCCAGCCCCACATGAACCCACGGTTTTAGGTGCAGGGTAGCCCAACCAGTGGCAGCTGGAGCATTTGGGAGACTGTATCAGGAGAAGCTGTGGCAGTTTCAAGAATTATCAACCCATAAGTGCCAAAGAAAAAGTGAAAGGTTGGTGGAACTTGGCTGAATTTGGGAGGGGAATAGAGGATCAGCTCTGGCCTTCTGCCCTGAGAGCCAGAAGCAGCAGAAGTGGTGGCACTGCAGCTGCCACCATGTGACTACTTCAGAGCTACTGACCTGCTGAATGCAAGGGGGCCAAAAGACCATTTAGAGGCAAAGAGCTATTGCCATAACCTGCCTGAATTGGGATCACAGTTGTGGGGAGTGGTCCTGAGGTCTGTGAACAGTGAGACAAAGCTGGTGGGGGCTGTAGAAATGACAGCCTCCTAATAGCTCCAGCAGCTATGAAAACTCCAGCAATTTGGGACAAAGCTCTTCCCTCTGGAAGCAGAGTTCAACTATGGCAAAGAGCTTAAAAGTCAAGTTAATTGACTGGCAACATGATCAGTCAAAGTAAAGAAAGCAAGCACAGAAATTCAACTTTAGATTCCTTTTTTGGGGGACAAAAAGGATCAAAGGATGCAAAGGGAAGAAGACTACAAAGTCAGAACTCCAGCACCAACAGCTTCCAAGAAAAATATGAAATGGTTACAGGCCATAGAGGAGCTTAAGAAGGATTTTGAAAATCAAATAAGAGAAGTACAAGAAAATCACGAAAAGAGAGTCAACAACCTGACTGAAGAAAACAACACCTTAAGAAATAGACTAACTCTAATGGCAAAAGAAGCCCAAAAAGCCAACGAGGAGAAGAATATATTAAAAAGTTGAATTCGCCAGATGGAAAAAGAATCTCAAAAACTCACTGAAGACAATAATTTCTTCAGAATGAGACTGGAGCAAAGAGAAGCAAATGACTTTTTGAGAAATCAAGATACTCTTAAACATATACAAAAAAATGAAAAAATAGAAGGCAATGTGAAATATCTCCTAAAAAAAAAAAAACACTGACCTGGAAAATAGATCCAAGAGAGACAATTTAAAAATTATTGGACTACCAGAAAGCCATGATCAAAAAAAAAGAACCTAGAAATTATCCTTCAAGCAATTCTCAAGGAAAATTGTCTTGATATGTTAGAAGCAGAGGGCAAAAGAGAACTTGAAAGAATTTGCCTGTCACCTCTTGAAAAAGATCCCCAAAAGAAAACTGCTAGGAATGTTATAGCCAGCTGCCAGAGTTCCCAGATCAAAGAGAAAATATTACAAGCTCCCAAGAAAAAACAATTTGAATACTGTGGAAACACAATCAGGATAACACAGGATCTAGTGGCTTCTACATTAAGGGATTGAATGGCCTGGAATATGATATTCCAGAGATCAAGGGAGCTAGGATTAAAACCAAGAATGAAGAAGCCAGCAAATTTGAGCATAATGCTTCAGGGAAAAATATGGTCATTCAATGAGGTGGAGGACTTTCAAGCATTCCTGATGAAAAAACCAGAGCTGAATAAAAAGTTTGACATTCAAATACAAAAAGCATGAGAAGGTAAACAGGGAAAAGAAATCATAAGGAATTTATCAAAGTTGAACTATTTACATGCCTATATGGAAAAATGCTAATTGTAACTTATGAAAGTTTTCTCAGTATGAGGACAGTTGTAGGGAATATAAATGTATATATCTATTTCTATATATCTGTCTCTAACTCTATCTCTATCTTTATATCTTTATCTCTATCTATCTATCTATCTATCTATCTATCTATCTATCTATCTATCTATCTATCATGTATCTATCTATATGGCATACACTCGAAATTGGGTATCTTACCCTACAGGAGAGTAGGGGGGAAGTATGCTAGGAGGGATGATGGAGGGAAAAGCAGGTTGGGTTGTTAAAAACATACATTTTTGTAAAGGGACAGGGACAAAGTAGAGAATAGAACAAGTGAGGGTGGGATAGGATGGAGGGGGTAGGGAGATACATGATACATCTTTCCCTACTGGAAAATAAGAGGGGTGTTGAGGTAGGATATAGAAGAGAGGAGATTGGGAGATGGGGTATACAGTAGGATCTCCATTTTGGGGTAGTAGGTAGGGGAAAGACGGGGAGCAAATGCGTAACTCAAAATCTTGTGGAAATGAATGATGTAAACTTAAAATAACCAAAAGTTAATTTAAAAAAAATAAAGTCAGGGTGGTTTCACAGTTGAATACATAATTCATACAATCATAAACTTTCTGTTTGAAGTAGTCTAAGAAATCTAGGTGGGCAGAGAACTGCACTTAGAGTCAGGAAGACTTGAGTTCAAAACATGCCCCAGACATTAATCAGATGTGTAATTTGGGTTATGTATTTATTTCTCTGTGCCTCAGTTTCCTCAGCTATAATTATTTAATTCTGTGAAGTGGTGTTACCCAAATCATATTTAACCATATATCCTTTCAACAATAGATTATAGCAGTCATCTTGGATGACTCAATGATCCCTGATTAGGGAAAACTTATTTCTTGAAACTGTTTGTTCCCTTTTGAGACAGATAGAGTTGCTAAGAAATTTCCCCCATACACCAGGTTGAAATGTCTCTCTTTCCATTTAGATCTATTATTCCTAATTCTGCCCACTGAAGTCAAAAGGAACAAGTTGCTTCCCTCTTCAGTAAGACAACCTTTTAAATACTTGGAGACATTATTTTCCAACTAAGTTTTCTTTTTTTTTAGGCTAATCATCATGAATTCATTAAAAAAATCCTTAGCATATGTTTAAACTCATCAGTGTGTGAATATGAGAAAGATTTGTGATTCAGTTAGTGTGGGAAACTTCATATATGGACACTCGTTCCTACAGAATGGATTTTAACCCTACTATGACTTAGTAGATAAATCCTAGGGAGTTGCCCAAGAAAATTAGAGGTTAAGTGACTTACAAAGCCAATAAGTGTCAGAGGAAGGTTTTAAATTCAACTCTTCCTGACTCCAAGTGCAATTCAGTGCACTAAGCTCCATTTATAACCTTGAGAGTGTACTTCCTGAAATATGGCCCTAAGAATTCAATACAATTATCCAGATGTGTTCTGAGCAGTTTAGATTTTAGAAAGACTATTGTTTCCTTTGTTTTGTAGCTAATGTCTTCATTAAAGCAACTTAGTATTACTTTTTGTTGTTTTCATATTTTATTATGCATTCAAATGAATCTATGGTCCACTAAAACCTCTTCATTTTATTCACACTAACTCTTGTCTAGCCATAACTCATCCATCCTAAAATCCTGGAATTGTATGCTTATTTGAGTGAATCATATATGCAGTTGTTCTGCATTTTATAGACTTAGACATTTCCAAGGCAGAGAGAAGTCAAGTGACATATCCCAGGTAATATAGCCAGAATGGTTCTATCCTTTAGACCATACTAAAATTGAGAACAGTTCATGGTCCTATCCTTTAGACCACATTAAAACTGAGAGCAGTTCTTTATCCACTAAGCCATACTGTCTTTCAAAAATGATGATCACAATTATGACAGCAATGCTAACAAGGTTGAGCACATGTTGTGTTACAAAGCACATAAAGTGATTTTGGGAAATGGGTAATGCAGGCATCATCATTCCCATTCTGCAGATGGGAGAAAAAACGGGTCCCAAAAATGAAGAATGTTTAAAATTGTTGCATGTATATTAATGAGGGAAATTAGCCTATAATTTTCTTTCTCTGCTTTGTCTCTTCCCAATTTAGGTATCAGTACTATTTGTGTCATAAAAAGAATTTAGTACAACTTCTTCTTCTCTAATTTTCCCAAATAGATTGTAAAGTAATGGAGTCAACTGTTCTTTAAATGATTGATAGAATTCACTTGTAAAACCATCTGTGCTGGAAATTGTTTTTCCTAGGGAACTCACTGATGGCTTGCTCAATTTCTTTTTCTGAGATGGGGTTATTTAAGTATTCTACTTCCTCTTCAGGTAATCTGGGCAATTTATAGTTTTATAAATATACATCCATTTCACTAAGATTATCAAATTTATGAGCATGCAATTGGCAAAATACTTCCTAATTATTGTTTTAATTTCCTCTTCATTAGAGGTAGATTCATCCTTTTCTTTTTTTTTCTTTGTTGAAGGGCAATTGGGGTTAAGTGACTTGCTCCAGGTCACACAGCTACTCTTTGTGTTAAATGCCTGAGGCTTGATTTGAACTCAGGTCCTCCTGACTCCAGAGCTGGATCCTCTATTCACTGTGCCACCTAGCAACCCCACCTTTTTCATTTTTGGTACTCCTAATTTGGTTTTCTTCTTTCTTTTTTTTTTATAGTATTGACTAAAAGTCTATCAATTTAGTTGTTTTTTTTTTTTTAACATAAAACCAGCACTTAGTTTTATTTATTAGTTCTATAGTTTTCTTAATTCCAATTTTATTAATCTCTCCTTTGGTTTTTAGTATTTCTAATTTAGTATCTAATTGGGTATTTACAATTTTTTTTCATTTTTTAGCTTTTCCAGTTTCATGCCTAATTCATTGATCTCTATTTTCTCTATTTTATTCATGTGTGCATTCAGAGATATAAAACTTCCCCTAAGAACTGATTTTTCTGGATCCCACAAGTTTTGATATGTTGTCTCATTGTTGTCATACCCTTGAATGAAATTATTGGTTGTTTCTATGATTTCTTGTTTACCCCACTCATTGTTTAGGAATAAATTATTTAGTTTCCAATTACTTTTTAGTCTTTCTTTCCATGGCCTTTTATTACATGTAATTTTTATTGCATCATGACCTGAAAAGTATGCCTTTAGTATACTACCTTTCTGCACTGGATTGTAAGGTTTTTTATGCCCTAGTATACAGCAACTTATCAGGAAAATGATACATTTGATCAGGTAGGATTTATTCCAGGAATGCAAGGATGGTTCAATATTAGGAAAACTATTAGTATATTTGATCATATCAACAACAAATCTAGTAGAAAAAATATGATTATCTCAATAGATGCAGAAAAAGCATTTGACAAAATGCAACACCCATTCCTATTAAAATCACTAGAAAGTATAGGAATAAATGGAGTCTTCCTTAAAATAATAAGTAGTATCTATCTGAAACTATCATCAAGTATTATATGCAATGGAGATAACCTAGAAACATTTCCAGTAAGATTGGAGGTGAAACAAGGATGTCCATTATTACCCCTCTTATTCAATTTGGTATTAGGAATGTTAGCTGTAGCAATAAGAGAAGAAAAAGAAGTCAAAAAAATCAGGTTAGGCAAAGAAATGACTAAGCTATCACTCTTTTTAGATAATATGACAATATACTTAGAGAATCCTAGAGAATTAAGTAAAAACTACTTGAGATAATAAATAAATTTAGCATAGTTGCAGGATATAAAATACACCCACATAAGTCCTTGGTGTTCCTATACATTTCTAACAAAGTCTAACAGCAAGAAATAGAAAGGGAAATTGCTTTTAAACTTCTTGTAGATACTATAAAATATTTAGGAATCTACCTGCCAGAACAAACCCAGGAACTATATATATATAAACACAATTATGAAACACTTTTCACACAAATAAAGTATATCTAAAGAATTGGAGAAACATCAGTTGCTCATGGCTAGGTGGAGCTAATACAATAAAAATGACACTTTTACCTAAATTAATTTACATATTTAGTGCCATAGCAATAAATCTACCAGAAAATTACTTTATAGAGCTAGAAAAAAATAGTAACACAATTCATTTGGAAGAAAAAAAGGTCCAGAATATCAAGGGATTTAATGAAAAGAAATCCTAAGGAAGGTAGCCTAATCATACTGGATTTTTAAATGTATTATAAAGCAGCAGTCATCAAAACTACTTGGTACTGTCTGAAGAGTAGAGTGGTGGAATAGATTAGTTACATGAGACACAGCAGTCAATGGCAATAGTATGTACTGTTTGACAAACCCAAAGACCATAGCTGCTGGGATAAGAATTCACCATTTGACAGAAACTGCTGTGGAAATTGGAAAACAGTATAGCAGAAACTTGGCGTAGACCAATATCTTACATCATATATCAAAATAAAATCTAAATGGGTTCAAGATCTAGATATAAAGGCTGAGAATGTAAGAAATCTGGGAGAGCAAGGAATAGTTTACCTGCCAGATCTATGGAGAGGGGAGGAATTTATGCCTAAACAAAAAAGATATAGAGCATTACAAAATGCAGAGTGGATGATTTTGATTACATTAAGTTGAAGAGTTTTTGTACAGATAAATTTAATGTAACAAAGATTAGGAGGGAAGTGGAAAATTGGGAAAGATTTTTTTACAACCAGTGTCTCTAATAAAGGCCTCATTTCTAAAATGTATGGAGAATTGAGTCAAATGTATAATACAAGTTATTCCCCAGTTGATAAATGGTCAAAGGATATGAATAGGCAGCTTTCAGAGGAAGAAATTACATATATCTATAAGCATATGAAAAAATGCTCTAAATCACTACTGATTAGAGAAATGCAAATCAAAATAATTCTGAGGTACCACATCTCACCAAGCATATTGGCTAAGATGACAAAACAGGAAAGTTATAAATGCTGGAGAGGATGTAGAAAAATTGGAACTCTAACGCACTGTTGATGGAGTTATGAAATGATCCAACCATTCTGGAGAACAATCTGGATCTATGCCCAAAGGACTGTAATTAAGCACATACTCTTTGACCCATCCATACTGTTTCTAGGGTTGTATTCCCAAAGAGATCATAGAAGTGGCAAAAGGACCCATTTGTAACAAAAATATTTATAGCATGTCTTTTTGTTGTGGAAAAGAATTGGAAATCAAGGGGATGCCCATCAATTAGGGAATGGCTGAACAATGAGTGGCATAGGAACGTAATGGAACACTACTGGGCTAAACATTTATTAAGTATCTACTATTAGCCAAACCCCAAGCAAAATGCTACCAACACACAAAAAAAAAAAAAGTGGGGGGGAGCAGTCCCTGCCGTCAAGAAGCTTACAATCTAATGAGAGAGAAAACATGTAAATAAAAACATACAAAGCAGGCTCTATACAGGATAAATAGGAAATAATTAACAGAGGAAAAGTGCTAGAATTAAGAAGGATTCGGGAAGGCTTCCTGTAGAAGATGGTATTTTAGCTGGTACTTAAAGGAAAACAGAAAAGTCAGTAGTCAGAATAAAGGAGGGAGAGTCATCCTGGCATGGGAGAAAGCCAGAAAAAATGCACAGAGCTGAGAAGCAGAATATCTTGTTCCCAAGAACAAGCAGGAGTTAGAAGCACCTGAGTTCAAATGTGGCCTCAGACATGTGACTTTTAGCTGCCCATCTCTGGGTAAGTCACACTGATTGCCTCCCACCCCCACCAACCCCCCAAAAAATCAATGTGAAGCAGCAGAGAACCATTGTTGAAGTCATGAAGAACTTAATTCAAGTTTTGCTTTTGAAATATACTGACTTTGTGAACCGGAATGAGTTACTTAATTTCTCATTACTCTAGGCAAGCCTCTAAAATTCTGTGTGGCAAGAAAGTATTATTAAATTATAAAATTAGAAAATCAACTGGGTCCCTATCATTTCTTGGCACAAAGATTGTCTTTCTTGGCAGATAAAATAGAAATAAAATTAGTCTTAACTTGTTTTCATTATCTGTTATCATTCTATAACCTATACTGAGAAATTATCCTGTCAGACTTTTGAAATACCACTTCTACTCACATAGAAAGGGACCCTTTTTGTTGTGCTTAGTACTCAATGCCAATGAGGAAGGTTCATGCTCTTACTACTATTTTCAAAAGGACTTACCAAGTATTTTTAAATTAATTCTATATTATGTGCTTTTTTGGGGGGGAGGCTTTTATACATATAGTTTAACAACCAAAATGAGTTATGAATTCTTTTTGCCTCCATACCATATTGTTTAAATGTATAATTCATCCTTTTTTTTCCTTTCCATTTGAGTGATTTGTATCTGTACCCTTCAAAATTTGACCTGCAATCTTCATTTTTTTTTTGTACACAAGATGAGTAAGGAGATAATAAGAGAATTCATGTTTGTCCTTGACAAATTCACATCATTTTGTCTGGATGAACTACTCCTTTGAGCATTAAAGGAACTGGCAGATACAATTACTGAGCTACTTCTGTTGACATCCAAAAGATGGTTGAAGATGGTAGAGGTATCACCATAGTGTAGGACAAATATTTTCCTGACATTAAAAAAGAGGGAGGAGGTAAGAAAGAAAAGAGCATTTGTCCATTATCGGTCAGTGATATTACCTTCAATTCCTTGTAAACTGTAGAACAGTCTGTTAGAAAGAAGGTTGGTGAATATCTATCATCAGTGCTTACACAGAGGTGATATGACTTCACCAAGACTTGAACATTCTTGAAACATTAATGAACTGTTTGTGGAAATTTGAACTCATCCAATCATTCTGAGGAGCATATTGGAACTATGCCCAAAGGGCTATAAAACTGAACATGCCCTCTGATACAGCAATATTACTGTCTGTATGAGGTCTGTATCCCAAAGAGATATTTAAAAGAGAGAGAGGAAGGACCTACATGTGCAAAATTATAGTGGCTCTTTTTGTATTGGCAAATAACTGGAAGTTTAGAAAATGTCCATCAATTGTGGTGAGGCTAAAGAAGTTGTGGAATGATTGCAATGATTGTGCCATTAAAAATGATGAGAAGGATGATTTCTGAAAAAAAAAATGGAAACATTTACATGAAATGATGCAAAGTTAAGTGAGCAGAACCAAAAGAACACTATGTGGCAACAGCAATATTGTACAATGATCAAATGTGAATGGCTTCTCTATTCTCAGCAATACAATGATCTAATTCTGAAGAACTGATGATAAAATGTACTTCTGTTGGGTAGAGGAACCGATGGAGTCTGAATGCAGAGGCAAAAGCATATTTTTTAGACCTTCTTTCATTTCTTTCCTTTTTTTTTGGTCTGAGTTTTCTTTCACAATATCACTAATATGAAACTATGTTTTGCATTGCTGCACATATAAACCTTTTATCAAAATGTTTCCCTTATCATTGATAGGGATGGAGGGAGGGAGAGATAATTTGTAACTCAATTTAAAAAAATATATATGTTTAAAATGTACATGTAATTGAAAAAAATATTTAAAGAAAATGAATTGGAAATTCCAGTTTAACTTTAATTTTCATTGTGTCAATTAACCCCTTCGATGAGGTCAGTACTGAGATTTAGGTTATCTAGATTTTATGAAATAATATGATAGAATCTCAAAATTTTTCCTGAATGTAGCAAAGAGATATGACTAAAAGATAATATAATTATATGGATTCAAAATTGTTTGGATGGTCAACTTCAAAGAGTTAATGGTCCAATGACATTCTGCAGTAGAACTCCAGTAGTGCACTGCAGGGATTGATTCTGGTCCTTGTGCTGTTGTATGATTATCATTGTATGATGATCTCCCCAAATTTATGGCAATAAATTGAGAAGTACAGCTAACATGCTAGATAGTAGAATCAAGATAAAAAAACTCTTAACAGGGTAGATTATTGCATGAAACCTAATAAAAATATACTTTATAGGGATAAATCTAGAAGTATCAGGCTTGTGTAAAAACAATCAATTTTATAATTAAAAGATAGGAGAATCACAGTTAGATATTAATTTGTCTAAAAAACATCTGACAGTTTTAGTGAACTTCAATTTCAACATAAGTGGTGTGATGTGGTATTTAAAAAAAACTAATGAGATAACTGGGCTATATTGAGAGAGGCAAAGAGAAAGGGAGGTTGTAGTATCTCTATATTCCATCCTATTTAGGGTTAAGATTGACTTGACATCAGAAGTTCTTTTTAAAAATTTCTAGTTGCCTAATTTAAAAGGGATATTGATAAGCTTTGAAGAATGTCCAGAGGAGGGCATCCAGGATGGTGAAGTTTCTTGATTCCAGATCAAATCAAGAACACTTGAAGAAGGTAAGGATAATTAGACAGAAGAAAATAAAAAAAAATATGGAGTACAGAATACATCTTCAAATATTTTGAAAGTTGGCAAGTAGATGAGAGATTTAGACTAATTTCATTTGTCGCCATGGTTCAGAATCAGAAGAAATGGGTGAACATTTCAAATAGACTAATATAAGATCAAAGTCAGGAAAAATTTCTTAAAAATTGGGGCTGTCCAAAGAGGAATGGTATGCTTTAAGAAGTAGTTGGTTTCTCCTTTTCAGAAGTCTCCAAACAGAGGCAGACAACAAAGTCAAAATGACTTTGAGGGATGTTACAGTGATTTCCTATGTGTGTTGGACTAACTGGCTATTAGTCTCCCTGTGATTTTCTCAAGTTAACTTTATTTATAAATTGGATATATGACATTAAAATAGCTTCCACTCAACCTCTTTGAAACCTATTCTCCTCAAATAAAAGTTCCATATAAGATTATTTCTCTTTCCTGCAAAGAATTTTTAAATTAATACTCACTTCCTCCTTGATTTCCATAAGATTACATTGAGAAAACTGATAGGATAACTGCATTTACATTAATATGTTAGTGACTGACAGCTTAGTATGTTACCTCTCTAATGATGATTTCGATTTTAATTAAAATATCTATTGATGCCTTAGCCCAGAAAAATGAGTCATTCGTGACATAAATTTTGGAATTCTGGAAAGTAGGCAGAAAAAAAAAACATGCACTTTTCATTTGGAGGAGAAAGTACTTGCTTGGCACTGTTAATATCAAGTTATATAGAACAATTCAATTCAATGTGATAAATATTTATTAATTATCTACTGTGTGCATAGTACCATGCTTGTAATTAGCTAATATAGATATAAAGCTTAGAGAAGACATAACACATACTCTCAAAGACATTACAGAAAAGAACAAGGATAAGAAACAAAAAAAGAGATAAATATACTGATACCTTGAAAAGGTATATTAAAAAGGACTTTGTGGGATCCAGAGAGGAAGATCATGTCCAATGGAGTGCTCCAATAAAGATTTCATTGAAGAGGGACACTTTCATTAGGACCCGAAGGAAGGAAAATTTTAAAAGATGGGAATGAGTAGAATGTGTGATGAATACATTCTAGGTTTAAATTATAGTGTAAGAAAAAAAAAAGATGAAATGTTGATTTGCAAGCTTTATTTTATTCCCAATGACCATAGAACCACATGTTACATAGAGGAAGGATAGGAGGGTCAAGCAAATCTTGTTATGGGAAAGTAACACATCAAGGGGGTCTAGATCTTCAGCTTCAGTTTCTCTTTTAGGTGAGGTAATGAGTTCTTATAATTCTATTCTACTCTGGGAAGAGAAGCAAGTACCACTTTCCTTGGTTAAGCAATTTGTGAAAGATACCATATTATCAAGGTACCACAAAGTCCAGTTATATAACATGCCCACAAAAAATGAAATATAATGAATATATGCCATAACGGGAGTAAAGACTTTCTTTTTTCATGATTATATATTCTGAGACAATAGGGTTGAATGGGATCTCAAAAGCCATTTAATAAAATTCATCTGAATAAAAGTTTCCTTTACAATGTATTCAGTAAGTACTTCCTCTGCCTGATGATCACCAATAAAGGCAAAATGGCTACCTTCTAAAGGAACCCACTTCCTATTCAGATCACTCTTTTTCTTAGGAAGTGTCCCTCCTCTCCCCTCCTGAGTCTAAATCTGCTTCTGCAGCTTCTACTCATTCTTCTTAGTTAGGTGCTGTAGTGTTAAGAAGTTTAATAAAATATTTTCAGAAAACTACCATTCCTCTGTCAGAATTCATTTTTCCAAACTAGACAGTTCTACTTTCTTTAACTAATCCTTACACGAAAAAAGTCAGGCAGCCAATAAAAATTACTAGGAACGTACTATGTTCCAAATACTGTGCTGAGTGTGGGGGAGGGAGAAAGGTAAATACAATCTCAAAGAAAGGGAGAAAGATAAAGGGATCCAGGACAGAGCCTTGGGAAATATCGACATATAATGGAATATGGATGATAATACTACAAAAAGAAACTGAGGAGAACTGGTCAGACCGGAAGGAAAAATTTAACATGATAAAACAGGGAGGACAAATAACAAGAAGAAAGGTGTGGTCAACAGTGTCAAAGGGTTCAGTAATGTCAGGAAGAAAGAGCTTTGAGTAAAGACTATTGGATTTAGCAATAAAGAGAACCTTGGAGAGAAAACAATTTCATTTGAGTGATATATATGGTTGTGTGTGTATGTATATATATATGTATTTATGTATTTATGTATTCATGTATATGTATATATATATATATATATATATATATATACAGATACATACATGCCCAGACACATATTGAGTACATTGTAAAGAGAACTTTTATTCAGATGAATGTGCATATACATAAATACATGTATATATGGAGAGAAATAATCTATATAAAGAGATACCCTATATGTGTATATATGTGTGTGTGTATGTGTGTGTGTATGTGCAGTATACAGAAAGAGACGTTTGGATGGATGGGTGTATGGAGAAAGGGAGAGAGAGAGAGAGAGATTACACACAAACATATAGATAGATTTGCATATCTATCTATCTTTTATTGTCATCCTGATGAAACTGCTCTCACTGTTAAGTTCCTTTTATTGAAAATGCAAGACATTTTATACACACATACATACAATGAACAATACATTCACACATACAAATATACATGTAGACATGCATACATACAATTCATCTTGGTGTCTCTCATGCCTGAAATGTTCTATTTTTTTCACTTCTGCTTCTTTGAAACACTCTTTCCCTTCAAGGATTAGTTCCACCATCATCTCCTAGAAGATTGTCCTAACTCCCCTCTTTACTATACTTTTCCCCTCCCCAAGTCATTAACTTTCTTGTGTACTTCTTGTCTCCTTCTCCCCATAAAATGTAAGCTCCTCGAAGTCATAGAATGCTTCATTTTTGTCTCTGCATGCCCAGTGCCTGACATGTGGTAAGCACATAATAAATGTTTACTGCATTGAATTGGATTGAAATGTATTTTAAAACAGGATTTTGGCAGCTGAGCAAAGAATGGATTATATAGGGGAGGATGTGGAAAAGAAAGGTCACATTGGGAGGTTCTTGCTGTAGTCTTGGTGAGAGGCAATAAGAGCTTCTATTAGGCTGGTGGCCACATGAATTAAGAGGAAGGGATGAATATGAGGCACGCTGTGAAGTTAGACTTGACAAGACTCAACAATTCATTTTATATGGGGGATGAAGGAGAATAAAGAATCTTCAACAACTTTGAGGTCAGGAACTTGGGTAACTGGCAACATGACAATTGCTCATGGAGAAGAGATGCTTAGGAGAGAAAAGAGGGCTGGATGTATAAATCTGAGAGTCATCTGCATAGAGAGGATAATTAAGCCCATGGGAGCTGATTGGACATTTACTTCGTCCCTATCAATTTTGCCTTTGACTGTCTTGAGCACCATTTGTAAGGACACAGACAGCATTTTCCAGGGCCAGAGCTGAATAGTGATGAGAATTGATGTTCCCAATTTTTCCACTTTCATTTTCTAGCTTAGTATTGGGTTTATATGTCCAGAAACCTCTTTGCTTGCCTTTTTCCTGAATTGTCAGGGTAATTACTTTCATTCTCAACCTTGCCTCTATAGTGTATATCTTTGGGATCCTTTTCTTTTTCTCATCTTGCAAGCTCCCAGCTAATAAGGTGAAGCAATGAGGTCAAGGTAACCCACTGAACCTGACAGCTCATCTTGTTCATGTCCCTGACTCAGCTGATTAGAGGCAGAAGACAGATACTAGAAGGATTTCCCCCTCTAAGATGTTTTAAGGTATATAGAATTAACTACAAATCACAGTACCTGCAATTGCTTTTTCCATTCATGCTATACATCCAATGAGTAGTAATGTGATTCTCCTCACCTACAGTCCTCCCCTCAACGGGAGAGTTTCTGCTATATTGGGGGAAAAGGGCAGGGAGAAGAGCAAGAGTTAGCCCATCCTATTCTGCTGCCCTGGCCCATTTATCTTTTATTTCCTAATCTCAGAACTATCTGAAGCTGAACTACAGAATGCAATCTGGTTGACCCCAAAGTAATTTCAGAAATCTTTAAGCTTTTGGGCAAGCTAAAGGCAGCTACATTATGGAATAGATAGAGCAGTTGGCAGTTGGAGTAGTTGGATAGAGCAGTTGGAGTAAGGAAAACTTGAGTTTAAATTTGGCTTCGGACACTTAATAGCTTTATGTTGCTGCAAAAGTCACTTGGTCTTTACCTGCCTCAGTTTCCTCATATGTAAAATAGGGATAATAACAGCTGGTATCTACCAAGGTTACAGAGTCAAAATGTCAGTGTAGAAGCAGCAAAACTCTGCAGCTCTCCCCATAACCAACTCAAATACCTATAAAATATGATGCTTAACAAATTTTAAAGCTCCAGAACTCACAAAATGACAGAGTAACAAAGCTCCTGCTGAAGGTACCCTGGCAAGCAGACAGGAAGGAGTTCATCACAGCACACTGGGAGCCCAGACCAGCACTGCATGAACCTGCGGCTGGAGCTCTAGCACCGCCAGAACAAGATGCAGCTGGAGTGCAAGTCACCAACAGCTGCGGCATTTTCCAGAATTATCAACCCATAAGAAACAAGGACTAATTGAAAGGTCAGTGGAGCTTGGATAAATTTGAGAGACAGGGTCAAGCCAACTGCCCCAGGGCTAGAAGTGGTTGAAGCAGTGGCCCTGAAGATGCCTCCACATGGCTGCTTCAGAAGTGCCCAGCCCACCAATCACCTCTTAAAAAATATCCCCAAAAGAAAAATCCTAGGAATATGATAGTCATGTTCTGGAGTTCCCAGATCAAGGAGAAGGTATTGCAAGCTTCCAGGAAGAAACAATTTGAATACTGTGGAAACACAATCAGGATAACCCAGGATCTAGCAGTTTCTATATTAAGGGATCGAAGGGTCTGGAATATGATATTCCAGAGATCAAAGGAGCTTGAATTAAAACCAAGAATCAACTTCCCAGCAAAACTGAGTATAATGCTCCAGGGGAAAATGTGGTCATTCAATTAGGTGGAGGACATCCAAGCATTCTTGATGAAAAAACCAGAACTGAATAGAAAATTTGACATTCAAATACAAGAAGAATGAGAAGCTAAACATGGAAAAGAAATCATAAAGAACTTATCAAAGTTGAACTATTTATATGTCAACATGGAAAAAACAGTAATTATAACTTATGAAACTTTTCTCAGTATGAGGATAATTGAAGGCAATATAAATGGGTCTATATCTATATCTATATCTAGATATGTATACACAAAGACACAGACACAGACATATATATATACACATATATATAAATGCATACATACACGTATGTCTATATAGGAGGGTATATATGCATATGATTACATATGTGAGTGTGTGTATAAATGTGTACATAGGCAGAGGCCACAGCATCAATTGAACAGGATGGGATAATATTTTCAAAGGTGAGATTGAGAGGTGGGAGAGGAATAGCATGTGAGGAGACAGGGAGAGACAGAATGGGGTTAATCCTCTTATATAGAGGAGGCAAGGGATAATTGTTACAATGGAGGGGAAGAACAGGAGGGCAAAATGGAATGGGTCAACTTTACTCTCATTGAATTTGGCTTAGGGAAGGAAGAAATGACAAACACTCTAAACTGGGTATCTTGCCTTATAGGAGACTAAGGGAAAAGGGGATGAGAGGGGAAGCATGGAGGGGAGGGCAGGTTTTGGGGGGAGAGTTGTTAGAAGCACACACTTTTGTAAAGGGACAGGGACAAAGGAGAGAATAGAACAAGTGGGGGGATGGAATAGGAAGGTGGGAAATATATAGGTACTGGGGTAGGGAAATCCATCTTGCCCTACCAGAAAGTCAGAGGGGTTATGGGGGAGGATATAGTAGAGAGATGATTGGGGGAAGGGGTATACTGTGGGATCTCTGTTTTGGGGTGGTTGGTAGGGGAATGATGGGGAGAAAGTTTGTAAATCAAAATATCATGGAAATGAATGATGTAAAGTAAAAATAAACAAAAGTTAAAAAAAGGATTAAATGAAATAATCTTTTTTTTTTTTTGCTTTTTGGAGGGCAATTGGGGTTAAGTGACTTGCTCAAAGTCACATGACCAGTAAGTGTGTCAAGAGTCTGAGGCTGTATTTGAACTCAGGTCCTCCTGATTCCACGGCCAGTGCTCTATTTACTGCACCACCTAGCCACCCCCTACAAAATCAATTTTTAAATACTTTTATTTAAAATTTTGAGTTCCAAATTTGATCACTCTCTCTCTTTACATCCCCTGCCCCAATATGGTAGGCAATCCTATATAGGTCATGCATGTAAAATTATATAGAATATTCCCATATTAGTCATTTTGTACATAAAAACTCAAATAAAAGGGAAATATAGCATGCTTCTGTCTGCATTCAAACAATTTCATTTCTTTCTCTCAAGGCATATACTGTGCTTCATCATTAGTCTTTTCAGATTGTCTTGGATCATAATATTGCTGAGAATTGCTAAGTAAAAGACATTCTATAGTACTTAGCACAATACCTAGCACATAGTAGGCATTTAAAAATTGCTTCCTAGCTGATTAGAAAGATGATAGAAACAAATCCAGATTTTGGACAAAGGATATTGTTGGCATAAAACTGAAATGATAACATTGAAAAAAATCACAGAGTCACTTGATTTTAGAATTAGAAGGGACTTAGGAGAAGAGTGGGTTTCCTTTCTTCATGAGGAGCATAGATGTCTATGTGTTGGGTATTTTCCTACCCACAGCTTTAAAAGAATCCACTGAAACATGTTCAACAAATAATTTTTCATCCTCTGTATGAAGAGGAAGAATCTACTATTCTCCTAAGGTGGGCCATTTCACTTGTAGATAGGTCTAATCATTTAGGATACCACCCCTTATGTTATCAAATATTTTCCTTTTGCATCTTCTATTCATTCCTACTGGTTTTGCCCTTTTGTTCCCTAGATATGATCTGATTCTTCTTCCTTAAGAAAAGAAGGTGTAGTTTTTTAAAAAAAATGATCTGTGTTGCCAAACTTACTATTCGTTTTTTTTTTATATATATGAAACTGTCAGCACCTAAAGAATTGGACTTGAAAACTTTTTCAGTCCATCATCCATGCTTTCTCACTAGTATGGAAAAGAAAATAAATTCAAAGCAACTATGAACCATTGTAAGTAGTTTAAGCTTAGCTCAAGCTCCTCTTCATATTACCTGAGGACACATTTCCTGATCCCTCCCCTTATCTCCTCCTTCAAAAAGCTACTTTGTATTTGTTTTACGTATATTTACATATATTCATCTTGTTTTCTCAGATAAAATATTAGCTATTTGATGGAAGGGAAACTTTCATTTTTTCTTTGTATCTCCAGCACCCTGTGTAGTACCTAACACATAGTAAAGACTTAATAAAAGTTCATTGATTGATAAACATGCATATGAATGTATGTGTCTGTGTGTCTGCACAGACAGACACATACACACAAGGAGGGAGGTTGTATTAGCATCTATCCTCATTTCTATTCAAGACTGGTACAGTTTTCTATATGATGCTTCATACTGTATATACAAGGAAGACATGACTTCTAATTGACCAAGAGAGTTCATTGGGATGAGAACATTTCAAAAAAGGAATTTGAAAAAGGTGATCTGAATAAGTCCTTCTTTCCTATACAGCAAGCAGAGAGGAAACAATTTCGCAATATGCTCTGAAGTCTATTTTGGGGATTATATAAAGCTGACTGGTCACACTCATCTACAGTGGACTTTTGTTGGCCAATATGCCAATACCCTATACATATAAATGTAACCAGGCTTTGAGGAAGAACCAAAGGTTTCCAGACAGAAAGGGTGCTCTTCCAGAACCTAATTACATGTATATCTGGAAATGATTGTAGGAGAAGATAACATACATTTCTCTTATTTGGAGAGGAAAGGTTAAAGCAGTCCTTGGGAAGCAGAGGCTCCACAGGAGAAATTTGTTTTCTGTTGTTGTTAGTGAGGAAGAATAAAAAAACAGTCAGATAACTTGTGGTAGATTATGGATGGCAATTCCAGAAGGCATTTTCGATGTGAGTCCAAAGATTCATTATTGGACATTACATACAGTTGGCACTCTTATTAGCTACTTGTTTCCACTTTGAGAAGGGGTATGGCAAGAATGGACAAAAAATGTTGACTATTGTAAGGACAAGAGATTAAAAAACAAAACAAAACAGTGACTTCAATGTTTTAACCACCTTCATCCTCCTGCCCTCTGCCTATATATGGCAAAAATCTTTGTTCCTTGTTTCACAGTTAGGTAGCCCAGTGAAGAAAACACTGAATCTAGAGTCAAGACCTGAGTTCAAATCCAGCTTTAGACACATACTAGGATGGCAAGCCCCTAAACCTTTGTCTGCAACCATTTCTTCATTTGAAATGAGGACAATGGTAGACAGCACCTACTTTCTATGGTTCTTGTGAAGATGAAATTGAGAAACTATTTGTGAAGTGTTTTACAAGCCTCAAAGTGCTATATAAATACTGAAGAATATTATTTTTATTTATTAGTGCTGTTATTGTTATTCTTGTTATTTTTAAGTTGCTCATAGTTTTTGATTTGTGCAATATATTAAAACTTAAATTGACCTTGATTCAAAATTATGAACCATCATAACTGCTTTGGGAGGTGTGCATGTATTTAACTGAGAATATCAGAGGAGGAGCATGGACCAGAAGGAGAGAATGAATGTCTTGCAGTACATTGAGAAAAAAGTAGAGAAGATCACCCTTCTCTGAATGTTAGAATGGAAACAATTATTTTCTTCCTCATCTTCTATTCCTCCTGCCTGCAAAAAAACAAACAAACAAAAAAAAAAAACCTTAAACCTAGGCATCCTGAAAGGTGGAGTCCATGAATAGGTGTTATTTTAATACCCATTTTGCAGATGAGACTAAGGCTTAGAGAAGTTAAATGACCAGCTCAAAGTCATACAAATATTAACTTTCAGGCAGGATTAGATATCACGCTTCCTTGAGTCCAAGGGTAGCACTATAGTGCTATGGCACCTCTTACAATCTATACCAAGGAGAGAACTCATAAGGCAGAATTGAAAGTGGTTTGGGCTATCTCTGATGTTTTTGAGCAGAGGCTGAAGGACCACTTGTAGGCATGTCAGAATAGAGATTGTTTTTTCCAGGCATGGATTTCACAAGATGTTATCTGTTTCAACTATGAAATTACATGACTCATTTTCTGCATCAAGGAGACAGGATCAGGAAAGGGAATGTATGTACTAAGGCTTAGAAAGAAGACATTTTAGGTAGGATGATGGAGGGGAAGGCAGGGTGGGGGGGAGGGTTGATGTAAGTGCATACTTCTGTAGAGGGACAGGGACAGGGACAGGGTAGAGAGTGGAACGGGGCGGGGGGGGGGGGAGGTGGATAGGATAGAGGGCCATGTAATCAGTCTCTCACAATGTGCGCACTGTGGAGAGGTTCTGCGTAATGACACATGTACAGCTTGTATTTGATGGCTTGTTCTTCCAGTGGGGGTGGCAGACAAGGGAGGAAGAGAAAGAATCTAGAATTTAAAGCTCTATAATTAAACGTTTAAAATATATATGTATATATATATATATATATATATATATATACACATATATATATATATACAATTATTGTTACT
>CM053585.1:169261334-169295074 GCA_028646515.1 Pseudochirops corinnae
TCGGAAAGTTAGAGGAGTGATGGGGGAGGACATAGGAGAGATTAGATTGGGAGACGGGTTATACAAGGGGATGGCTGTTTTGAGGGGAGAGGGTAGGGGAAAGATGGGGAGAAAATTTGTAACTCAAAATCTCATGGAAAAGAATGATATAAACTAAAATAAATAAAAGAAAATATAAAAGAAAAAAAAAGAAAGAAGACGTTTTAATCAAATATAGGCAGGAAGAGGCTACAGGTGTCACTAATACCCCCATTTAACAAATGAAGAAACTGAAACTTGGAAAAGGAAAATGACTTCCTTGTATTGGCTAATAAATGTCCGAAGGAAAATTTGAATAAAATCCCCTTAATTCGAAATCTAATAATTTTCTCTCTATTGGTCGATGCTGAGTAATTTTTTAGGACAGTAAGTGAACAGGAAGGTACATTGGGTATAGCCCCCAAAGTCTGGAGCAAGGCTAAGTTGTATAGCAAATATAGAATTGCATTAGCCCTGGTATCAGAGCCAGTCTTTTGACAAAATGAGATGAAGTTCAATTTTGATGCCTTCTGTCTCTCTTTGAAGAGCCACTATGGCATAGGAGAATAAACTTAAATCTTTAAAAAAAAAATACATTTATTTCTTTATTTTTTAGTTTTTGACATTCACTTCCACAAACTTTTGAGTTATAAATTTTCTCCCTGTCTCTTAGCTACACCCCCTCCCAAGATAGCAAGCTTACTGAGTACCCCTTACCCTAATGAACTTAAATCTTAAGACCTTAGGTCAAGTCCTAGTTTAGTTTCATACTTGCTTAGAACCTTAAACAAGTTATGAATCCTCAAATTTTCTCAAGTGTAAAGTGGGGGCAATATTTACACAACCTCTCCCACAAAGTTGTTATCAAGACTATAATTCTCCTTCTGGTCATATTTCTCCCTTATGGAAACCTTTACATCCTCCCTCCTATCAGGCTCTTATGCTTTTTTGCTTTCCCCCTAAGCCTCATTAACAATGAAGCTTTGAAGATTTAATGTGTTATCCACTGCAGGGTGAATTTGCAGGCTGAAAAAGACCTGAGGGAGAAAGGAATGATTAACACAAAAGCATTAATTGTTGATAAAGGGTTTTCAGTAATTAATGAAGGAGATATTTTATAGGGAAAATCAGCTGTCCCTCTAAGCATCTAAGTTGTAATTGTTTACTCTGCCCAACTGTAACCTGACACCAATTATCACTGGATTCCTCCTCCTTTGAACTGCTCCTATTACCATAAGTGCGTGACATTGGACAAGTCTCTTATTCTGCCTTAATTTTGGGAAGCACATGAACTGGAACTCCCCTGAGCTCCCTTCCTAGTCTTAATATGTGATCTTATGAACTCTGAAACTTCCAGAAAACCAAAAAGTCTTGATGTGGACAAACATCTTGCCATCTTAATGTTTTAATGTTTTGTTGTTTTTTTTTTCTTAAGCATTAGCACTTTTCATTATAAATGTAAGCCTCTGAACCTAATTCAATTCTTCCTACCTCTAACCTCCATCAAAATTTCCTCAGGCTACTCTTTAAATTTAAAAACAAAAACAAAATAAAAAGCACAAAGGATGTGGAATCAAAAGTCAAAGAATTGATTAGCATAGGTTTGAGTATAAGTATCCCAAACTCTTAAATTAAGCAGTGAACAGAACAGCATCCAGGGTGTGCTGATGGTGTCTCTCTGTGGCAATCCCAGCCTGGAGACCCCATTCCTTTGATGTCATTCTTTAATCTGAGCTACTTGGCATGACTTCACTTCCTGACATGTGCCTTGGCTAATTTCCCCAGAGAGTTTCATAATTGTGATGCTCACCCCTTCAATCCTTATGGGACTGGAGACTTGACTCTAGATTCTGGGGGACAGCCCCCTTGCAATGTAATTGCACCTGTAGTTAGACTTACTTATCCAGCGACCTCTTACTATGCCAACCCCATCAGTTTGCCTATTTTTTTTTCTTTGATTTTTTGTCTTTTTATCTTAGATAAAATGTTTCTGATTTTATCTCACCAATGAATATGACTAAGTATCTAGAATGCATTTCTTGATCATATATACTTATTTTATATCTGTGTATATTCATACACCCATGCCTATATACACAGTTTAGTATTAATCACTTTGTTCTGAAAACCCAAGGCAGACTTCAGCTCAATCTAGATATAAGGATTGCTAAAAATTTAGCCAATGCTCAGTGAAATCAACATGGAATTGGAGCTTGAGTTTTAGAAATATTATAGATAATCTCACTTGAATTTTGGAGAGGAACACAGTGGCGTCAATTTTATTTCCATTTCTCCTAACAATCTGTCCCCCATATTCTTAGCACATGACATAGTTAAATGATAGTGTCATTCTGGAAATTCATGCCAAGGCACAAAACATTTTAGTTTATTTTTTTTAAAGGAACAGGTAACAATCTAGTTTTTCCACTTCATAAACCATAATAAATAACTGAATAAATATATTACTTTTGCAAATGGATATAATGATCTTAAAAATAAGACTCTTCTTTTTCCCTTCATGGCTCCCTTTATTTTTTCTGTTGAATCTTATCCTTCTCCCTTCCAAAGCTGACCTCAAATGCTAAATGATCTTACACACTTACTCATTGTACTTTGTATTATGATTATTTGTGTATTTTACTTCATTCTCCCTATTAGGTTGTAAGCTCCTTGAGGGCAAGACCTATGCCTGAATAAAACACAGTTATGAGATGGTAGAAAGAGTTTTGGACTCAGGGTGCTGAACAAACCTGAATTGAATGTAGGCTCTGCCATTTATTAGATATGTGGTAATAGGCAAACTATTTAACATCTTAGCTTAAGTTCAGGATTATGGAAAGCGGGGATAATGATAGTACATACATTATTTGCTTCACAGGGTTGCAGGCTATGTAGGGTGCTGGTGAAGTTTTAAACTAACAAAACTTAAAAAAGAGAAAGAAGGGAAAAAAAAGCCCTTGTTAAATTCCTGCTATGTGTAAGATACTCAGCCAAATGTTTTACAAATACGTTCTCATTTGATCTTCACACAACTCTTTGAAGTAGGTGCTGTTATAATCTTCATATTAGAGATGATGAAACTGAGGCAGACAGAGGTTAAGGGACTTGTCAAAATCACAGAGCTAGTAAGTGTCTGAGCTACAATTTGAACTGAGATCTTCTCTACTATAATCCAGGCTCTATCTCCTGTGCCAGCTAACTGCCTCCATCCTTATTGCTTTACTAAGATTTGCAGATGTGCATTATAAAAGTAATCATTTTTCTTTTTTTATTCTTATTGTTCAATATCTAATAAAAATTATTTCACTTTGCAGGTGCTCAGTAAGTGTTTGATGAATCACATATTGAACTCATGATAGAGAAAACAATGAAATAATGCCTGAAAAATTTTACAAGATCTAAATACATGGATTTTAACTGGGAACCAGAATCACAAAATTTTAGAGAACTCAAACAGAATTGGATTTAATTGACTCTTTTCATAGATGACCCGTCTTATTCATATTAAAAAAGATAATTGTGTTGAAGTGACTTAAACAAGTCATATGGTTATTTAATAACAAAACCAGAATTAGATTCATATATCATGACTTCAAGTTCAGTATTTTTTTTCTATTACATCACACCGGACATTGATTTTTTTGTCCTCTGCTATCCTCTTGATCTCCATTATCTTCCTCTGACAAGTTCTTTCATATTTTTCTTGGTCTTTCCAACACAGACTTCAAATGGAAAGTATAGCAGACAACCTTGATTTGTCCTTAACTGTAATATCTTAGGAATGTTTGTTTGGACAAGGGCAGTTTTAAAAAGTAAAATATCAATCTATGTGCATGGCATTTGTAAACATTTTTATTCAATCATTTTTTTTTTATCTTACATATATCACTGCTTTCAGCTCATCCAAGTCAAAGCTTTGTCTACCCTAAGTTAGGGCATGCTGCCACATAAGCCTGTTTCTTTTGATTGAGGGGGTGATTTGTGTAGCCAATGAATAAGATACTGGGTTTCTGGAGTCTAAACAAGCTTTATAAGAAACAGGATTGTCTTGCAACCAAGATGAATTCTGGGAGAGGGAAGAGAGGAAAAATATATGTTGGTGTGTGGTATGGATGACAAGTTCCTCCAGCCACAGTGATGCAAAATGTCACTTAAGGTAATGAAAACCCATAGTAATGTGGCTAAAATGCTTGCCACAACTTATAACAGGCACAGCAAGCTTTGAGAGAGCTTTTTACATTATTGTTCTTGTCACAACTGAAATGAAGCCATAACTCACAATTTTCATCCATAGTGGTAATTCAGGAATGGTTGTTATGATTGGTGGGCAATGGGAGAGAAGACTGCAGTGTAAGAAGCACCTGTTTCCCTTGTAGCAGATGCTGAGAAGCAAAATTAAAACAAAGGCAGAGAGAACAAAATGTTGGTACTTGTACTCTGAGTTCTTCAATGAATGTCAGTCAAGAAAGAGACCGTAGAGAGCAGGAAAAATCACAGTAGAATGGAAAGGGCCCTAGATTTGATATCACAAAACTTCCCGTCTGTTTGATAATAGCCAGGTCAGTTAGTCTTGCTAAGCCAGTTTCTTCACTTGTTCTAATATTTTTTAAAAATAATTTATATTGGTAAATATTTCTCAATTACATTTTGAAAAGGAAACCTTTCATTTGGAAAATTTTGTTTTTTAAGATTTTATTTTCTTCAGTATCTTTTGTGTGTGTGCGTTTATTTTTCCAAGCTCTTAATTATGGATAAATTGTCAGGCCCGAAATCAGGAAACCTGAGTTCAAAAGTTGTTTCAAACACTTACTAGCTGCATGATCCTGGGCAAGTCACTTAATGCATTTGCCTCAGTTTCCTCATCTGTAAATTTAGCTGCAGAAGGAAATGGAAAACCACTTCATTATATCTGCAAAGAGATTTCCAAATGTGGTAAAGAAGAGTCAAAGACAACTGAATCAACTGAACAACAATTTTCTTCCCTCACTCATTTCTTTACCTATTTTTCCTCTACTATTCTGAATTTGAAAATCATTTTTAACTCTTCCAAGAATTCTTGGTAGATGTGTGTCAAATTCACATTTTTTGAGGCTTTTCTTGAAACTATTTTGACATCATTATCTTCTGAGCTTGTGTTTCAATTTTCTTTCTCACCATAATATCCTTCTATTGTCACATTCTTTTTTGTTGTTGTTTATACATCTTTTCAGTCAATTTCTTGTCTTTAACATGTATGCTAAAGTTGAGCTCTCTTCCTGATATCAGGACATGGGGTAGGAATATATCCCAAGTTTCCGATCTTTTGGTACTACTGTATTCACAGCCATTTCTTTGGGTTTTGGAAATTTTGGTTGCATCGAAGGTAGTGTTATCTAGGGACTACTTTGGTCACTGCTCTACTAGTCTGCACTGTGATCCTAACCCAGGAAAGCTCCTGATTACTTGGGGTGAAAAGCAATAATTCTCCTCAGTCAGCCTCCCTGGCTACCACAAGATCAAATGTGCTCGAAACAAAGCACATGCAACCAAGATGAGAAGGAAAGCAGAAAGCTAGGAAAAGTTTTACAGCCAGCATTTCTGAGAAAGACGTCATTTTAAAAATAGAGAAATGAGACAAATTTATAAGAAAAGAAGTCATTTCCCAACTGAAAAATGTCAAAGGATATGGATGAACAATTTTAAGAAGAAATTAAAACTACCTATTGGCATACAGATAAGTGCTCTAAATCACTATTGATTAGAGAAACACAAGTTCAAACAACTCTAAGGTATGACTTCACACCTGTCAGACTGACTAATATGACAGAAAAATAAAATTATAAATGTTGGAGAAGATGTGAGACAATTGGATCACTAATGCACTGTTGATGGAGTTGAAAACTAATCCAACTATTCGGGAGAACAACTTGGAACTATGACCAAAGGGCTATATAATTGGGCATACCCTTTGATCTAGTAATGTCAGTAAAGGTCTGTATCCCAAAGAGATCATAGAAAAGAGGAAAGGGCCAAATTTACAAAAATATTTATAGCAGCTCTTTTTGTGGTAACAAAGGATTGTAAATTGAAGGAATGTCTATCAGTTGGGAACAACTGAACAAGTAGTGGTATATGAATAGAACAGAATACTATAAGAAATAATGAGCAGGAAAATTTCAGAAACACCTGAAAAATCTTATCTGAACTGATACTAAAGGAAGTGAACAAAACCAGAAGCACATTGTACACAGTAAGAACAACATTGTATGATGATGAAATATGATAGACTTAACTCTTCTCGGCAATACAGTGATCCGAGACTCGGAAAGACTCAAAATGGACAATGCTATCCACATCCGAAGAAAGAACTATGAAGTCTGAATACAGATCAAAGCATACTATTTTCACCTTTTTTTGTTTTCTGTTTTTTATTTTTATGTGTTTTTTTTTTCCTTTTGTTATGGGTCTTTTTTTTTGCAGCATGACTAATGTGGAAATATATTTAATATGATTGTACATCTATAACTTAGATTGCTTACTGCTATTTTTTTGGGGGGGGAAGGAAGGAAGGAGAAAAAAATGGAACTAAAAATCTTATAAAAGTGAATGTTGAAAACTATCTTTACATATAATTGAAAAAAAATACCATTGAATGGGGGGGAAAACGATCAAATGTGCTACTCTCTACCCCTGAACTGTGACCTAGAAATGGGTATAGGCAATGGAATAGCCAATCATCTTCCTCTGTGCTATCCCAGGGTTACCCACCCTTACCACTGCTGGGTTGAGAGCTTCCAAAGCTTCTACTGGTTCTGTTGCCACCACTAAATTTCATCACTGATGTTGCTTCCACATGGGATCTGGGCCAGTCTTCACTCCTATGTGACTGATCTCTCTTTCTGAAATCTAAAATTGTCTTGGCCTGAACCATGATTTGCCTTTTTGTTGGCTCTACCACTCCAGAATTTTATTTGAGGCCTTACTTTAAAGTTGTTTAGAGTGGAATGCTGGGAGAGCTTGGCTGAATGCTTCTCTACTCAGTCACCTTGACTCCACCTGAGTTTCATTTGTTATTTGAAGGTTTGACTAGATTATCTCTACCAATGCCTGGCAATTTATAATTTCACAATACAATGTCTTCATTTTATACATATGAAAAATAAGACTCTTGCAGGTTATGAGGGGTGGGGAATCTATACCCTTGAGGTTACATGTGACCTTCTAGATCCTTGGGTGTGGTCTTTTGACTGAGACAAAGTTTTACCAAGCAAATCCTTTTATCAAGGTGATTTATTCTGTGGAAATTTAGAATCAGTCAAAGGGCCACACCTGAGGACCTAGAGGGATACATGTGGCCTTACGACTGCAGGTTCCCCACCCCTGGAATGTTAGCTTAAGTCCTTTTGATAATGAGAAAACAAGGACCTGGATATGGTGATTCTAGTTTCACTGCTTTTTTTTTTTCATTCCATAAAGAATCTATGTTTGACTCTAGTAAGAAGAATTTAATAGGAATACGTGCAAATTCTTATGCTTGGGTTTAAAAGATCAACTTCTCAACTATAGGACTGAGGAGGCAGGCTTAGAGAGTCTCATATTTGAAAATGATCTGTGGATATTCATGAATTGTAAATCCTATATGAGATACCAGTGTGATGGGGAAGGTAATATAATCTTGGGTTTCATTAAGAGAGGCATAGCTTCCAGGAATAGGAAAATGAGAAAGATAGTCCTATTACATCCTTCCCTGGTCATTCCCCTTCTGGAGCACTACTATTTTCAGTTCTGGGCCCCTCAGCTTAAAAAGAGTATCAGTAGGCTGGATGTTATCCGGAGGAAGGCAACTGAGATGATCTTTATCTATCTATCTTTATCTATCTCTCTTGAGACCATGTTATATAAAGATCATTTGAAGGATCTGACAACGTTTGGCATGGAGAATATTTGAGTGAGACAAGTCAACTAAATGTAACTATTTGAAAGTTTGCTATGTGAAGGGAATTGATTAGACTTGGTCTATTTGTCTTTAGAGGGAAGAACCAGGGGCACTGAGTAATTGGTTTTTTTTTTTTTTAATGTTTTTTTTTTTTCCATTTATTCACTGACTATTATTTTTTGAGAGCGGAAGGCAAGGAAATTGGGGTTAAGTGACTTGCTCAAGGTCACACAACCAGTAAGTGTCAAAAGTCTGAGGCCAGTTTTGAATTCAGGTCCTCCTGACTCAAGGGCCCATGCTGTATTCACTGTGTCACCTAGCTGCTACTAGTAGGAATTTTACAGTTTAATTTAGGACTAATGTCAGGTAAAAACTTAAAAATTCAAACTAAAAATAGAAGGGTCTGCTTTGAGATTAATGTATTCCCTAATGTTGGAGCTATTCCAGAAGAGATTGGATGAGCCTTCACTAAGAATGTTGTAGTGGGGATTCTTTTTATGGCATATGAATTTGTTTACATAGCCTTCATACTCTAAGATTCTATGAAAAACTTGAAAAGAATTAAGTCCTACACATAGTAAGCACTGACATTTTAAAATTATATGTTTGGATTTACAAAACTAATTCCTTACAGGGTATTCAGTTCTATATACTGCACTTGCAAACTACAAATTTCAATCAGGTTGATATTGGTGACTGCATTGTGACCTCCTCAACATATAATTAGTATTCACATGGATAGGGGGTGAATAGGTGGTATAGTGAATAGAGCACCAGCCCTGGAGTCAGGAGGACCTGAGTTCAAATTCAGCCTCAGGACCTAAACATACACACACACACACACACACATACACAAACTATTCATGTGACGTTGGGCAAGTCACTTAACCCCAATTGCCCTCCTAAAAGCAAAAATGGTAATAATAATAATAATTAGTAATTAGTATTCACATGGAAGAGATTGAGCAACAACATCTTAAATGTAGAACTAGAAGGGATTCTACATCTAGTCCATTAGGCCATTTAGTTCAGAAATGTTAAACATGTAACCCAAGGGCTACGCTATATCCCCACAAGACTCCCAATGTACCTCAACCAGATTAAAATTAAAGTGGGGGAAAATTAAGACAATAAATAAAAATACAATAAAACATAGATAATGTTATATATAGTTTTGTAAGTCAACACATGCCCTTAGGATTCCTTATGTATTGTTTAGTGGGCTCCAGTTCTATTTGAATTTCCATCACTTACTCATCCTGGATCTTGAATTTTGTAGATCAGTAAAGTGACTTAAGAGAAATGAAATGCCACACCTACAAAGGTCACTGAGTTATCAATACCAGAATCAGGATGCCACCTAGTAAATGTAGTTAATTGTTACACACTAGTTTGTGAAAGATTAGATTTAAGAAAAATCAACATTTCATTTATGAATACAGTGCACCAATAAGATAAAGATTCTCAGAAACACAAATGGTTAGTGTGGGTAGGTTATAAGTAGTTTCCCCATTCGCTGAGATTTGACTGTTTTCAATAACTGTTAATCCAACCCTGATTTTCGTTAAGCCATTTAATTTACCCTCAAATTTTTTAAGCCAAAACCCTATCTGGGACATACACCCTTATGTTGTTTGGGAGTTGGTTCAGCTTGGTTTCAGAAGTTCTTTCAGGTACCTGCTATTTAGTCTTTAATCTTCTCCATGCTAGAGAAAAAACAATTTGTTTCTAACCTTATTAGAGAGAAGTTGTTCGGTTACCTTCTTAGCCACCCCAAAGAGCTCTCTGATGTTCTTTGAGCTTTTCTTTGCATTATGGCCAAGTAGAATAGAAACAAATCTCTTTGCAACAAGAGGCTTATGGTGTGAATTAAAACCTGCCTACTCTTTTTGCCCTAATCAGGAAAAGGGTTTTACTCCACCTGAGTGCATCTCATTTTAGCACTTACCCTTTTATAAGCTTATTGCTGAAGTTATTTTTAATTGGCATTGACTGTTTGTATTTGCTTGTTAAATACTTAGGAAATTGCTAGTTCTGTAGTCTGGCTTCTGATAAAGACGGTGGGCTTTTAGGGGGACAATACTCTTTTCCCCCTCCCTGACCATCAACCCATCAGCAACATTTAAAGTTAAATTTAAAGTGTTTTAAAAGAAGATATGAAATAACCTTTTCATTGAAAAAATAACCGATAGGATGTGAATTCCTGAAAAGAATTTAAAGAGCTATAAAAAGTCACTGAACTAGTCAAATTAATGGCATCTAATCTCAGCTGAGCATTTTTCTTCTCCTTTCTTAAATCTTATATCACATCTTCCTCAACTACTTGTAGAGATCAAAGTCATCCTACAGGAGATACCTCACCTTCGGTTCTCTCTTTTTTTAAAAGAAGATAGTCATCTCACTTTTCATTTTTAAGTGAACTAAAACTTCTTTCCTGTACTCAGAGTATGAAGGAACTTCACTTACCACCTAGTCCAACTAATACACAAGAAAGACTTCCGTTATAATGTATATAGAAGGAAGTAATATGGCTTCAGTTTAAAATCTCCAAGGAAGGGGGCCACAGCAGAAGGCAGGGGAGCTTTCATTGTCAGGATTTTTTTTTTCCAGTTTGTTTATTGGTTTTGCCAATATCAAGTTTAAATTGCTCTCTCTGCAGCTTCTACCCACTCTTCGTTATTTGTCCTTTGGGCCCAAAGAGAAAAAGTTGAATTTCTTATCCACAAGGTAAAACTTCAAATATTTGAAAAAATAAATATGGTGTCTCCCTTGATTTTTTTTTTTTTTAGATCAAATATCCCCAGTCCCTTTAATTGAGCTTCATTTGTCTTGGACACAAGGCACTCCACCGTATTTTTTTGGACTACCACCACCAAGACTCTCTGTAGGCTTTCACCTAAAACTAAATGTGATAACCCAGATGAAACCTAATGAGGAAAATGTAGAGTAGGACTATCATCTCCCTATTCCTTGGAAAAATTGTGCCTCTTAATAGAAGACAAGATGACATTATCTGTCAGAGTTTTATTGTTATTGTTCAGCAATTTAAGTTGTATCTAACTCTCCATGATCCCATTTGTGGTTTACTTGGCAAAGATCCTAATGTGTTTTGCCATTTATTTTTCTAACTCATTTTATAGATGAGGAAACTGAGGTGAACAGGATTAAGTGACTTGACAAGAGTCATAAAGCTAGCAAGTGTCTGAGGCCAGATTTGAACTCAGAAAGATGAGTCTCCCTGACTCCAAGCCTAGTCCTCTATCCACGACACCAACCAGCTGCCTATAATTCATTGCTGACCCATATTGGTCTCAGAAATAGCTAAAACACTCAGGTACAATGACTTCCCAACCCTTCAACCTCCATGCACATTTGTATATGTGAAACTGATTTTTTTGCATGCAAGGAGATGACTTTAGATTTATGCCTATTGAATATCATCTTAAAAGATTTTAGTCAATTCACAGATCTCTGAAGATGTTTTTTTTTAAATAATTACTCTAGATGGGGAGAAAATTGGTAACTCAAAATCTCATGGAAATGAATGATGTAAACAAGAAAATAAATAAATTAATTTATTTTTAAAAGTAAAAAATAAATAAAATAATTACTCTATTAAAAAGTATGTTAGCTATCTTTCTCAGCTTTGAGTCAACTGCAAATTAGGTAAGTATGCTATGTATGCATTTACATAAATTATTGATATAGGTGTTACACAGATAATAACCCCAAGGTACTCCCCTAGAGAACTCTTGCAATATTGACATTAAACTATTATCAATTATTCTATGATTCAGACCATCCAGTTAATTCTGAAACCATCATTTTCTAATGTCTAATCCCTATATCCTTTTCTTCACAAAAATCTCATAACCTACAATATCAATTTTTTTGCTAATATTTTCGAGAGCTATATTGACAATATTTCCGTCATTTCCCAGGTGAATGATACTATCAAAAATGAAAATTATGGAGGGGATTTTGGGAAGATGGTGGGGTAGGTAAAAAAAAACTGCAAGCTTTCAAGATTTCCCCCCACGAAAGAATTAAAATAGCACCTTAGGGTGAAGAAAGTGCAGATGGAGATAAATAAGAATTGCAGCACAACCTGGGTTTTCCTGGGGAAATTTGAGAAGATTGGGATATTAACCTCAGGATAAGATTTGGTCCCTGTGAAGCGTAAACACCTCCAGGCTAGGATCCATTTTAACAAGCCACAAGTTCCAGGGTTGGTTTGAAAGCATGCCTAAAAACCCAGTCACAGGAACTTCTACACCAAGAATAGTGAGAGGAGTTGGGCATCTGAGCCTGGGATGCTTGGGGTACCTCTGCTAATAAGGAACCCCAGACTTAGCTGTAATGGAAAGAGCAGCAGGGGTGAGAAGGACCCAGCACCCACCCAGTAAGTGCAGAAGCAGTAAGGCAGAAAGACTGTGGCTGTAAGTACAGAAGCAGTAAGGCAGAAAGACTGTGGCTGTGGACATTTACAAGTTTGGAGGTTTGATTTGGGTTCCAGGCTAGAGGGGACAACTGAAGATCTAGGGCAAGAGGCACCATTTCCCAGACCTCAGGGCTAGAGGTGATTACAAAATTTAAACTATTAAGACAAAAAATTAAAAAAAGCACAGGCAAAAGAGAAAGAGTCCAATGATAGAAAGCTGCCATGGGAAGAAAGAACACTGGGGTTCATCTTTAAAGGAGGATATTTAAGTGAAGAAACCCCCAAAGAGTAATGTCAATTGGTCTCATGCCCAAAAAGTATTCACAGAAGATCGTTTTTTTTTTAAATTAACATTTGTGTTTATTTTTAGTTAGCATTATTCATTTCCACAAGATTTTGAGTTACAAATTTTCTCCCTGTCTTTCTTCTACCCACCACCTCAAAACAGCAATCCCACTGAACACCCTTTTCCCCCAATCTGCTCTCTCTTATATCCTCCCCCATTCCTCCCTCTTACTTTCTGGTAGGGCAAGAAAGATCTCCATACCCCATATCCTGTATATCTTATTTCCCAGTTGCATGTAAATAATAATAATAATAATAATAATAATAATAATAATAATAATAATAATAATAATAATAATAAACAATGATAATAATGATATTTTTAAACATTTTATTTTAAAACTTTAAATTCCAGATTCCTTCCCTTCCTCCCTCATCCCCCACCCTTTCTGGGTGAATAAGCAATTCAATATAGGTTGTATATATATAGGCATGCAAAACATTTCCACAGTGGATATATTGTGAAAGACTGACTATATTTCCCTATATCTTATACCCCCCATTTGTTCTATTTTCTACTTTGTCCCTGTCCCTTTACAAAAGTGTGTGCTTCTAACTACACTGCCCCTACAACCTGCTCTCCCCTCCACCATTCCTCCTCTCATCCCCTTCCCCCCTACACTCCAGTTGGGCAAGATACCCAATTCTGACTGTATGTCATTCCCTTGCTAAGCCAAGTTCAATGAGAGTAAGGTTGATGCATTCCCTTTTGCCTTCCTGTTTTCCCCTCCATTGTTACAGTTGTCCCTTGCCTCTATGTGAGATAATTTACTGCATTCTGTCTCTCCCCATCTCCTCTCATTGTATTCCTCTTTTACTTCTCAATTTCTCCTTTTAAATATCATCATTTCCTATTCAATTCATCCTGTGCCCTCTGTCTATGTATACCTGTACATACACACACACACACACACACACACATACACACACTTATATATGTATATATGTATGTATATATGTATGTATGTGTATGTTTATGTGTGTATATATGTATATATACATATATACATATATACATATATACACAAACACATATGTATTCATAGGTATATATATCCTTCTATATAGACATATATGTATGTATACATACATATACATTTGTATTCCCTTCAATTATCCTCATTTGGAGAAAAGTTTCATAAGTTACAATTATTGTTTTTCCATATAGCTATGTTAATAGTTCAACTTTAATAAGTTCCTTATGATTTCTTTTCCCTGTTTACCTTCTCACACTACTCTTGCTTCTCATATTTCAATGTCAAATTTTGTATTCTGTTGTGTTTTTTTTTTTCATCAAAAATGCTTGAAATTCCTCCTCCTCATTGAATGACCACATTTTCCCCTGAACCATTATACTCAGATTTGCTGGGTAAGTGATTAATGATTTTAATCCTAGCTCCTCTGATTTCTGGAAAGTCATATTCCAAGCCCTTTGATCCCTTAATATAGAAGCTGCTAGATCCTTTGTTATCCTGATTGTGTTTCCACAATATTCAAATTATTTGTTCTTGGCTACTTTTAATATTTTCTCCTTGATCTGGAAACTCTGGAACCTGGCTATACTATTCCTACGAGTTTTCTTTTGGGATATTTTTCAATAGGTGAGCAATGAATTCTTTCAATTTCTATTTTGCCCTCTGGTTCTAAAATATCAGGGCAATTTTCCTTGAGAATTTCTTGAAGGATGATTTCTAGGCTTTGTTTTTTTTAGCATGGCTTTGAGGTAGTCCAATAATTTTTAAATTGTCTCTCCCGTTTCTATTTTTCAGGTCAGTGGTTTTGCCAATGAGACATTTCACATTGCTTTCTATATTTTCATTTGTTTGAATCTGTTTAATAGCATCTTGATTTCTCATTAAGTCATTCACTTCCATTTGCTCCAATCTAATTCTGAAGGAATTATTCTCTTCAGTGAGCCTTTGGAATTTTTTTTCCCATATGGCAAATTTGGCTTTTAAAGGCATTTTTCTCCTCATTGGCTTTTTGGGCCTCTTTTGCCATTCCAGTGGTTCTCAACCTGTGGGTTATGTTCAATTTGTAACAATGAAAATTCATCCTGCATATCAGATAGATTCATAACCATAGCAAAATTGCGTTCATCAAGTAGCAATGAAAATAATTTTATGGTTGGGGGTCAGTGCAACATGAGGAACTGTATTAAAGGGTCGCAGCATTAGGAAGGTTGAGAACCACTGACTTAGTCTATTTTTTAAGGTGTTATTTTCTTCAGTCATGTTGTTGACTCTCTTTTCATGATTTTCTTGCATCATTCTCATTTCTCTTCCCCATTTTTTATCCACTTCTCTTACTTGATTTTCAAAATTGTTCTCAAAGTCCTCCATGGCCCGTAACCAGTTTATATTTTTCTTGAGAGCTTTTGGTGCAAGAGTTCTGACTGTGTTTTCTTCCTCCCATTCCATACTTTGATCCTTTTTGTCCCCAAAAAAAGGAATCTAATGTTAGATGGCTGTGCTTGCTTTGCTTCCTTTGCTTGTTCATGTTGCCAGTCAATTACTTGACTTTTGAGCTCTTTGCCACAGTAGAGCTCTGCTTCCAGAGGGGAGAGCTTTGTTCCAAATGGTTGAGTTTTCACTCCTGCTGGAGTCATTGGCAGTGCACTGTCTCTGCAGCCCCCCATAAGCTTTGGCTCACTGGTCACACACTCAGGAACACCACCCAAGAACATGATCCTGATTCAGGCAGGTTAAGGCAAAGCACTTAGCCTCTCAATGGTCACTTGGCCTTCCTATGATCTGCAGGCCATGAGCTCTGAAGCAGCCACATAGTTGTGGCTACAGGGCCACCACACCTCTGTTACTTCTTGCTCTGGGGGCAGAGGTCAGAACGTACTCCATCCCCTCCCTCCCACAGATTTAGCATAGTTCCAGTGACCATTTACTTTGTATTTGACATTTATTGGTTGATATTTCCGGAAACTGCCAGAGCTGCTGAAAATGCACTCCCCCAAGTGCTCCAGTCAAGACCTGTTATCTTTGCCCTGGGACTAAAACCATGGCCTCATGCAGGGCTGGCCTTGGATCCCAACTAGCTTTGATGAACCCTTCCTGTCTGCCTGCTGGGCAGCCTTCAGCAGGAGATTTGTTTCTCTCTGTCATTTTGTGGGCTCTGTAGCTCTAAAATTTCTTTAGAGTCATATTTTATGGGTATTTGAGGTAGTTACAGGAGGAGCCATTGCATTTTCCTGCTTCTACACTGCCATCTTGACTCCAATTCCCATAGAAGATCTTATAAAAGAATTGAAAATTCAAATGTCAGATATGGAGGAATAATTTGTTAAAAATCCAAGAAAAACAACAAGGGTTTGAAAGGAAAGGCAACCAGTTAGAAACGGGGATCCAGAATCTTATGTGAAAAGAAAAAAATAGAATTTGGCCAAATGAAACCAGTGAAATTGTAAAAGATCAAGAAATAATTAAACATAATATGAATAATGAAAAATAGAAGAGAAAGTGAAACATCTTAGAAAAACAGCCAATTTGCAGAATAGATCAAGAAGAAAAAAATATACTTCATTAGGTAGCCTATTCCACATATTTGTTGTTGTTATGGAGTCATATCTGACCTTTCATGACCTTGTGGACCATAGCATATGAATACTGTCCATAGTATTTTCTTGGCAAAGATACTAGAGTGGTTTGCGATTTCCTTCTCTTGAGGTTTAAGTTAAATAGGATTAAATTATTTATCCAGGGTCATACAGCTACTAAGTATCTTAGGCTGGATTTCAACTCAAGTCTTCATGACTTCAGGCCTTATACTCTAGATAGCCCCCTATCTGTCTCTATTCCACCTATAAATAACTAATTGTTGGGGCACTTTTCCTAATGTGAAACAGGAAGGTATAAGTGGAAAGTGCGGGATTTGAATCCTAACTTACTTACTACCTATGACATTTGTCAGGTCATTTCATTTTTAAGAACCTCAGTTTTTTCATCTATAAAATGAAGGTAATCAGACTAAATGAACTTTAAAGCCTCTTCCTATTAGCGTAAATTTGTTTCTTCAAAACTTACAGGTGTCGAATGTGTCATATGACAGCCCTCAAATTTCTTCACAATAGTCTTCTTGCACTCCTCTCCCTCAACTCTGAGCCTTCTCTTCTCTAGGCTAAATTTCTCTTATTCTTTTAACAATTTACCATATAGCATGGATTCAAGACCTTTCACCATCCTGGCTATTCTTTTCCCAATGCTCATCAATTACTCACCAGTCTCCCTATACTGTAGTATTTCTGATATAGATGTCATATGATGGCGGCAGAGAACAGAGGTATGACCAAATTTCTGTTTGTGAAATCCTTAATTCTCTTAGTGCAATCCAAGATCATATTAATTGTCTTAGCTGTCATAAAAACTGATGACTCATATTGAGTTTATACTCCATCAAAATCCCCTGAAATTTTTTTAGACAAATTGTTAACTATGTCTCCTCCAAATCATATTTTAAAGTTGATTTTTGTAGACTTAAGAGTAAACTTTATGTTTCTTCTTATCAAATTGTTTGGTTCCTTTAAATAGAGAATTTGCTGAGCTGTCTACTCTGAGCGATTATTGAGACTAGACAGAAAAAAGAATCTTAGCTTCCAGGTTTTTATGACAATCAAATGTGATAACAATATGTAAGATGCTTTGTAAACCTTAAAACGTATTATAAATGTTCATCATCATTGTTAAGTTTCAAATACACTCTGCTAACATAGGGAAATTGCTAGATTACAACAATACATTCCTCCACCATAAAAGACAAGGGAATCACAGAAAAAGGAGATCAATCCAGAAGTTAAAATAGAAATGAGTAAAGGTTTGTTGTTTTGATGAGGAAAATCATTAAAACGTGTAAATTCAAAAGAAGTGGTCAATTTGTTGTATTTCTCTCAATTGAGTATCTTACCCTACAGGAAAGTAGGGGGAAAGGGGATGAGGGGAAATAATAGAAGGGAGGGCAGATTGGGGGACAGGGTAGTTATAAACAAACACTGTTGAAAAGGAACAGGGTCAAAAGAGAAAATAGCATAAGTGGGGGGCAGGATAGGATGAAGGGAAATACAGTTAATCTTTCACAATATAACTACTATGGAAATGTTTTGCATGACTACACATGTACAACCTATATTGAATTGCTTGTCTTCCCAGTGGGGATGAGTGAGGAGGGAAGAAGGGGAAGAATCTGGAACTCAAAATGTTAAAAACAAATGTTAAAAAAAAATTAAAAATTATTTGTTTTTTACATGCAACTGGGAAATAAAATGTACAGACACTGGGGTATAGAAATCCATCTTGCCGTACTAGAAAGTTGGTGGGGGACTAGGGAAGATATAAGAAAGAACAGATTGGGGGAAGGCATATTCAGTAGGCTTGGTATTTTGGGGTGAGGGCAGGGGAAAGATGGGTAGAAAAATTTATAACTCAAAATCTTGTGGAAATGAATGTTGAAAACTAAAAATAAATAAATTGAGTAATTTGGTGTATTTAACATCAAAACCAAGAAGCGGTGGATGTTGAGTTAGAGGACCTTTATTTGACTCTCACTTCTGACATGAAACGTCTTTGTCATTTTAGGAATGCCACTTTCCTTCTGTGACCTTAGTTAATTCACGTATAAAATGTAGTTTCTATTAGTCCCTGATCCAAGCCATGACTCTTTTGACTTTTTTTTGTTCCAGATACTTATCTTTATTCAGACCTTCTTCCCATTTCCTGTTTTTGGACCTAATTCTCACAATTTATACCTCATTTTGTTCCTGCCTGCTGTGAGGTAACCCTCCTGAGGTCTCAACACAACAACCTCCCATTAAAACTTAAGTGAGGATTAAATAAGGCCTTGCCTCAAATTTACTGAAAATTTACAGAGATCATTCTTTTTTTTTTTACTCCTAATTTTACATTTTGCAAGTATCTTCACCCATAAATTCCTCCCTCATCACTGTCTTATGTGAAGATATGGCCTTTATTCTTGCTAAAGCAAATGCTTCTACATGAAACTTTGATCCCATTCCATCATATCTTCTTCCAGAAAATTTGTGTTATTCCCACTTTTGCTCTCTAATCTTTTATCACTCCCAATCTACTATCTCTTTCCTTGCTATCTACAAACATGTTTATCTCTCCCCAATCCTTAAAAATACCTTCACTTGATTTTTCCATCTCATATAAGTTAGCATCTTATCTCCTTCCTCCCCTTCTCAGTTAACCTTGGTAAGAAACTTATCTGTGCTTGCTACTTCTTCTTCTCTCTTCTCATTTACTTCTAACCTTTAAGCAAATCCTCTTGCAATTTCATCATTCAAATGAAATACTCTCTCCAAAATCACCAATTATCTCTCTCTTTTATTTTTTGTTTTTTGGAGGGGGGAAGGCAGGGCAATTGGGGTTCAGTGACTTGCCCAAGGTCACATGGCTAGTAAATATTACATATCTGAGACTGGGTTTGAACTCAGGTCCTCTTGACTCTGGGGCCAATGCTATATTCACTGCACCACCTAGCCGCTTCTATCTCTTAATCATCAAATTAAATGATTTTTTATTGGATCCTCTTTTCTTGATTGATCCTTCTGTATCTTTTGTTGATCACTCACCCAAGTCAAACACTAGGTTTTCATGGCACCATACTCTCCTAGTCCTTCTTTTACCTGACCACTCCTGCTTGATCTCTTTTGTTGGATATCCTTCTAGGTCTTATGCAATTACTATCATGTTTGTCAAGGAATTGCCATCTATCTTATCGCCTTTTGTAAATTCAGTGGCTCCTTGGATTCAAATGTCCTTGAACCTAACTTTGGTTAAGAATTATCTGAAATAACAAAAAGCTACAAAATAGAACAATCACAGAATTATAACAGTATTATGATTTTTCAAAATGCCCTTTGTAATACCATTATTGAGGCCATTGATTAAAGATGTTATTTATTATATGTGCATATCTAGACATATACATACATGCACATACATAACACATATATGTGAATATGTGCAGGAAATTCTTTATTAGATCATATACATAAGCTGGAAAGAACTTGAATTATATAGTCCAATACTTTTATTTTATAGATAAAAAAATGAAGCCCAATGAAGTTAAGCGACTTGCCTAATGTCACACAGAAAAATAATATCAAATGCAGGATACAAATCCATATCCTCTCCTCTGAATCTAGTAAGTACTTTACCTACTGTGACACACGTATGTATATATTAGTGTATATGTGTGTATATGTGTGTGTATAAGAGCGAGAGACAAAGACAAAGAGGTAGAAATAGAAGCAGAGTGGGAAATAGATAAGAATGACAAAAATTAGAAGACAAAAAATCAACATAGTTGTTCAACAATTGAAAATGGTATCAGGAGCAGTTAGGTGGCACAGTGAATATAGCCACAACCCTAAAGTCAGGAGGACCCGAGTTCATTAGAACATTATGATGTCATAAAATAATTGATATTAAGATGTGGTAGAATTATATGAAGTAAAGAATGAATAAAAGTTATAATATACACATTAATTGAAATTATATATATTTTAAGTTGTTCTGTTATTTCCTTGGTATATGAAATCTTAGTGATCAACAGAGATCAGTACCTACCAAGGAGTATATATGTTAGAAATTGGCTTAGGGCACCGAGAATTTAAATGTCTTGCCTGGTGTCCTCAGTTAATATATATGGAAGGTTGGACTTAAACCCAAAGACCAGCTCTGTATAAACTATACCAGGATACTTATCCCAATGCCTGGAACATAGTAAGTGCTTTATAAATCTTAGCTACAGGATCTGTATGTACAAAATATTTATGGTGGCTCTTTTCTGATAGCAAAGCATTGATAATTGAGGGGATGCCCATCAATTATGGAATGGCTAAACAAATTGTGGTGTATGATTATGATGGAATACTATTGTGTTATAAGAAATGATGAACAGGATGTTGTCAGAAAAACCTGGAAAGACTTAAGTGAAATGAAGCAAAGTGAAATGTACTGTCTACAAAGTAACAGCAATATCATAAGAGGATCAACTGTGAATGATTTAAATATCCTTAGCAATACAGTGATCCAAGACAATGCTAAAGCACTTATGATAAAAAAAAAATGCTATCCATCCTTAGAGAAAGAACTGATGGTATCTGAAGACAAATTGAAGCATACTTTTTTTTTAAAACTGGAGACTATACAGAGAATATGGGAGATAAAGGTGGGTACATTCATATGTAGGATAGATTTGGCATTACTTTGACAGAAAGAAAAGAAGTGGAAAAACACAAAACAAAAAACCTACTGTGTATCATAGAAGTAGAGAAGACCTTTGAGGTCATCAAAGTTTACTCTATTATAGGATCATAGATTTAGCACAGGAAAAGGCCTTATATAACCACTGACTTCTATATACTAGTTAGAAAAATGAAACCCAGAGAGAGAAAATGACTTGTATAAGAACATTAAGGTAATATAGACTTGTTAGTCTGAGTAAGAACTAAAACCTAGGGCTTCCTACTATAAGGTCATGTAGTATTGGTATCCTAACTTTTCTACATCCTTGCCAATATTTGTCACTTTCCTCTTCAATCATGATAAAATACTACTTTGTCCTAAGTAATGATAACCTTGATAGTCTTTTTTTTTGGAGGGGGGAAGGCAAGGCAATTGGGGTTAAGTGCCCACATTCCTACCTCCTCTAATACCTGTAAAAATATGACTTTAAACAAATTTTATAATTATGTAACACACAAAGTGACAAGAGAGAAAGAAATTTCCCACTGAAGATAGCCTGGCAGACCAACAGGAAGGGTCAATCACACTGGGTTGGGAGCCGAGCACAGTCCCATGTGGGCCACACAGGCTCAGACCTGGGGTGGCCATGACCAGCAGCAGACATACCAAAGAAGATTTCAGGACAGTTCATCACCAGCACCTGTGGCAGTTTCCAGACTTCTCAACGATTGAACACCAAAGAGAAAAAAAAGGTCAGTGGGGAACTCTGCAGGAACTGGGTGAGAGAAGAGCATGGTCTTGTCCCTACTCCCAGGGTGAGAGGGGTGCCGGCAGAGAGGTTGCTGCTGCTGCTGCATGGCTGTCTCTGAGCTTCTGGCCTGCAGATCATAAGGGGACCAAGAGACCATTCAGAGGGTAATTGCTCTTGCTTTGATAAGCCTGAGTCTGTGTCCCAATCATAGGTGGTGGTCCTGGAGTGAGGAATGCTAATGTGCCAGAGCTTGTGGTGTTTGGAGAGAGGGTGCTCTCTTCATGGCTCTGACAACAGCTCTGACCACATTTTCCAAAACCCCAGCAATTTGGGAAACAGTTCTCTCCATTCTGGAAGCAGAATTATCCTGTAGCAAAGAATGCAAAACATTCAAGCAATTGGCTAGCAAGATGAGCAAACAGAGGAAGCACAATCAGACTCTAGAATCTTTTTTTGCTGGACAAATTGGATATAAACATGGAACCAGAAGAAGAAAATAAAGTCAAAACTCCTGCAGTAAGAGCTTTAAAGAAAAATATGAATTGGTGGCAGGGCATGGAGGAGTTCAAGAAGGATTTTGAAAATCAAGTAAGAGAAGTGAAGGAAAATTTAGGAAGAAAAATGAGAATGATGCCAGAACATCATGAAAAGTAAATCAACAGCCTGACTGAAGAAAATATCATTTTAAAAAGCAGACTAACTCAAGTAAAAAAGAGGTCCAAAAGCCAACAAGAAGAAGAATGCCTTAAAAACCCAAATTGGCCATATGGAAAAGGAATTTAAAAAACTGATAGAAGAGAATAATTCCTTCAAAATTAGGTTGGAACAAATGGAAGCTAATGAATTCATGAGAAATCAAGATATTATAAAACAGATCCAAACAAATAAAAAAAAATACAAGGCAATGTGAGATATCTCATTGGAAAACACCACAGACCTGCAAAATAGATCCAGGAAAGATAATTTTAAAATTATTGAATTACCTGAATGCCATGACCAAAAAAAAAAAAAAAAGAGTGTAGAAGTCATGCTTCAAGAAATTATCAAGGAAAATTGCCTTGATATTCTAGAACAGAGGACAAAATAGAAATTGAAAGAATTCACTGATCACCTATTGAAAAAGATCCCCAAAAGAAAACTCCTGGGAATATTATAGCCTGCTGCCAGAGTTCCCAGGTAAAGGAGAAAATATTATAAGTTGTCAGGAAGAAACAATTTGAGTATTATGGAAACACCATCAAGATAACACAAGATTTGGAGCTTCTACATTAAGGGATTGAAGGACTTGGCATATGATATCCAGAGGTCAAAGGAGCTAGAACTAAAACCAAGAATCACCTACCCAGCAAAACTGAGTATAATGCTTCAGGGGAAAAGATGGTCATTCAATTAAATAGAGTACTTTCAAGCATTCTTGATGAAAAAAACCTAACCTGAAGAGAAAAATTTGACTTTCAAGCACAATAAGCAAGAAAAGCATTAGAAGATAAACAGGAAAATGAAATCATAAGGAATTTATTAACGTTGAATTATTTGCATTCCTACATGGAAAAAATAATCATTGTAACTCATGAGACTTTTCTCAGTATGAGGATAGTTGAAGGAACACACACACACACACACACACACCACACACACATATATATATGTATACACACACATACATTCACATCTATATGTATAGGAGAGTGAATATGTATATAAATACATATGTGCATATGTGCATAAGTGTGTACATGTATACAAGGGCAGAGGGCACAGGATGAGTTGAACATGAAGGAATGATACCTAAAAAATAGTATCAAGAGGTGACAGAGAAATACAATGAAAGATGGAGAAAGGGAAAGATAGAATAGGATAAGTAATCTCATGTAAGAAAGGCAAGAGAAAATTGTTAAAATGGAGGGGAAGATCAGGAAAGTGAAAGGGATTGGGTCAACCTTACTCTCATTGAATTAGGTTTAATGCATGAATAACATACCCACTCAATTAGTTATCTTACCCTACAGAAAATTAGGAGGGAATTGGATAAGAGGAAGGATGATAGAAGGGAGGGCAGATTGGGGGAGAGGGTAGTTAGAAGCACACACTTTTAAAAAAAGGACAGGGTCAAAGTAGAAAATAGAATAAGTGGGGGTCAGGATAAGAGAGAGGGACATATAGTTAGTCTTTCAAAACATATCCACTATGGAACTGTTTTGCATTCACATGTACAACCTATATTGAATTGCTTGTCTTCCCATTGGGGGTGGATTAGGAGGGAAGAAGGAAAAGGATCTGGAAATCAAAGATTTAAAAACAAATATTAAAAATTTGTTTGTTTTTTTACATGCAACTGGGAAATAAGATACACAGGCACTGGGGCATGGAAATCCATCTTGCCCTACTAGAAAGTTGGTGGGAGGATGGGGTATGATATAAGAGGGAACAGATTTTTAGAAAGGGTATTCAGTAGTCTTGCTATCTTGGTGTGGGGGGTAGAGGAAAGACAGGGAGAAAATTTGTAACTCAAAATCTTGTAGAAATGAATGTTGAAAACTAAAAATAAATAAATAAACAGACAGACAGATAGAAAGATATATAGAAATATAAATAAATATATATGCAGACTTATACAAAATAAGGAAGAGCAAAATGAGCACAACAAAGAGAACATTATATACAGCAACAGCAATACTGTTTTAAAAACAACTTTGAAGAAATATGTAATTCTGACTATTATAAATACTCAAATTAAGTACAAAGGAACTTTGAAGGAAGACATTATCTGCATCCAGAGAAAGAATTGATGAATAGAATTATGTATAGAAGCATTTTACATACATAAACACATATTTGTGTCAAATGGTCCCTATCTCTAGGATGGGGGGGGGGAGAAAGTTACATGATAACTTCATTATACTGATAGATTTGCATTTCATAGGCAATTATCATTTAATAAAATTTAACTGTGTTATAGAAATGCTTTTTTATTTAATAGAAATAAGAGAAATTAAATTTTAAAAGAAATGGAATACCACAAAAATAATAATAGCATATAGATTTTTGAAAGGATTTTATAGATCATCTAATCCAGCTCCTTTTTTGCTTTTTCCCTTTACGTTGCCTGTCTTATTCCTTAAGAATTTCTTAAGTGTTTCTTCAGTCAGACAAAGAAAATATTCCAAGAAAAAAGACAATAAGGAAAATCAGTATGATGTATAGGAAGGAAAACAGTAAAATCATATGACACTGCTTAAAGGAAATAGTAATGAGTGTTGTCCTGGAAAATAATTGAACAGAAATTTGAATATCTAAATCTGAATATGGGCTTAGGCAGAAAAAATTAAATTGGGCTAAAGACAATGTGAAGAAATAAAAATTATTCAGTTTACATCAATCACAATAAAAAGAGTATTCAGATAAATTTGGATTTTGTTAAATAAAAATTTGAAACTTTCAAAGATGCAAACCTCAGCATTAAAAAGAGCAAAATAAAGCATCTTTCTTATTATATAGCTCATCCCTTTTCAATGATTTACACATTTCAATTTTGTTATTTTAAATAGTTTTATATGAATACAATACACGAATTTTAGTGCTAATGAGAGAGTTAAGTATGTATAAAAATGAAATCACACTCAAGGACAAAAATTCTGAAAAAACAATATTCAGGGTTAAGGAAAACCATGAGAAATTTTCTATTCTCCCCACCTCAACTTTTAATTTCTAAGGCAATTTAGTGCTTTGTAAGGAGTATTACTACTTATCAGGAAACTGGGACAAGCAGGAAAGATGAGAAAAAATAGAAAGTGAAAAATACAATGATGAAAATGTATAGCTACTGCTAAGGAACAATAAATGGAGATTGGAATGAGGATGGAGGAGGATTGATTTCAAAATATAATATAGTACCCTTAAATAATTAGATGCATGTATGGTAAGGAGGAATGTCTCCACATGGTGTTAGTTATGAGTGGATGAGATATTAGTGTTGGGAAAAGCAGGGGCCTAGTACATTTAAGGGATTGGTTGAAACCTAGCCATGTGGAATCATATAGATGGACAATACAAAAGGCTCTATGTGACGTTGGCCAAGTTGAGTGAGATTGTATTTATACCACTCTGCTCTTACAGCTAAGCTCAGTCATATGATTCAAAAAAGCTTCCTCTCTGTGTAGTAAACATGCATGAAAAGACACTGGAATACAAGTGCAGCAGTTGGCAGATAAGGCACCCTTGAAGTTCCCCAAATCCTTTACCTCTCTTTTTTCCCTCCTCTTTCATAAAATAATAAGCAATAAAGTTGGAAAAGCATGTAGTGAATACTTTCTAGGGCACAGCCACAGTGGGTGAAGCCACCATTCCCTAAAATCACATGACTAAACACATAAAGCAGGGCTTTTCAGAAGAAGAAGACTCCTAGAAAGGAGATGAAGTAAAGAAAATCAGATGGTTGACATAGAGATGAGACCTTATCTAGAGTTATAGCACTAAGATAGGTTCAAAACAACTGAATTATAAGCCTTGCTATGAAGACAATATGAGTCAGTGGAGCTGCAAAAGTGAACAATATCTCCTGAGAGACTTGGGAGAGCTCTAAGACTGGAACTGTATGAAATGATATATAGAGAAAGAATGAAGCTGCAGTGAACAGCTAGAGCTATGTATGGCCCCAGGGGTAACAGGAATGAAAAGCAAGACACTGACTCTGTCCTATATATGAAAGTATAATTGAAAGATTTTTTTCTCCCTCTGTAAAATGTGCTGAGTAGCAGAGGGAGGGAATGAGACTCAGTTATTAGTGGGTTATAACTATCCTGCTTCATTATTGTTCATTCAGAACAATAGTTTATTAGTTTAATATAGTTTATAATAAAACATCTCGGATGCTAAATTTTGTTGCAGAAACAGAGTCTAATATTCTTTGGAAAGAGTGAAAATTAACCAGATGCTTTTTTGCCCAGAGAAATTTTTGTTATAAGCATGAACTTTAACAGTGAAAACTTAATGAGAAGAACCAGAGATTGAGATGTGCTATTATCTCCCAAGAGTTTTAGTGGCAGGCTGAAGGTATACCTTTGAAAGTTCTGATCTGCACATTATCTATTGATCCTTGCCCATAAACCTATGTGGTCAAAATCAGCTGCAACTGGGACATGGACTCAAGTCCCAGGTATGTAAAGTTAGAATATTTATATAAATTTATTATAAATCAACATTTGGTAAATGGATTATTTATTCTTGATCAGATTTTTAAAGTCCTTTCATTTAGCATATAGTATATTCTAAGGGAAAGGGAAAGGGACAAAATTTAAAAAGAGAATCAATCCCTGTTTTCAGGAAGTGTCTTTCTAATAGGAAATATGCAAGGGAGAGGTGCCTTAGGAAGTATGTTTTGATCCATAGATGATGAATGAAGACATATGGCAATCAGTTGAACCAACCTTTCCTGAAGCATTGACAATTTGGTTACTGTTCTCAAATAAAGAAATGAATTTAGTGTGGGAGAGGGGGTTATGTGGAGTAGACTTGACCATAGGCTTCAATCTGAGGTCATCTGGGGCCCTACTTATATAGAATCTCTGACCTGAAGTTGCTGTAGCAATGACTGTGGAGATGTCAGAAAGAACAATCAAGATTAAGAGTTATGAATGTCAGTTACCTAAATATGCAGCTATTTACAACAGGATACTTTGAGATAATCATTATCTCATAAATGGTTATGAATACACTTATAACTATAGATAGGTGATATAAAGTAATGGAAAAAGGGTTTGACGTGAAGTCAGGAAATCATGACTTCAAGTTCAGCCTATTACATATACTGACTGTGATTATGGTTTAGCAGGGCTGGGGAATCTGCAGCCTTAAGGCCACATGTAACCCTCAAGGTTTTCAAATATAGCCTTTTGAATCTAAACTTCAGAGAACCTAAATAAAATGATGTGTTCAGTAAAACAATGACTCATTCAAAAAGTCACACACAAGGACCTAAAAGGTCACAGATTGCCCTCCCCAGCCACTAGTCACTTCTCAGTTCCCCTAGGCAACTTATCAAACCATCTGATTAACAAGGGGTCCATGAAACAAACAAAGCATTTATTTAAACTCTGAGTTGTAAAAATCTTGCTAATCTTCAATGGCAGAGGGAATTTCTTAATGAAGAATTTCCTATAACAATGAAATCACAGGTCAGAACATCATCATCATCATCTACAAGAGTGAAACAGACTACTGCAGAAGGCAGTGAATTCAAATAAAAACCTCGATAATCTGTTGTCTTCAATCTGTAAAATGAGTTAATTATAGTACCTATTTCCCTGGGTTTTTGTGAGAATAAACTAATCATTTTAAATTGTTTCATAAACCTTAAAGTTTTATAAAAATTCTACATATTGTTATTATTATTATTAGCCATTTAAAATATGGGCTACTTTGAGATTATGTGATTTTGTATTAATATTTATTAGTATAAGTATAAAGCAAAAGCTATCCTATGAACCATATAGGTTGAATAAACAGTTCCTTAAGGTTAAAAAAATCAATTTGAATTCTGAGTTTGATTTTTTATATAGTTATACTCTACCTTCAGGAAAAGCTAAAAATAGTACACAAGTATTGTGTGTGTGTATGTATGTGTATGCATATATGTATGCACGTATGTATGTATTACAAGTTCTTTTAAAAGAAAACATGAAAATTTTTTTTAAAGATAGGATGTGTTTTATTGAGCCTGATGAACCCAATTTCCACAACTCATGGAAGTATGAACTTCTATGCTGTTATACTTATAACGCATAGTTACTTGGTCCTTGATAACTACATTGCATAAAGGAGAACACACGCTCCATGGATATGATTATGCTCATTCAGAAGGCTACCTATATCCTTGATCTTGCCAGTCACAGCAGTTGGTAGAGGATTCATATGAAAGAGCAATTGTCAGATAATGTGCCACAGGGCACAGTGGCAGACAGGCCCATGAAAGTGATAGAGCCCTTGCTGTCATTGAGGTGACAAGAGTCACAGCAGGAGCTTGAATGGCAGGACAGAAGGTGTATGAACACAGCAGTAATAGGAGATCACACAGAAAAGGCAACAAGGACAAATTAAAACTGCTGTCATATGCATAAACAGAAGGGCTGCTTTAAATACACTGAACTGATGCCTTGTGTTAGCCAAGTGAATGTTCATTAGGGTGGGTCACCTTTTTGTAGCCATGTCTGAGAAGACTAACAGAAAGTTATAAGAAAGCAAAAGTGAAGAATTTACAAACCAGCTCTTACAAATAAGCAAGAATTATGAATGAAGGAAATGAGAACAAGAGATCATCTCTTTCATGATAGTACTCTACTTTTCTTCTCCCCTTACTCTCTTTAGCAGAGATGCTAAGAAGAATCCAAGGCAATAACTCTACATTTATATCTTTACCCATCCTCCTCTCTATTATCTGAAAGAATGTTAATAGTACCACAAAATTACTCAATATTTCCATTAAATTCAACATTTATTAATATATCATATACAGAGTACCAGGAATGTAAAAAGGAAAAATGACACAATTCCTGCCCTCAAGGAGCTTGTGACACAATGGAAGAAGGGCTATAATTTACATAAACTAGTATGAGAAACATACTGGGTAGAATATATAGAACTATAGAATTTAAAAGTAGAAATGTGGCAAAAGTACTTTGGGATGATATAAGGAGGCAATAGTCTTGTGATGTGCATTTTTGGAGAGCTGATTGTTAAATCTTCAGCATGAGCATTTATACCTCAGAGTCTGGCAAATACTAGAAATCAGGACTTGATATGTAGTTGTTTTGTTGCTTGTGTAGACTTGAGGAAGTGGTGGAGAAAATGTTAATGCAAATTAAATTTTAAAATATATTGAATGTACCCCTTTATATTCTTCCTAGAGACTGAATTTTTAAATATCTACCAGCATTCCCCTTGAAGGGAGTGATATTTTTTACATAGTGGGACCAGTCAAAATCCTATACAACAGAGATGTCCCATGAGCTGAGTCTTAAAGGGGGAAAAAATGAGTTCAACAAGAAGAGATGAAGCATGTTCCAGAGAGGAAGACATGCAGGAATAGTAATGCAGGATGAAAATCTGTAAAAACATCACACACAGTGACTAATGAGGTTGCAAAATTAGATTGCATTCCTTTTGTGGAAGGTGTTAATTTCTAGTCTAAGGAGTTTTGATTTTTATTATAAAGGCAATAGGGAGCTACTGAGGGACTTTAAGCAGGAAATATGAAGTATTGTCTATATAACACAGGAATTATCCTCCTTTACCTACAAATTTTACATGTTCCAATGTAAGACATATATAGGTATATATATTATATATATTATATATATGTATATATACCTATATATGTGTGTGTATATATATATATACACATATACATATATATGTATATGTGTGTGTGTATTTATATATCATATGGGATGCCAAAATATATAAATCCATGGCTTGGAGGTGGCATGTATCAATACCTTTGAAATTTGTCACATGCTTCTACAAAGAAGACTGGAATTTCTACCATGAGGGGATAAAGGAAAAGCTTTGGCTGGGCATATTTTCCTTTGTTTACCTTTCTCTAACAGGGTGGCTGATCTAGATTTACCTTTCTCTGCAAAATATTGCTTTTTTTGGTATACAATTTTTAGGAGTACAGAAGGAAAGTTTTTCACTTGATTGTTTTTTAAGGGGAAGGTAGCCCTTTAGCTAACATTTGCCAGTTTACTTTTTATGGTAGTTTGGTCATTAATTTGTGACAAATTCTTCTTGACACTCTTTGGGGTTTTCTTGGCAAAGATACTGGAGCAGTTTCCCATGTCTGTCTGCAGCTCATTTTATAGAAGAGGAAACTGAGTTTGGTAGGTGGCTTTTTTTTTGGTGCTGATATCTTCATTCTATAGCAGTTTATATGTCTTTAAATGTTGTCCTACATTTCTCATATTCATTATTTCTTACCAAAAAAGTACATTTTCATACAGAAGTTTATACATACATCCCTAAAGAATGGTCGCTAAATATCTTCTGTGTTTATTGCCATAAAAAAGGGCTACCATTTTGGATATTTTGGTTTTTATGGTATCTTTGATATTCTTGGGGTGCATGCCCAATTGTATGATCTCTGGGTCAAAGAGTAATAATAATTTAGTGAATCTTGTTTCATAATTCGAAATTGTTTTGCAGAACAGTTGAATCATTTTATAGCAATCAACAGCATGTTAGTGTTTCTGTCTTCCCACAGATTTTTCAAAACTATTTCTATTTTTTATAACCTTGTCAATTTGCCCTTATGTTCTTTTAGACAACTGACAACAGCATGACTGGTTGGCTGAACCCAACTGAAGCAAAATATAGTTTTGCTTGAAGAGCAGAGGATTTAATAAGAAGTAGCAAGGACATGAATTTTAATGAAAGTTGGACTTCAATAGCATAGAGGGTAGACAAATTGGAAGCTTCTAAAGTCATTATGATTCTCTCTCTCTCTCTCTCTCTCTCTTTCTCTCTCTCTTTCTCTCTCTCTCTCTCTCTCTCTCTCTCTCTCTCTCTCTCTCTCTCTCTCTCATATTCCGTAGAACCACTTATGTCTATCTCCAAGAAGTCCTGGCACAAACTCTACTCCTTATAAGATGCACAATTTCACTTCAGAATTTTCCCTGCCAATTAGGAGTCATACCTTCTTTTGCATATACAATAGCACACAAAATTTCCCATGTTTAATTGAAATCTCAGTAACATTCCTCTCTCAGGTCAAAAGTTTTGTAACACTCTTACAAAAATCAAACAGGAAAAGATTGAAATTTTCAACCATTCAGAATTAACTCAAGAATTAGCCCTTTAAAACAATGAGAGTGATTCTCTCAGCATCCCAAGGAATGAACTTACAGAACTATTGGAAACAAAGGAAAATAAATATACTATAAAATACTTGCAAGAGACCTGGTAATGTACAGAGTATCATTTCACAGTGTACTTCAGTGAAAACATAAACAAGTTACATACAAGTCAAAGACATGAAGAGTTCAAGAGTACATGCGCATCCATAGCAAGAAGTACTTATCTAAAACAAAAAGCTAAAACTGAGTCTTGGAGACTGTTACATGGTCACTTGGAGTAAGGACTTGAACTTAGGTGTTCTGGTTTGCATTATAAGTTCCATTGTAATTTTCATCTGTGACTACAAAAAGCTGTTGCATGTGCAGTGGCCATGTTCTAGTAAAACCATCTCAGTAGAAAGGCTAAACCAGGTAGAAAACAACTGATAACCCTTAAGCCTGTTTATGAATTAGGGCATGTGTATCTCCAACATGTGATTTCCCCCTGCAGAATAGATGGATGAGAAAAATTTGTTCCAATGGCCATGAATGTGACTGAAGCAGACACTTTGGAATGCTTAGCACTTGTTGGGACATCAAAGACCGAAGTCATCCACTGCATCCTAGACCACTACCAGTCATCTTGACTTTTGTCTTGTCATTGGACTTTGATGACTCTGGAAGAGAGAATGAAGCTGATGACTTTGTGCATCTGTGCCTCACTTAAATCTAATTAATCACAAGCAAGTTAAGACATTACCTCATGATATTGTTGGTCTTATTTGAAAAAGAAGGACCAATAATAACAATAATTTCTATTATGCCATGCCTATCCTTATTTGAAACTAACATAGAAAAATGGAAATAACCATGTAAAGGCTTAAATAATATTTCAAAGTGACAATAAAAGAGGACATAAGATCAGAAATCTAGAACTAGAAAGGACCTCAGAGGCTATCTAATCTAACCACTACATTTTGTACATGAGGAACTGAGACCCAGAGATGCTAAGCATTTAAACAAGGTCACAGAATCAGTAAACTTCTGAGTTGTGTGATGCTAGGCAAGTCACTTAATCTCTCTACCACAAGGATAATCTTCAAATTCTATAACAGATATAATGTCATTTAAATCAAGGAGTGGGGGGGGGACAGAGCTAGTAGGAATAAGGAGGAACAAGATGTGTGTGGTCTATAAATTAATTATTATGTGCATCAGTAGAAGTTGAAGATGATACAAGATGCACCATAACATGTAAAGATATTTTAGAATCATAGATAGAATTGCAAACACTTAGATGGTCTCTTAGCACAACTTCTTAGCTAATGATGGAATATGTGCATTATAGAACAGGTATAAAGCCTCTGCTGAAAGAATTCCTATGATTAAATTGTTCCATCAATACCATAAATTACTTAAAGTTTCATTCTTTCAAATTATAGCATATACAAGACTTGATAAATATTTGGGTTTTTTTTCCTATTTTTATTTACTTTTAGTTTACAACAATCAGTTTGACAAGCTTTTGAGTTCCAAATTTTATCCCTTCCATCTTCTCCCTCTCCCATTATGGTGGCAGATTATGTGATATAAGTTCTAAAAATATCTTCACATTAAGCATTAATCACGTTGTAGAGAAGAATTATAACCAATGAAATGAACAAGAAATGAGAAATGAAACAAAATAAAACAAAAAAGAGAGAGAACATGTAGTCTCCTTCAATCTGCATTCAGACTCTGTATTTTTTTCTCTTGATGTGGATAGCCCTTTCCATTATGAGTCTTTTGGACTTGTCTCATAACTTTGCACTGCATCCGCTCCCCTCACTTAGCTTCAGTTTAAATAAGTCTCTCCAGGTTATTATAAAGTCTGTCTTCTCCTCATTTCTAATAACACAGTAGTATTTCATTACATTCATATACAACAAATTTGTTAGCCATTTGCCAATTGATGGGCATCCCCTTGATTTCCAATTCTTTGCCCCCAGAAAAAGAGCTGCTATAAATATTTTTGTACAAATGAGTCCTTTTCCTACTTCAATGATCTCTTTGGGATACAGTCGTGTACTGCCATGCACAAGCAGCTTCCCAAAAGAATGCTACTATGAATAGCTTTTAAGGTTCTGATTACACAGTATAGTGAAAACTGTATTTATTCAAGGACAAATCAAAGGAAAACATTCACAACAAATCAAGATACAGTATTCACAACATTGCATCTTATCAC
>CM053585.1:169303369-169325736 GCA_028646515.1 Pseudochirops corinnae
TATGTGCATACTTCTTTTCTTTTTCTTTTTAGGCTTTCAAAAACATATTTTGTGATAGCAATATTGTGATGAGTTATATAGGTTTTCCTATATAATTATGTGCAGCTTTCCAAAAAGAATGAATGAATGTACAGTTTTGCCAGGATACCCATTTCTCCATAGCCACAGTCACATTTCATTTAATCATTAACATTTTTTCCAATTTAATGTACAAAAGTGATATCTCACAATTGTTGTTGCTGTTGTTTTTGATTTGTGGTCTTCCAATTATTAAAGATTTTGTGTAATGCTCAGTTGCTTCAATCATTTATATTTTGTTTTTCAAAGGGAAAACAATTTTCTCTTTTAACAACATTAAGGAATTGATCTTACACTCCCTCCACCCCAATTCCTTATATATAGAATTTTATTGGAATTATTTATGAAGAAAGTTTCCCCCCAATATGCATTTTTCCATTTAATTTTTAAATATATCACTTACTGTATTACAACAATTCTTTATTTAAAAATCTACTCAAATCCATCTTTTTATCACATTTCTTTTATTTTATTGATTATATAAAATTCCTCTCCACTAATGTGGCAGGTATATCACATTCTGTTTTCTTAAATTTAGATGACTTTAAACAAATTAAAATTTGATAATGAATCAACTTGAAATTTAATCTTATACATGGTACAAGATATAGATGTACATTTATTTTTTTTACCATATTTTCATCCAGTTTTCCCAAATAGTGTTTAATTTTAGTGATTTTATTCTGTAATATTTTGGGATCCTAGCATATTCTCAAACTAGATTATTGTATACCTTTGCTTCTGATATTTTATTTTCTATTATTTTCCATATTTCTGGTTTATTAAATTTATTCATTTCCAGAGTATGGTATTTTATATTCCATAGTATACTTTTAGGACATAATGTCATAAACAGAGTAAGAAGAAGCTTTAGAGCTCATCGAGTCAAACTACCTCATTTTATGGATAAAGAAACTTAGAGAAGAGAGAATGATTTTCCCAAGGTCAAATAGCTATAAATAGTAGAGTCAGAATTAGGACATGTGTCTTCTGCCTTCAATTTCAGTGCGTTTTATACTGTACAATTACTCTTTATTAATTCAGTGCCTTCTTCCTTTTCCCACTTACTACACTATTATCTTTTCATAGTCTTATCTGATTTATACTCCACAAAAAATTTCATCTTTTCATCTAAGTCTATCAAGTAGCCCTCTTGTATCTGGATTTCCATTGTTGGAAATCTGTTAAAAAAGAAAGAAAAGAAAAACAAATCTTTTAACTAAATTAATTCAACCTAAATATAAATCTTCTTCAATTATTTGTCTCCCTTTATTTCTATTAAATTGTTTGTGTCTCAGTAGGCATTACCTTTGTTGCTGTTGTTGTTTACAAATGATATGAATGAATACAATAGCATTTATTAAGCTCTTACCTTGTGTAAAGCACTCTTCTAAGTGCAAAGACAGTTCCTGCTCTCAGGGAAATAACATTGAGAGAGATATCATATATAGCTGTAAGTAAGATGGAAAATCTCCATGGTCTTTAGGGAGCATAAACAAAGCATAAGGAAATATATCTTCTTTAATGCCACTTCCACTGATAAACACCATATCTTTTTCTGACATAAATCTTTTGACATTGCCAAGCATGTTGGTGGTGAGCACTTTCTATGACAGGTCTTCAGTAACTGTGGCTGCAAAGAAGTCTGTAGCTCTAGTACCATCAGGGGTATTTTTCCAGACCCTGCCTCCATCTAGTTTGCTTTTCTTGATCAGAGAGGTTGAGGTTGTGCTTACCAGCCCAATACCAGCCAGGCCAGGGGTCTTACAAAGAACTATTGTTGTGAAAGTTCTTATTCTGAGAGTCTTGGACTGTCCACATCAGAGAAGTGGTGGTGTTTTGACTTCCTTAGGATATGCTGCCTACTATCTCTGAAGGGTGACTGTTGCTTTAGCTAAGTTGATATAGAGGAACATCAATAATTTTAATAATGACACTAATATTGCCTAGCATTTATATAGCACTTTTAGGAAAGTGTAATGCTTTACATGTTACCTCATTTAATAGTCATAACAATTTTGTAATAGGTACTAGACTACCACCTAGTTGCCTCCAAATATTACATAGTAATTTAAGGTTTGCAACAGACTTGACATATATTGACTTCTTGGCTCCTTTTTTAATTATATGATTTTTATAATTATTTTCCTTTTATATAACCATCCTTACTTAACCATTCATTGTCAATACACATTAAATGTTAAATATATCCATTACATATATGCATGCATACATATATCATGTGGGGAATTTGCCATGGTTATTTTATATATTATTGTATTCTACTTTAACTTTTTTTCTTTTAATAGCATCCATTAATGATATTGTTATTAGTTTTATAGTATCATGGTAAAGTGGAAATAATTATGGAACTGCAGTTAAAGGATACAAATTCAATGTTTTCTCTTACTATCTCTGCCATTATCTTTAGGAAAATATCTTGATGTTTTTCTAATGCATTTATAATTGAATCTAAAGTGTTTCTTTATTGTTTTCATTCATTTGACATAGCTTTATTATGAACTTTTAAAATTTTAGATTTCCATCAGGCATGTAGCTTTTGTTCATATCTTCCTTACTGATTGCTATTTTATTAAATCATGATTCATTAATGTACCTTAACATACACTTAAAATGTTCTGCCTTTCAGAATTTATCCATAAATTCTGTGTGCTCAAGCAAAAGTTATTTTCATGTACCTTTACATTTGCATTTGTGGGGAATTTTTTCAATCAAGAATTCATCTAGACTAGATTAATGATAAGTGAATATCTTCCATCACAGGTATAGTGGGCACTTTTCTCTTTTTTCCTGCCTTTTGCCCATTAATATCACCTTGGAATGATCAGAACCAGGGTTATTTAATTGTTGATGTATATTTCAGAGGAAAAGCAATCATTCTATTCCTAGTGGAGGATCACCAGGACTTACTAATAGGGTTGCCTATAATGTCTTATGCCACTGTCATCTGACATATTGATGAACCACTAGCACTTTCCCTCTTTTCCATACACATTGTAGATAAATTTTCTTTCTTAGTCTCCCCCAATTACAGAGTGAGATCCATGAAAGAAGAGTCGGGCTCACACTGTTTTATTTGTGTCCTCAGCATCAATAAAATGTTAGCCACATAAAACTGCTTAATACAAGCTTTTGAATTCAATCAATCAATAAATTTATTTTGTGTGCCATAAGGCCATTAAGTCCAGTTCTTTTAGCAATTTTTTTCCTATTTTTATTGATCACATTGTATTATTAAGCTACTTAAATTTTTACTACTTTTATTTCCTATTTAATTTTTTAAAATGTGTTTTCTTTTGTAATTGTAGTTATTCTATAAGCAGGTAGCTGATTGTTTAAAAGTAATATTTTTTCATTGGCACTGGTTCATTTAAGTACAATATAATTACATTATTTTCAATGTTTGAATCCTTACATTATCAACAAAATCTTGAAATTAACAGTAGCAAGATAAAATTTAATCTATATTATTTTGTGAAATATGTGTGCATCTATCTTTATATACACATATAAATATATGTCCTTTATAGTCAAATGGATTTTATTAAATCTTTTTAATAACTTGTTTTCTTTTCATAAATGAACTCACCATATTTACAGTGTGAACTTTTTTCTTCAAATATGAGTTCCACATAATTTTTGTTTAAATAATATTTTTTTCAGAATGAAATAGAATTTTTATTTCAATAACAGTAATGCTTTCCCAAATTTAACACACACACATGCATACACATGTGCACACACACACAAATACAGAGAAAGAGAGAGAGAGAGAGAGAGAGAGAGAGAGAGAGAGAGAGAGAGAGAAGAGAGAGAGAGAAGAGAAAGAGAGGGACAGGGACAGAGAAAGAGAGAAGGAAGAGAGAGAAGAAAGAGAGAATCCTAAATAAGGTTATTGGATTTAATTTTTTTTTTTTTTAAATAAAATTCAACCTGCTCTTTGTACAGGACTGGCCATCCTGCCAGGTATACCTCATTAACCCATTGACTGCTGTTGTAGTAACTGTTATTTTTCTTTGTATTTCTCAATAACAAACTTTAAACATTCATTTGTAAAATAATAAGTTCTGAGTTGAAAGGGATCTAATACATGCTTAATAACTACTTTTACAACAATGTTTCTTTTATTTTGATAAATATTTCCAAATAACATTTTTAAAAAATTATAACTTTCTTTAAAAAATGATTTCTAACTTCTCTCCCTCCTTTCCATTCCTGCCTCCACTTGAGAAAGGAAGCAACTTTATTTTTATTATGCATGTGAGGTCATACAAAATATTTTCATACTAGGCATGTTGCAAAAGAAAACACAGACATAAAAAGAAGAAAAATAAAGTAAAAAAAAAAAAAGAAGAAAGAAAGTATTCTTCAATCTTTATCCAAAATGTGTCATCTCTCTCTGTGGAGGGGGATAGAATTAATCACAATGGGTCTTTTTAGATCATTGTATTACTAAATTGTTTATCGTTCGTTTTTTAGCAAAATATAGTTTTTCTGCATATCATTTTTAATTAGTTATATTCTTGCTTTTGCGTTGTCTGAGAACATGGTTGGTACTCTTCCCCCCTCCCCCCCTTTTTTTTTTACTTTAACTGAAGCATAATTGATTCTGCTACAGCTATTTATTTTAAGGTTGTATGTTTCTCTTGGTTCCAGGTGTCTTTCTTGCAAACAAAATATTGTTGGATTCTTGAATCTAATAAATGTTAATATCTGTTTCCATTTTATGTGTGAGTTCATCACATTCACATTTGCATCTATGGTCACTATTTATTTATCTCCATCTTATTTTCTTTTGTTTATCCTTCTCTTTATCTTTTTATCCTGTCACTACACTAAAGTCTATTTTGCTTCTTACTGCCTTCTTTGATCTGCCCTCTGTTTTATCATCTGTCTCCTTGATCGTATCTCCTTAACATCATACTTTACTGTTGGTAAGATAGATTTCTATCAAGTATACGTGTATGTATGCATGTGTGTATGCATTATATGTATGTGTGAAAATACACATGTATGCATATGTGCACATATATTTTCATGTTTTGCATCAATTTAGAAATAAATGAGGATCAATAATTATCATGCTCCTGCCATTTTCTTCTCCACTCTAAAAGCTCTTCCTTGCATGGCTCTTTGCAGGAAAAAAAAAATCAAATATTTTGCAGAAGTACATTTTTAGCATTCATTTTTTTTAAAAATTCAATTTATTTTAAGTTTTCAATATTTACTTCCATAATAATTTTAATTACAACTTTTCTCCCCCTTTTATCCCTGCCTTCACATGAAGATGGCTTGCAATCTGATATGGGTTCTACATTTACATTCATATTAAACATATTTTCAGATTAAATATATATGACATTCATTTATCTTTAAATTTTGAGTTTAGTATTTTCCTTTTAAAAAATATCTATCTATCTATCTATCTATTCGTTTATGTTTGTTTATTTATTTACTTATTTTTGGTTTTCAGCATTCATTCCCATAAGATTTTGAGTTACAAATTTTCTCCTTGTTTTTCCCCTAACCCCCATCCCAAGATAGTTAGCCTACTGAATACCCCTTCCTAAATCTGCTCTCTCTTATCCTTCCCTATCTCCCCTCTAATTTTCTAGTAGGGCAAGGTGAATTTCTATACCCCAGTGCCTGTATATCTTATTTCCCAGTTGTATGTAAAAAGCAAAACAAAATAAAACAAAACATTTTAAAATTAACATTTGTTTTTAAAACTTTGATTTCCAGATTCTTTCCCTTCTTCCCTCCTCACCCACCCCCACTGAGAAGATAAGCAATTCAATATAGGATGTACATGTGTAAAACATTTGTATAGTAGTTATTTTGTGAAAGACTAACTATATTTCCCTCCATCCTATCCCATCCCCCACTTATTCTATTTTCTACTTTGACCCTGTCCCTTTACAAAAGTATGTACTTCTAACTACCCTTCTCCCCAATATGTTCTCTCTTCTATCATTCTCTTTCTTATTCTCTTTCCCCCTACTTTGCTATGTGGTAAGATACCAAAAAGAGTTTATATGTTATTCCTTCCTTAAGCCAAAGTCAAGGAGAGTAAAGTTGTCCCACTCCCTATCACCTTCCTGCTCTTCCCCTCCATTGTAACTGTTTTCTCTTGCCTCTTCCATATGAGATAATTTATGCTATTCTATCTCTCCCTTTCTCTTTTTCTCATTATACTCCTATCTTACCTCTTAATTTTATTTTTTAGACACCATTGCTTCCTATTCGACTGATTCTGTGCACTTTGTCTAACCATACATGTACACACATATACATACACTCACATATGTATTTATACACACATAAACTCTCCTATACATATATATTTATGTATACATATATGCACTATTATATTCCCTTCAACTGTCTTCATACTGAGAAAAATCTCAGGAGTTAAAATTATCATATTTCCACATAGGAATGTAGGTAGTTCAACTTTATTAAGTTCCTTTTCTTTTCTTTTTCCTGTTTACCTTCTCATGCTTTACTTGCTTCTTGCAAATGAAAGTCATTATTTTCTGTTCAGCTATGTTTTTTTCATCAAGATTACTTTCAAGTACTCAATTTTACTGGATGATCATATTTTCCTCTGAAGCATTATACTCAGTTTTTCTGGGTTGTTGATTCTTGCTGTTAATTCTAGCTCGTTTGACCTCCAGAATATCATATTCCAAGCCCTTTGACCCCTTAGTTTAGAAGCTGCTAGATCTTGTGTTATCCTGATTGTGTTTCCACAATGCTCAAATTGCTTCTTCCTGATTGCTTACAATATTTTCTCCTTGACCTAGGAACTCTAGAATTTGGGTATGATATTCCTAGGAGTTTCCTATTTGCGATCTTTTTCAAGAGGCAATTGGTCAATTCTTTCAATTTCTATCTTGCCCCCTAGTTCTACAATACCAGGGCAATTTTCCTTGAGAATTTCTTGAAGGGTGATTTCTAGGCTCTTTTGTTTTTTGTTTTTTTTATCATGGCTTTCACATCATATAATAATTTTTAAATCATCTGTCCTGGATCTGTTTTCCAGGTCAGTGGTTTTTTCAGTGAGATATTTCATATTGCCTTCTTTTTTTTCTTTTGTTTAGATCTGTTTTCTAGTACCTTGATTTCTCATAAAGTCATTAATTTCCATTTGTTCTAATCTAATTTTGAAGGAATTATTCTCTTCAGTGAGTTCTTGAAATTCCTTTCCCATCTGGCCAATTTGTCTTTTAAGGCATTCTTTCCTCATTGGCTTTGTGGGCCTCTTTTGTCATTTGAATTAATTTATTTTTAAGTTGTTATTTTATTCAGTATTTTCTGGGTCTCCTTTAGTGGCTGTTGTCTCACTTTTCAGGATTTTCTTACATCTTTCTCATTTCTCTTCCCAATTTTTCCTCCACTTCTCTTACTTTATTTTCAAAATCCTTCTTGTGCTCCTCCATGGCCTATAACCAGTTCAAATTTTTCTTGGAAGCTTTTGATGCAGTTTTGACTTTGTTTTCTTCTTCTGGTTCCATGTTTTGATCCTTTTTTGTTGCCAAAAAAGGATTCTGTGATCGGATTGCACTTCCTCTGCTTACTCATCTTGCCAGCCAATTGCTTCACTTTTGAGCTCTTTGCCATGGTAGAACTCTGCTTCCAGAGTGGAGACATCTGTGTCCCAAGTGGCTGGAATTTTCCCAAATGTTGTCAGAGCTATGAGGAGGGTGCCCTCTCTACAGACACCACAAAGTCTGGCACAATTGGGTACACACCCCAGGACCCCCACTCAAGACTGCGATCTATATCCAAGCAGTTCAAAGCAAGAGTGATTACCCTCTGAATGGTTGCTTGGTCCCCCTAAGATCTGTAGGCTAGGAGCTCCAGAACCAGCCATGCATCAGCTGCTGCAGCCACCAGGCCTCTGCTACTTTAACTCTGAGGGGCAGTGGTCAAACTGTGCTCTTCAGTCACCTGGTTTCAACAGAGTTCTCCACTGACCTTTTACTTTCTCTTTGGCATTTATGGTTCAAGAAGTCTGCAATTCACCACAGGTGCTGAAGATTCACCCTCCTGAAGTCTGCTCTGGCCAGTCTGTGCCTCTTTTTGGGGCCACCCTGGGTCTGGGACTTCATGGCTCATGGGGAACTCTGCTTGGTTCCCACCTTGGTGCGATTGACCCTACCTGTCAGTCTGCCAGGCTGCCTTCAGTGAGAGATTTGTTTCTCTCCATCACTCTGTTGGTTCTTTAGCTCTCAAATTTGTTTATAGTCATATTTTAGGTATTGGAGGTGGTTGCAGGTCTGATAAGCTCCTGCTTTTACTCTACCATCTTGGCTCCACCCTGATTTCCATATTTTCTCCCACCCTCCCTCCACTTCCATTATTGAGGAGACAGGAACTTTCATATATGTTGTGTGTGTTCAGTCATGCAAAACATATTTGGATATTAGTCATGTTGTGAAAGAAAACACAAAGCCCATACCAAAAATGAAAAAAAAGAAGAGAAATAAATTGAAAAGAAAAACTATATTTCAATCTGTATTTAGAATCCTTCAATTCTTTCTTGGAAGGTGGATACAATTTTTCTTCCTAAATCTTGGAGAATTGTCTTGCATCATTACGTTGTTGAGAACAGCTAAGTAATTCACAGTTGAACATCATATAATATTGCTCTTGCTGTATACAACATCCTCCCTGTTATGCTCACTTTACTTTATGTCAGTTTATGTAAGTCTTTCCAGGTTTTTCTGAAAGTGTCCTGGTTTTCCTTTCTTAGAGTACAATAATATTCCTTAAAAATTGTATACAATTTGTTTAACCATTCCCCAGTCATGGGACATATCCTCCGTTTCTAATTCTTTGTCAGAACAAAAAGAGCTGCTATGGCTGTTTTTGTACATAAGGGTCCCTTTTTATCAATTTGGGATGTACCTCTCACAGGGCTATGCTGGGTCAGAAGTTATGCCCAGTTTTATACTCCTTTGGGCACAGTTTCAAATTGCACTCCAGAATGGTTAGATCAGTTTACAGCTTCAACAATAGTGCATTCATATCCCAGTTTTCCTACATCACCTTGAACATTACTTTTTTGTCATATTATCCAATTTGATAGCTGTGAACTGGTACCTTAGAGATGTTATAATTTGCATTTATTTAATCAATAGTTATTTAGAACTTTTTATTTTTCATATGACCATAGATGGTTTTGTTTCCTTGTTCTAAAGACTGCGTGTTCATATCCTTTGCTCATTTTAGGAATGCCTTGTATCCTTAATTTGTCTCAGTCCTATATATATTTAAGAAATGAGACCTTTATCAGGGACATGCTGTAATTCCCCACCCACCCCCAGGTTTTCTGCTTTCCTTCTTAGTTTGTCTGCATTGGTTTTGTATGTAAAAAACAAAAAAATAAAACAAAAAAAGAACTTTTTTATTTAACAATCAAAATCATCCACCTTACATCTTATAATGCTCTCCCTTATTTTATCATAAAATTATTCCTTTATCCAGATATCAGGCAGACAACATTTCACATTTCCCTAATTTGCTTATGGAATTTCCCCTGTATGTCTAAATTGTATATCCATTATGATATTAATGAGATACTAGTCAATGCTGCCAAAATGTTGTTTTTTGTTTTCCCAGAAGGTTTTTTTTTTTTTTTTGTCAAAAAATGAGTTCTTGGTGCAATTATATGGCACATAGAATAGAGAACTGGTTCTGGTATAGGGAGAACCTGAGTTCAAATATGGCCTCAGACACTTAACACATACTGGCTGTGTGACCTTGGGTAAGTCATTTAACCCCAATTTCCCTGCCTTCTCCCAACCAAAAAGACAGAAAAACATAATGAGTTCTTCTTCCAAAAGTTTACATCTTTGCATTTATTAAACCCTAAGTTACTATGGTCATTTGCCACTGTGCATGGTTTACTTAGTTGATTCCCCAGATTGACATCTCTCTTTTTTAGCTAGTAATAGATTATTTTGATGATTATCAGTTTGTAATACAGTTTAAAATCTGATAAAGCTAGGTCACCTTTCTTCACACTTTTTTTCATTGATTGCTTGATATTTTTTTTTAACTTTTGTTCTTCCAGATCAATTCTGTCCTTATTTTTCCTAGATGTATAAAATAAGTTTTGGGTGATTTAATTAGTATGGAACTGATTAATTAAATTAATTTAGGTTAAAAATTAATTTTTATGTATTGACTTAATTTATATATGAACAAGTAAATTTGTTTCCAATTGTTTAGATCTGACTTTATTTGTGTGGAAAGTGTTCTGTAATTGTGTTGCTATAGTTCCTGGGTTTGTCCTCTCAAGGATTTATATTATCTACAGCTATTTTAAAAGGAATTTCTCTATCTCTTGTTGCTGTGATTTGTTGGTAAAATATAGAAATATGATTTATGTGGATTTATTTTATATCCTCCAACTTTGTTAAAGCTGTTAATTATTTCACATAGGTTTTTTTTTTCACTTGATTTTCTACGATTCTCTAAATATATCACCATATCATCTGCAAAGAGACAGTTTTGTTTCTTCACTGACTCTTCTTATACCTTTGTTTTTTTTCCATCTCTTATTGTTATAGCTAAAATTTCTAGTACAATATTGAATGACAGTAGTGATAATGGACATCCTTGCTTCATCTTTGATTTTATTGAAGACTTCCATCTTATACCCATTACACATAATGCTTGATGATTGTATTAGATAGATAATTTAGCAGAGATGAATAAAATACTGAACAGTAGTGAGAACCCCTAATAAAGATAACATTATTTTATAGTGGGGCTAATCAACATGGTATCATGACTGCCACTAAGAGGATTCAAAGGAGGAGTAGATATTGGAAGAACTAGATAGGAATATCAGAGTGAAATTATAGTGAAGAACTTATTTAAAAAGGGGAACAGATTATGGTGGTAGGCAAATGAGATCAAAACTTGTGTAATAAACTGGGATAACAAGTAAAATTTTAGGGCCCTAAAGTCACCATTGGGATAATATGCACAGGAATAAAAAATGAAAGCACTTCAGCATGAGAGAGTAATAGTACACAGAATTTTAGATCTAATAGGTAGAACACTTTTTGATGAAGATGAAGTCAGAGACATGATTATTTATGTCGCTGTTAGAGGTCAAGTACAAGTGGCAATAATAGGAACTGAGGAGAATAAAAACATTCAATGTTTGAAAGGCCAGAAGCACAGTTCTTGATACCCCCAAAGATGAAGGCAGAGTTTGGATGAGAGAAGATGATTTGTGCCTAATACTGAAATTACTGAAGAAAATCTCATTAAATGGCTATACCCAAAGTGTAGCCATTAATTGTTCAAAGACAATTTTGAAGGAAGTAACCAGTGTAGTCATCAAGGGATATGTGCTTAGTCTTGTGTTATTTAACATTATTTGTCAATCACTTGAAAAATGTATATTATGCAAGCCTATGAAATTTCCAGGTGACACAAAACTAGGAGAGGATAAACACAGTGAATGATAGACTCATACTTAAAAACAATTTTGGCAGGTTAAAAAATTGGAATGATTTTAATCATATGAAAACTAATAATGATATAATAAATCAATTTTGCAGGCATAATATGAGAGAAGGAAAGCTGCAATTCACCTGTGAAAGATGTGGAAACTTTTGGTATCTAAAAGATCAATGAATCAACAGTGTATTAGGGCAGCAAAACAAAGGCATACAATTGTAGAGTGAATTGAGAAGTATGAGGTCTCAGACTAAAGAGCTGATAGTACTGTTGTACTCTGGCTTGATTATATTCATTTCTCATATTCATATTTGATATGATTATGTTCATATTTTGGGAGAAACACTGACATTCTGAATTTTCTTCATAGGGGCAAAAAGGATGGTAATGGAACAGAACGCTATATCAGATTTAGTTAAGGTAGCTAAGGGTATGTACGTTAAAAAAAAAAAAAAACTTGGAAATCATCATCAAATGTTGTGGAGGTATTATTTAGAAGAGATTAAAAAAAAATAATTTCATCCAGAGGAAAAATCCTGGAAAATTGGTGAATGTTTTAATTTTAATTTAATTTTTTTTAAATCATCCCTTCATTCCTTTCATATTCAACTCATCTTGTACATCTTGTCTATGTATACACGTACATACAGATGCACACCCTTGCATATATATTTATAAACACATACACCCTCCTATACATATATATATATGTATTTATACATATATATGTATGTATACATATATAAATATATATATTCCCTTCAACTATCCTCATAGTGAAAAGTCTTATGAGTTACAATTATTGTTTTTCCATGTAGGAATGTAAATAGTTCAACTTTAACAAATTTCTTAGTATTTCTATTTCCTGCTTACCTTCTCATGCTTCTCTTGCTTCTTGTATTTGAAAATCAAATTTTCTGTTCAGCTCTAATTTTTTCTTCAAGAATGCTTAAGAGCCCTCTATTTCATTGAATGAGCATATTTTCCCCTGAAGCATTGTACTTGGTTTTGCTGGGTAGGTGATTCTTGGTTTTAATCTTAGTTCCTTTGACCTCTGGAATACTATATTCCAATCCCTTTGATCCCTTAATGTAGAAGGTTCTAGGTCTTGTGTTATCCTGATTGTGTTTCCACAATACTCAAATTTGTTCTTCCTGATTGCTTGCAGTATTTTCTCCTTGACCTTGGAACTCTGGAATTTTTCTTTTTGGGATCTTTTTCAATAGGTGAGCAGTGAATTGTTTCAACTTCTCTTTTGCCCCCTGGTTCTAGAATATCAGGGCAATTTTCCCTGAGAATTTATTGAAGGATGATTTGAAGGCCCCTTTTTAGATTATGGCTTTCAGGTAGTCCAATTAATTTTAAATGATCTCTCCTGGATCTATTTTGCAGGTCAGTGGTTTTTCCAATGAAATATTCCACATTGCCTTCTGTTTTTTTTTTTTTCATTTGCTTAGCTGTTTTGTAGTATCTTATTTTCTCATGAAGCCATTAGCTTCCATTTTCTCTAATATAATTTTGGAGGAATTATTCTCTTCAATGAGTTTTTGAAATCCCTTTTCCATCTGGCCATATCTGCTTTTTAAGGCATTGTTCTCCTCATTGGCTTTTTGGTCCACTTTTGCCATTTGAGTTAGTCTATTTTTTAAGGTGTTATTTTCTTCAGTATTTTTTGAGTTTCTTTTAGCAGGCTGTTGGCTTGTTTTTCATGATTTTCTTACTTCATTCTCATTTCTCTTCTTAATTTTTCCTCCACTTTTCTTACTTGATTTTCAAAATGCTTCTTGAGCTCCTCCATGGCCTATAACCAATTCATATTTTTCTCGGAAGCTTTTGATGCAGGAGTTCTGACTTTGTGTCTTCTTCTTGTTCCATGCTTTGATCCTTTCTGTCTCCCAAAGAGGATTCTATGGTCTATTTGTGCTTCCTCTGCTTGCTCATATTGGCAGCCAATTCCTTGAATTTTGAGCTCTTTGCCATGGTAGATCTCTGCTTCTAGATTGCAGATATCTATGTCCCAAATTGCTAGGGGTTTTGCAGCTGCCAGAGCTATTAGGAGGGCACCCTTCCTGCAGCCCCCACCAGTTGTGGCACACTAGCCACACACCCCAGGGCCACTATCCAAGATCGCAATCCAGATCCAAGCATGTTATAGGAAGAGCAGTTACCCTCTGAATGGTTGCTTGGTCCCCTTACAATCAGCTGTCCAGGAGCTCTGGAGATAGCCATAAGGTAGTAACTGCAGCCACGATGCCTCTGTCAGTTCTTGCCCTGGGATCAGGGGCCAGACTACTCTTCTCCACCCATTTCCAACAGAGCTCCCCATTGACCTTTTATTTGTTTATTTATTTTTTTGGACTTTATAGATTGAGAAGTCTGGAAATCACCACAACTGCTGGTTACTCACTCTCCTGAAGTCTGATTAGTCTGGCACTGGCTGGGGCAACCACAGGGCCAATACTGCATGGCTCAGGTGGGACTGCCCTTGGCTGCCAACGAGGTGTGATAGACCCTTCCTGGTGGCCTGCTGAGCTGCCTTCAGTGGGAGATTTGTTTCTTTCTGTCACTTTGTGGGCTCTGTAGCTCTAAAATTTGTTTAGAGTCATTATTTTTTACATATATTGGAAGTGGTGGGAACCGGAACCATGCAGAAGTCCTGTTTTTACTCTGCCATCTTGGCTCTGCCCCTGAGAGTTATAGATGGATAGATTTTGTCTACATATAATGAAATTTCTAAAACTGATTTTCCCCAAACTAAAAAGAGCTGCATTATAACCTAGTGATTTCCCTATTTCTTCAAGACTTTGGGATGACCGAAAGCTGTATAAACATCTTTTGGCATAATGAAAATGAGTTGAATTTTTATGGTGTGGACTGGATTTGCTTATAAGTCTCTTCTAGCTCTCAGATTCTATATGAGATAATGACTAGTTAATAAGAATGGTGATGTCCCTACTGATTAAAGGACTTAAATTGATGGATTACATCTGTTTTGATCCTATTCCTTTTATTCTTTCAAGCTAGCAAATGAGTTAACAAAATTATGGGCTTTCAAAATAAGAAAATGTTTTGAGGCTGGACCTTTTCTCCATAAATTGCTGAAAGCAATTGTAAATAATTAACATTTTTAGGAAGCTAGTCTGGGTAGGAAATACAATATTACCTAACTTTTAATATATTATACTGTTTTCTTATTGAAAACTAATCTTCTGTTTCTTTTATGTTTATACAACTAATCCACACACACACACAAACACACACATATGTGTTTGTGTGTGTGTGTGTGTGTGTGTGTATGTATGTACATTAATTGATTTCCCCAGGATAACAATTCTAGCAAGTAGCAGAGATTCCATTTGAACTCAGGTTGCCTTGACTCCAAATACAACATTCTATATACTGTACTCCACTGATATGTGTGTGAGTGAGTGTGTCTATGTGTGTGTCTGTGTGTGTGTGTGTGTGTGTGTCTGTGTCTGTGAAAGAGAGAGAGAGAGAGAGAGAGAGAGAAAGAGAGAGAGAGAGAGAGAGAAAGAAAACCAGTCTCATAGACAACAAAATGTGGGTTCAAGTCCCATCTGCATTGGTAGATGGCATTTTCTCACCTAGATTTTCCCTCCACACAGGAAATCATATGCCTAGATTGGGGGGTCAGGAACTTGTGGCCCTCTATGTCCTTAAGTGTGCGCCTTTGACTAAATCCAATCCAAACTTCACCGAACAATTACCCTTAATAAAAGTATTTGTTCTGTAAAACTTGAATGCAGTCAAATGACCTGACCTATGTCCAATCCCTATATACTGTCTGTCCCCTTTAGATTATAAGTTCCCCCAAAGGAGGGATTGTTTCTTTTATATATATACATATACATATACATACAGACACACACACATATATATATACATACATACATACATACACACACACACACACACACACACACATACACATCCCTAGCACCTAATAATACAATGTCTGGTCCATTGTAGTGTTTGTTACATACTGTTTCTTTTAGATGGTGCCCATTCATACACAACTGATTAAAGCCAAAATGTTCTGAAAATATATTTTTTCATGTAAATAAAAAAAAAGATTCAAATCAATTTGTAAGGGAGATAAATTATTGCCTCTATTGCAGATAAATATTGTGATGCCTGAAAAGAAAAGGAAAAGAATTACGTTTTAATAAAAACTGTAAAATACGTAGATGAAAAAATAGTTTTTAAGTGAAGTTTGAGCAATTTGGAATGGAAAATAAACTGTTTTGTAAATATAAAGACAAATTATTTTGTAAAAATATGGGGTGATGACTTTTTGCATATAAACAGTTTCATAGCTTACAAAGGTAGGGAAATATCTTATTTTTTAAAAGCCAGAAAATATGAGTACAAAGAAACAATTTCAAAGTGACCATGTTAAAAACTTAGAGCTGAAGAGCATCATGGTCCCACATCATATTTGAATATATCTGTTTCTAGATTTACAAGAAACTAAATTAAAGGTGGAAATCACAGATATTTGGGGATTATAGCATTATGCTTGGACAAATGTAAATTTCATGTGGGGTTAATTTTTACTTTTTAAATGAAAGGTGAATCATTGATTCCAGGAGCATTTAATTTAGGTCACTGAGAAATATAGAATGTAGTAGAGAGAAGATGTAAATTGAGGTTTTCGTGGAAAAGAGATTCGATTTCCTAGAAGAGAAGAAAGGAATAGCAGCAGGATGGGGGTGGGGAGGAAATCCCAGTTCTTTCAGAACTCAGTGTGTGAAGAGGATAGCAGATGGAGAAGTCTGGTGACAAATAGATTTCAGCTAGGTGATTCCTGATTGATCTCAAAATCACTGAACAGCAATTTCAGTTGTAAATAGTGATTTAATGATAACTAGATTTTAGGAGAGGTGAAGCTTCTCAGAAAGGCCTATAACTCTTTCTTACGCAGCACCTATTTCCCTACCCTTTTTGGTAAAATAGGCAAGAAAACACCAACACAGGTTTTTCAGATGCTGGATAGGAAAGAGATGCTGAAATTTAATTGGGTGTCACAGAATTGAAGTAATGGAAGAACACAGACTTGTTAGCTTAGCCCAGAGAGTTAACCTGAGATGTTTGATCTGACCTCTGTTCTGATTATCATCCTATTGAATGAAGATCTGATTAGTTTGGTTTCTTTTTTCAAGACAGAGATTCTGAGCTCTTTTGCTAAAAGGTCTTTCTGCTACAATCTGATTAGTCCATACAGATGTAAGGTAAGTGAATAGTTATAAGAACTACTGGTTTGTGTTGTCCAGACTAAGTCTAATGAAATTTGCAGTTCTATGACTTAAAGAGAACTATGACACAAATTATAAGGCAATACTGCCCAACTACTTTTTAATGATGATTGTAAATCAAAAGAACATTTAAATACCATATGGTCTTAAGAATAGAAAAAAAAAGAGGATTTGCACAGCTGGAGAGTTGTGAGTAGAATAAAAGCAGTTAGCAGAGATGTGTTTCTCTGTGGTGCATGTGTTCCTGAACAAACCAATGGAATCAGAACCTGTAATCCAGAATTGTGAATTACACGAATCTTTCTCCTCCATTGACTTCTTTGCCTAATTTCTTTAATTATAGATCCAGATTTCTCCAAAGTTGCTGAGTACATTGGTAAGAGTATAAGTCACATATTTATGGGAATTGTCATATATTTGATTATTCAAGGTTACCATATGATAAAGTGTGATTTCATTTGTATTTTGATGTATTGCTAAGTAGATATGTATGATTAAAATCTAAAAATTTTCTTATTATGTGTTGCTTGTCAAGTCAATAAGTTTATTAAGCACCTACTATGTAATACATACTGTACTAAGCTCTGAGTAAACAATAAAAGAAGGGGAGGGAAATTTAGCTTTTTAGGTCTAATGGGGAGACACCATGTACACAACTATGTCAAACAACATATTTACAGGATAAACTAGAAATCATCTCAGAGGGAAAATTAAGAGGAACCAGACAAGACTTTTTGAAAATGGCGGGGGGGGGGGGGGGACTTTAGTTGATACTTGAATGAACCCAAGGAATCAGAAAGCAGAGATTAGGAGGTTGAGATGTCCAGGCACACTTGGCAGCCAGTGAAAATCACAGGAGATGAAAATACTTCTTCCATGGGGAGTTTAGAAGCTAAAGAAATGGATGTGGGGTTGTGTTCACCATAAATGGGGGTAACCTGAGAGAATCTGAATTTATCTGGGTAGTGATGATCCTTTCCTGAGAATTTAGAGCTGCTAGTAGAAGAGAATGTTGAAGATATTAATACTACCCAGAAATAGAGAAAGTTTCTACATACCACAAAGTGGAAATTCTAAAATTTGGATGTTCATACCACATAGCTGCTAGTCATTTAATAAGTGAATATTCATTAATTAATTGGACTGAAATTTGAATAATTTGTCAGTGATAGAGAAACTTAGCTATATCTGTAGCAACAGAGGTGATATCTTCTTCCTGAAAGCTGTTGACTGAACCAAAATGATCCTGTTGGCCCACACACATCTGTATGTATAAGTATATATGTATGTACCCATGCATACACACATGTATACATATGATACCACCTACAAACTACTCAAATACCAGTTCAATTGGTCAATTAACAACCATTTATATCAATACCCATATCTCTGTGAATGTATGTATATGCACACATATATGTATAATGTGTATATATGTATATGTGTATACATATATGTTTTATATGTATGTGTATATTTGTATGTATATCTATATCTACCTATCCTATCTATCTGTAATTCATAGATAGGATAGATAGATAGCTTGAGAATTATATTAGACATTATGCTAGTGTGGACCTTATTTCATTTCTTCACCTTAATACTACACAAAGAATATCACAGTGTGACCATGAAAGCTTTATATGATGATTTTGGGCATGGAGGTAAGAAAGGGTGGCAGAACTAGTAAGAAACAGATTTTGCTGGCCTAAGAGGGTGTAATGGTAATGGAATTTAAAGGTTCCCTCATATTAGCTTGGTTTTCAGGCTAAGTATTAAGATCCAGAGATTGTGAACCCTACAATGGGATGGACTTGTTGACATAATGAGAGGGGGCTGAACTTGAAGGAGCTGGTACCCAGTATAGGGAGAGGCCTAAGCTAAGAGAGGCCAGAAGAACTCTTGGGAGCAGTATTGTGGAGGCAGAGAGAGAGAGAATTGCTGGGGGCACAGTTGCAAAGAGAGACAAAGAGAAAGAGAGAGAGAGAGAGAGAAAGAGAGAGAGAGAGAGAGAGAGAGAGAGAGAAAGAGAGAGAGAACTGCTAGCCAAAGCCAATCAGACTGCAGTAGGCCAGTTGCCAATGACTTTTGAGAACCGCCACCCAGTGCTGCCGAGATCTGAAAAGGCATTTCTGTGGTACCCGTATTTTGTCTGTCTGTTTTGATGTTACTTTTTCAGAGTCATTTATTGACAGAGGCCTCAGGCCTTTTTGGGTAAAGATTGATTTCACAGGCAGAAGGTGAATTGAAGAGGATGTCAGAAATGTGTATAAATATTGTCGTGTCTTTGTAAAGCTTTGTCTTCCCAGGAACAGAAAGTGCTAAGAACGTTCCTCAGGTCAAGATGAAGAAAAGACCTCTCCTTGGTTACTGAATGCTATTATGATATTGTAACCTAACTGTGACCTAGGGGTGAATGGCCTTTGGCTTTCCACTGCTTCTTGAGAGGGTGCTTGGTGGTGATGGATTGTATTGTAATTCAGTTCTGATCCAGGGGTGGAAAACTTTTTACTTTTCTCCTTTGTGTCTGACCAAATGAATGTACTTTGTTTATGATTGGAAACTAATCTCCTCTTTGAGAAGAGAGAAGACTTTGTGATTGACCAAATGAATGTACTACCCAGGGATGGACTACTTTGACTTTTGTACTTTGTGATTGAACTGAGAATTTAATTGAGTTATTCTGTATTTTGATTTTCTCTTTTCTGTGAATGTTTTGCCTTAATTTTTTACTGAATATATGAAGAGTTACTATGCTCATAATCAGCATCTGGAAGTTGCTTTTGCTTGGTGCTGCAGATGACTACAAGATGTTTTCCAAAAGTGGAAACCTTGTGCTTATTGATTACAAAGAAAAGTCTTATTTTATGTTCCAAATTGTGAAAATAAAAGCATTAGAAAGTTAATTTTGATTTTGTCTTCATTGACTTCCCATTTCTGAAAATAAGAATAAATGTATAACATATATTGATAATTACTGACCACTTCACAAGGTAAGTATGTGTATATCTAAATAGGAATCACAAAGCTTCAATTTTTACTAAAGTATTATCGCATTAATATTTCTTAGTGCATGAACTTTCTGTTAAAATCCATTGAGACCAGGACTCAAAACATAAATGTTTCAATCTCACACTGATGAATATTTTTGGGAAAAAGATATTAGAACACATCTCATGGGAAATCCACATATGGTTTTCTTAATAGATGTATGTGACTCCATCAAGAATAATGCCACTAGAGGCAGTCCCAGAGACCCCATGCAGTGGAGTGACCCACCAGGCAGGCCCTGGAGAACCCCACCAACCACAAGGGCCACTCCTAGGCATGTCACCACAGGGCAGGGATGAACTGAACTGGGTAAGAAACAAAGGGAGGGCTCACAGCAGGGGCAGCATCTACCTCCTAGGACTACTCATTCACAGCCTGGAAATTTAAAAAGCCCTAGCTGAACCTCCAGGGACCAAGATGACAGACTCTACCTCGGCTGCTCCAATCCTCCCCCCAACCCCAAAACACAGTAATTATTGCACCAGAGGAAAATTTTAAGCAGTAAACGCTTAGGAAGCTGGGAGGAAGGGCATGAATAAGGTCCTGCCTCAAAATGGGAAGAAAGCAAACTACAAAGACAAAGACAAAGACTCTGGAATCCTTATTATGAGAGGGAGGAATCAAACTCAGAAGGAGAGAGTACTGACTCCACACCAGCAGCTGAAGCCTTAACAGGGACTATGACCTGGTCTCAGGCACAGAAAGCATTCCTAGACGAGCTCAAAAAGAACTTTGAAATCCATCTTAGAGAGGTAGAAGATAACATCAACATCAAAATTATTAAATTAGAAAAACATTACAATGAAGAGAAAAGCTCCTTAAAAAGTAAAATGTGAACTAAAAATGAAATTTGAACATATGGAAAAGGAGCTTCAAAAACTAACTGAGGAGAATAATTCATTAAAAACTAGAATCAACCAAATAGATGTCAATGACTCTATGAGGAACCAAGAATCAGTCAAACAAAACATCAATACTGAAAAATTAGAACAAGAGGTAAAATATCTCAATGGAAAAATAACTGACCTGGAAAACAGATACAGGAGAAACAATCTGAGAATCATTGGTCTACCAGAAAATTGCAATGGAAAAATGAGCCTGGACAATATCTTCCAAGAGTTCATCAAGGAAAACTGCTCCAAGATCCTAGAACCAAAGGGTAAAATAGAAATTGAGAGAATCCACCAGACATCTCCTGAAAGAGATCCCAAACTGAAAAGTCCGCGAAACATTGTGGCCACACTCCAGAATTATCAGGTAAAGGAGAAAATACTACAAGTGGCCAGAAAGAAACAATTGAGATATCACGCAACCACAATGAGGATTTCACAGGATCTGGCAGCCTCAATGTTGAAAGACTGGAAGAACTGGAATATGATTTTTTGCAAGGCAAAAGACCTCAGGCTACAACCAAAGATCACCTATCCAGCAAGACTGAGCATAATGTACCAGACAAGGAGATCGTCATTCAGTGACATAACAGAATTTCAGACCTTGCTGATGAAAAAGCCAGAGCTCAATGGAAAATTCAACCTCCAACTACAAGACTGAGAAGAGACATAGAAAGGTAAATAAAGAAAACACACACACACACACACACACAACTTGTTATTTAACAAGAGCAAATGATTGACATCCCTATATGGGAAGCTGATGCCTGTTAATATCATGAACTCTATACCTAAGACAACATCTAAAAGGGAAATACACAAACAGAGGGTGTGAGTATAAACTATGCAAAATGATAATAAAAATCCTTATTAAGGGACTGTAATGGAAGAAGAGGAAAGAATGAAGCAGAAAAGGGTAAATTATGCTACACAAAGAGACATAAAAATAATATAGAAGAGGGAAAGAAGGGAGGAAGATGAGAACTATATGAGCTTTTCCCTCACAGGTTCTGATGCAAAGAGGGAATAACACAACGAGGTAAAGATAAGACTCTATCAAGAAGAGATATAAAACTTATAATAGAGGGAAAGGGGGGGAGGGAGAGGAGTACTGCATGAGATCTATTCTCATCAGTCTTGGTCTGAGGAAGAAATAGCACACAGCAGTGAGTATAACAATTGATCATATCCTACAGGCAGTAGGAGGGCGGAAGGGCCAACAAAGGGAAGGGGGGGGGTTAGAAGGGAGGGAAGAAGTAGTAAGGGAGAAGGGTAGGAAAAGGGAGGGGGCAGATAAGAAGGGAATACTGAGGGAGGTGGTGGTCAAAAGGAAAACTCTTAAGAAGGGGAAGGGAGAAGGGGAAAAGCAAAAGCAAAAATGGGGAAGAAATGGGGTGGAGGGAAAGACCCAGATAGTAATCATAACTGTGAATGTGAATGGGATGAACTCTCCCATAAAATGGAGGTGGGTAGCAGAATGGATTAAAAACCAAAATCCGATAGAGGCGGAGCTAAGATCCCGGACACCAAGCACACACATCAAAAACCACCCCAACAAAAAACT
>CM053585.1:169326236-169357642 GCA_028646515.1 Pseudochirops corinnae
AAGCCTGGCGCCACAGGCTCCACGTGACCACATTCAGCGTATTAGGGAACAGAGTATACGTTTAAATATCCAAGGGTCCTCAGAGTCACGTAGCCACTTTAACAAAGGGCCTAGGGGCAGGGAAGATCTTCAGATTCCCATAACATCCTCATAATACCCAAAATGGAGAAGGGTGTTACATAATAATAGCTGACACATATATAGCACTTTAAAGTCTGTGCTTTATAGAAACATAGGTTTTACATTATAAAAATTGAAAAAGAGATTCTATTTTATTCATTATTCATTACTTGTCATTGTGTCCATCTTCTATAGAGATCCTTTTAAAAATTTAACTTTATTTTCAGTTTTACCTAAAATCAATTAAATGAACAAAGATGACAAAATTATAAATAGTGTTAAGAATGTCAATGGGAAAATAAGATGAATATGCTATAGGTGGGAATTATTCCACGTGTTCTGGAAAATAATTTAGAATTATGGGATAAAATTCACAAGACTCTCATGTATTTGAGCAACTACTAGCCTATATTCCAGAGGTAGAGATCCTGAGCCCTCAAGGACACATGTGGACATCCTCAAGCAAAGCCCTTTGATTGAATCCAAACTTCACAGAAAAAAAAATTCCCCTTAATAAAAGAATTTGTTCCGTAAAATTTTGATTCAGTCAAAAGGCTGAACCCCAAAACATAAAAGGCCACAGGTTCCATACCCCTGCATATATTCCAAGTGTTTCAAAGACAGATATAAAGGACATAGATAGATAGATAGATAGATGTGTTAGTACATGTGTGTGTGTACATCTCTATATATATATACATACACATACACATTTTATCAAAAATTCAGCATTGACAATGCCTACAGTAACTAAAAATATGCTGATGTGGTTATTAATCACAAAATGTAACATACTCTCTACATGGGGAATATAGGTAGAACATTTATTCAAATACCAGAAAACTGAGTCCCAAAACCAGTCAAAGCCATCAGAGTACTTATGGAGTTGGCACACTTAGTTAATGTAGTAAACGCCCACAGTCTCAAGCCTTCAAAGCAGAACAGGCCACCTCAGGCAAAGATCCTCCTCTCCTCACTCACAGCAACTGCTTAGCCTCCAGGCAGCTCGGTCCCAGCAGTTCCGCCCTCTTCCATTCCCCCCCCTCCCCCAGCAGTTCCTGTCTCTGGCAGTCCTCAGCAGGAGTCCTTAGCAGAAATTCTGGCTGGCTTAAAAAAAAAAAAAATAGAGTTCATGGTGTAGTTGCCCACCGCTGCTTCCAGTCACCACACTGACTGTAGCTTGGCTCAGGATTCCTCTTGCCCCACCTGTTCCTGCTATGTCAACAAGTTCAAGGGGCATAAGAGATCTTCAAATCCCATAACCATTACACACATGCACACACACACACACTATATATATATATATATACATGTTATATATGTGTAACACAATATAATGTATCTATAGTGCATGTATATGCATATGTTTGCGTATATATGTATTTATATATATATATATATTAGCAACATGTTTCTTAATAATGAAAATGTGGAAAAAAAGGGATGTCTATCAATTAAGTAATAAATGAGTACTTTTTTGTAGATGAATATAAATATATTCTGATTCAATATAATATAATCAAATATAATAAAAATAACAAGGGTGCAATATGCAACAATGAAAATGAAAAATTCAGAGAAATGCAACAAGACTGGTATGAATTAATGAAGAATGAAGTATACAGAAGAAAACAATACACAATAACAAAAATAACTTTATTAAAGTGTAAGGCTGGTGATTGATTGAGTCAATATACTCCTCTTCAAAGTAATCAACAAAATATTATAGCTTTGATGTTTCTGATCAAGTGAGAATATTCATCAATCAATCAAAAGCATTAAAGAAATGATGAATGTTCTAGCAAACAAACTTTTGGAGTTTTCTATAAAATAGCAATATAGTTCAGAACCCAGAATCTGAGCACCTCAGCTTAGAGGAGAGAGATGTCCCAGCTAAGCCCCTGAGAGGAAATTTTTCTGGGAGAGGAGTTGTGCATTTTGACCAGAAAATGACCTTGTTCACTCAGAAAGGTCTGAAGATTTGGACTTTCTATCAGTGCCCTAGCCACAGCTTAGGGACCTCCCTGAACTGGTATAGGGAGACAGGACAATCTACATAGAATGGTAAAAAGCAGAATTTTTCAGGCAGCTCAGCAGCAAGCTGTACCACATTTAAAGGAAAAATACTGAGGACTGCAACAAGACCACACCCAGGAGCTGTGAACTATCCCCTTTGTCACATTTGCAGTCACCTTGAGACCATGATCACCTGGACTCTTTGTATAGGTGGCAACGTAATACTCCAGTTTGGGGAGATCCTTGCATCAATTGTGCTTACTCTCTCATCACAGGAAATATCCATTTCTAAAAGTAACTTGAAGTTTGGTTGATCAGTTGGTATCATCTAATAGTTATAGCGAAAAACATATCAGATGAGGGTTCATACATTTTAGTATTAGACATCCTCATCTACTCCCCTCTCCCCAAATCCTCAGGGTTCTCTAGAATCCCTAGGGAAGAAAGAGTAACTGAGTTCTAATAACCTATTCTGCAGTGGTGGTTAGGAGACTATCTCCCACATAATGCATAGTATGTGTTACAATAGAAACACTAAAAGGCAGGTAAACTCAGATCATTGTCCATGATCAATCTTGTTACCAGAGAGTGACTGATTAAACAATTGCCCTTATTCTCTGTAGAGAAGAGGGAGTCTATTAGAGTAGAATGTTGCGTATACTATAAAATCATCTTGTTATCTGACTGATTTTAACCACTTTTTTCTTTGTTACAAGAAAGGATTCAATTGGAATGGCATATATTGTAAAATGAATGGAAATAAATGAAAATGATCAATAAAAAACATAAAATACAAATCAATCTACAAATGTCCTATATATGCACATTATTTTCTTTCTCCTTTTTTCTTGCCTAGTCAAATTTATTCACTGGTCAAAATTATCTAGATGTCCATCATTTTAATGTCTTCTTCAAAGTCTGCCATCGCTTTTAGCTTGATTTTGCCAGTTTAAGAGGTTTTTTGTTTGTTTGTTTTATTTCCAAGAAATAATGTTTGAGGCACACATTTATACCTACACTACCTAGGAGATTTTACAAGACAGACTCCTGCCCATTTTTCCTTTGACTTTTGAGATGTGTCCTTTACAAATCAAAGGCATAAATACAGCTAGGCCCAGTTTTCTTCTCTTTTGAGTGGTCAATTCCTTGTTTCAGTAATTATTTCCTTCATTTTGATGAGATTTAAGGCCAGAATGGATGTTCTTTTCCCCCTACCTTTTGAATTAAAAATTAAAAAAAATAAAAAATCCTTGGCCATAAAGGACAATTAACTATTCATAATAAAACATGTTTAAAGTTAACCAGGTAGAAATTAAGTTGTCTATGCTAGCTCTATCTTTTTCAAGCTATAGAACTTCCAAGCTAAAGAAAATATCCTTAGAATGGTGTCATGTGTAGCCATAATCCAGACATTTCAGGTGTTTGGTAGTGCAATGAATAGATAGTAATAATGAGCAGCTACCTTATTTTTATGCTACTGTTGGTTTCAGAATCCTTTCTTGACATAGTAGTAAATCTGAAGTTAGAAAAGGCATTTAAAATATATTACTCCATGAAATGGAATTACTTATTTCCAGGCACATGAATTTATTTTTGAAGGCAAATTCTATTTCATTTTCTGCTGTTCTCCCCCCCTCCCCCCCACACACACTTTTTGAAAGTTTTGTGCATGAGGACAAAGAAAAAGAATTTACTTTCTACAGATGTGGCTGATAAAACTAAAATCTAATAATTCTGAAGTACATAGGATGTTGCTAGATAGCTATTCAAGAACTGAAGAACTGTAATCTCATGACATGGAAAATGGCACTAATAATACTTGTAATAGAAACTGGAAACCTATTCCAATTATCTGGCATGCAGTCCTGTAAAAACTGTAGACACTAAGTAACATCCCGTTTGCAGGGGAAAGTTATATGATGGCAATGCTTTAAAATTATTATAAAAAGGCAAAAAATTCATTTATCTTGTGTATTTAGATTTCTAAGTTTATCTATATATTGAATAATCAAAATAATGGCATTTAGTCAGTAGTGAAAAGTGGCATTATAAAGGAGAAAGAAAACTATATTTGGCATTTAAAAATTTGAGGTCAAATCCTAGCTTTGTCACTTAGCTAGCTGTTTCACCTCAATCAGATTACTTGATCATTCTCAATTGTTTTCCTCATCTGTAGAATGGGAATAATAATATTTATATTACCTAACTCAACAGGCCCCAGTAAAAATGGCTGGCAAACTGAAAGTGATACAGAAATGTGCTGATTCTTGTTTTGTGTTTGTAAATGTCATGTATTTGGTCTTTAAATACAAGTGTAGGTTAATCAACATCTGAGAATCTACAAATTAGAAAGTACATTGAAGCTTATTTAGGGCATTTTTCTAACGCAATACAGGAATTACTTCTATAACATCACTGGCAGGTGAATCCTCTTTTTCTTAAAAAAAAAAATCACCAATAAAAAATTTCGGGTAATTCCTTTTTGAGGTGGGTCTAATTGCAGAGAGTATTGTTCTTAGCTTTGGAAAGACCCTGTTTTTTCGGGAGCCTCTGACATAGAACAAAGCTAAGGACCAAGCAATGTAGAACACTACCAGATACCCTTCCCCCCACAGGATAATAGAATTTTAGAGTTGGTTAGGACTGTAGCAGCCCTCTAGTCCAGTCCTTACCCCACAAATGAATCACTGACACTAGGCACCTGACAAGGGATCATCTCATCTTTGCCTAAAGGGAAATTAATGGAAATCCAGGACCAATTGAGGCATCCCATTTTATTCTCAACAACTCAAATTATTTGAAAATTTTCCTTTAGATGAAAATGAAATTTGCTTTTTTTTAATGTCATAGGATTATAGATTTAGATCTTAAAGGGACTGTAGACACTGTCATGTCCTGCCCCATAACTCTACAGAATGAAGTCAAGTGAAGTTAAGCAAATTGGCCAAAGTCAAACACCTAGCAAGTCTCTGAAACAAGACTTAACAAGTTCTCCTTAACTCCAAGTTTAACGTTCTATCTACTTTGCCATACTGGCAAACATTGTTTCTCATTCTCTACTAAGGGACCAAATAAGAGACATTTAATTCCAATTTTATCTGACATCTTTTCAAATACCGTACTTGAAGACAACTAATATATCACAACTATGTCTTTTGTTCTCCAGACTAAATGTTAGCAGTTTTTCAACTGATATTCTCTGTTTTCCCTAAAGATGTAATCAACACTCTTTTGGTCATCAAAACATTTGTAAATCACCCTAATGACATATTCAACCAACTCACATTTCACTATTTTATCTATACATGCATTATTAGTGATTGGAAAATGCTTTGCTCAAACCCATATAAATTATTTCTCTAGGAGTCTTCTGATCTATAGACCTATAAAGTAATTTTATTAGAAAACAAAATGCATTTAAATTGCCAAGTCATTTGTAATGAATAAGTATTGGATACTAATTATATTAATTTCTAAGTGTTCAAAAATCATCTATAATATTTTTTTCTTGAATTTTATTGTGGTTGGATGGAAATCAGCTCTATTTCTAAAAGGCAAATAATGAATAAAGGAAAGAAATTGGGTGAAAACCACATCCTGTTGTCTGAAGAAATGTTTGACAATGTCAATGACTGCAATGAAATTAGAAAGATCATTCTATATTTTCACATTGTTCAAACTACTCTTAATTACTATGTTTCCCTGAAAGTAACAGTTCAACCCCCCCCCAAAAAAAGTCTTATGATATTTCATAGATATATTTATATTTCTGTTAAAAAAGGATGACCGATTTCTTGTTTCTTTGGGTCAGGGAGAGGACGTGGAGGGAATATGTAGCTAAGGGAAAGAGAAGAGTCAAGTAGAGGTATTCACTTATTAAAGTTCAATTCACAAATGAATAATAATAATGCATTTTATTTGTATAATAATTCATACTATTCAAAAATTTTTCATATAATTTAAGCCTTTTGCAGAATTTAAAATCTGTATGAAAATCTGTTACAACAGATAGGGCTTATATTATTGTAGCAATCACATTTTATAAATAAGAAAGCTAAGATATAGGGAAGTTAAATAGCATACAAATCAGTGGCACAAATAAAACTAGGCCCTCATTTAAACTTCCTAAAAGAAGAGTCATTTTTTGGAAGCAATCTGTCTGATCTGTGAATGAAGAATGTATCCAACAAAGGTTATATCTTTGCATAGGCAGCTGTTTTTTCATTGTCAGCTATCTTAACATTATTTCCCTACACAATCAATCATATCACCCATGCAATTTATCCAATTGTTTTGTTCAGATGGACAGAAATATTCATCACTCCTTTATAAAATACAAATTAAAGATTATAAGTGCAAAGGCATATTCTGCCCTATATTTACTTTTCAAGGTTTGTATCCTACATCTAATCTTTGCTCAAAGGTTTTCTCTGAGCTTTTTGGTCATAATTTACCTCTGCTTAATATAATTTTATCCCTCTTATTTTCCCAAAATATTGTTCAACTATGTGAAATTAAAGAAACGTTAAGAGTCTACCTGATTCAACCCACTCACCTTAAAAATGAATAAAGGAAGGCCCTGAAAGGTTAAATTATTTGTCAACAGTTACATAAATAGTTTTTTAAAAAATCATGTAGGGACTATAACCCAGATGCTCTGTCACAAAATTATTTTGTCTTTCCACTATACCATAATTATTTCAAAATGTCCTGTTTGTTCACAATGCCTTGGGACTAGAGTAGGTATTTCCAGTTGACAGTGTATAGTATACTAGATCTTAAATGAGAAAGACCTGAATTTAAATCCTGCCTTAAACACATAGCTAGTGCTGTGACTCTGAGCAAGTCACTTAACCTCTATCTGCCTCAGTGTCCTTATTTGAAAAATGGGTTTAATAACAGCAACTACATTCCAGGGTTGTTGAGAGGATCACATGAGAAAATATTTGCCAAGTGTTTTGTAAGCCCTAAAGTGCTATAAGAATGCCAGCTATTACAAATGTTAGCTACTGAAAAGAAAATGATAAAAATAAAGCAGTGCTCACCCTGAGAAAGAATGTATCATGTTGGCAGAAACATGTAGACATAGATGCATATCATGCTTGACTCTATCTCTCAGTTGGGGTTTCGTTGTGTCCCCATAGGTTCTTTTGTATCTTGAAGGTGTGGGGGAATCTCTTCATTCTATCATTTACTTAAACTTCCACTGGTTTATTCACCTAGTGACCTATAATCTAGTTACATTTAATCATTTAACATTGGATTTGATTGTATAAAAGGATATTTACTTCAAAAGCAAGAATGACTATATAATGATTTTCCCCAAAACCTAAATATATAATCCATATACTATGCTGGTCTTGCAGGTACAAAAGGAAGGTGAATTAAGTTCATAGCTTAGCTCACTTCCTACCAAGCATTAATCTTAACCAAGTTCATATTCAAATCTGTCAGTGCCAACATCTGCTGGGCCAGAGTTCTAACCCTGTGCTTCTCATGGCTAAATTGCTAGGCTGGCTACAACATCCAGTCTGGGTTCTTGGACTCCTGGATCCCAAATGCACACATTTTCAGGCCAAATCAGAGGTTCCACTGTCTACACCCAGATAAACAAAAAATCCAAAAATTCAAAGCCATTTCTTGGGGCCACAAGGACTAAAGGGTGGGATGAAGGAGGTAGCCCTCAGCATCTCCCCCTGCCTCTCCCCAATTCCATTTACCCTATCCTGAAAGTAAAGAAGTTATAAACTTTACCATCCTATGTAAATGTATTCAAAGTCCTAGGGCTATTATAAAGATTCTAAGAGTTTCAGTTATATAACAAATGGAAAAAAGACCTTCTCCCAACCACATGGTAGGATAAAAGTATCTTCCCTGGAATATATTGCATCCAAACAGATGTAATATGCAAATAAGTCTGACCCCATTACATAAGTAAATAAAAGACCATTTTAAAACAGGTACAGAGTAATTTCAATAAGGAATAAGCAGAGATAGCTGCTAAGAAAAGAACACTAATGACTTTTTGAGCTGGAAAGAGCCTTAGAGATTAAACCCAGTCTCAGAACTACTTAGAGCAGGGGGTTTTAAACTGAGATGCATGACTTGGAAAAAAAAAAAATTATATAATTATTTCAACATAATTGGGTTTCTTTGTAATCTTGGGTATTTTGTATTATGCATTCAAAAATATTATGAGAAAGGGTTTTTACATTTCAACAGATTGCCAAAAGGGCACACGATACATAAAAGGCAAAATAAGAAAACACACACATACGCACACACATGCCACAATCCTGACTTAAAGGCCAAACTGGTAAGCCATACAGTAGTATAGTAGTTATATAGTAGTTATATATTTTTTACATAAAATTGGTTAAACTTAGTAACTTACCCACTTAACGCCATATTGCATTGAACCAATGATCCTAAAAATCTAGGAGAAATTTTATATCTTTGCTTATCCATTCTCAACATTTTCTTTTCATAACATTTCATTAGCTCCTTGATATCTATTTTATGCTGCATGTAAAAAGACAACACAAAGCATGGGAAGTGTGGCATTAATCACTCATTTTTCCTACTCTTTCACAATTTGGAAAATGCCCCAATGATAATTATGCCTCCTACAAGACCTTTGAGTACTGAAACAATCCTTTTTTTTTCCCCTTTGAAAGATCCCTTTGCATCCAAGAGCAATAAATTCAAAGCCAATAAAATGTATCGAAACTTTGTTCAGTCTCTGGAAGGGGAATTGTAAAATATCTAATCAATACAGAAATATTATATGGCAGAATCCCCTCCCCCCCAACAAAAGAAAGCATCTTGTCCTATAGGAATGTTTGCCACAATTTATGAATAGCTCTGATTTGTCATCACCCTTCCATGGTATCTGGAAGGGAGGGAGGAGCAATCACAAGGATTCATTCACGTTTGGCTGTTTCCTGGCAACCAGAAACACTAAAGATACTTGTTTAAGACCCTTTCCTCACTTCAGTTTCTTTCTGCAAGTATACATTCCTATAGCGTATAGCCTAGGAAAATCTAAACTCGTTGCTAGGCAACACCAAGGCAATAGAGGTAGACACAGAGAAGATTCACTTGGATCAAGTGATTAGCCAAAGAAGTTAAAATATGAAGTAATGTTTCAGAATAAGGTTTCTACTAAAAGAAAAGAAGATAGAAATAAAAGTGAACCTTACAAAGGTAGATTCAGATCTAGGATAATTTTGCTCTGCAGTGCTTCATTCTTTTTGTTATTAGAGAGTGAAAATGAAATTAACATAAAAGAAACTGTAGATATTTAGAAATGTAAATGTTTCTGCTATTTTTTTGTTTATTAAAATTGAATTCCTGTGGATTTTTAATGCTGCTAAATATTAAAGAACAATAGAAAGATGAATTTCTATAAAGGAGAAATGAATCTTGTATGCTGGACCAATGAAAAATTTCTGAGAGTATAATCAGGAAACATTTTGGCATTTTTAATAAATTATTTTCATGACTTGGTGGCTGTAGATGAGCCAAATGTCATAATGTTACCTGGCAGCCTGTTAGGTCCACCTGAATAACCAACATTCTGACTTCTTGTATGTGCTGGATACTAAAGTACGTAGGACTCAGTGTCTTAGATGAGTTCTTGGCACCTGAATTTATTTTCAATCAGCAGAACAAAACTAAGTTTTTCCTTAAGGAAGTTTGATATACTTTGCCTCTCTTTGTGGAGCACATCTCTCAAGTGGTGGGGCAGGACAAATTGGGAGAGGGTGGGGTTGAAAGCCTTCTTAAAGAGAAGCCTGGACAATATCAAATATGATTTAGTCAGTAAATGGGATAAGGTAAGGCCAATTAACATAGGTGACTAAATATCTTGTATGGAAGGAGGGAAAACATAAGAAATTCCAGAAAGGATAGTGCAGCCAAATAGTAAATTTCAAAATCTGGTTGTATGCTCCCTGAGATTGTGACGTCACTCATCTTTCATTGTTGAAGATGGCATCATGATGTGCTGGATGGTGCTTTGAATTATGGGACCAGGCCTAAGTTTGGAATTTCTCAAGTCCCTTCTCCTTTTTTTCCACACCCCTTTTCTCCAACCAGGGAAGGAATAGTCTAGCTTCATGGGCCTTTGGTAACTCGTGAGCTCTACCTAAGGCTATGGTGATAATGAAGTTCAAGGTGAAATGCCCTATATTCTGATAAATGCTCTACTTTCCACCTTCTTGTACAGCCTTCTATTTTGAGCCCAATTTCCTCTCAAACTGCATCTACTACCAGGTCTCCTTCTGTTCAGTTGCTAAACTTGAGCAATGAGTCTTTCGTTTTCTTCCAAGATTATAAAAGAGATAAAAACTTTATCAATTAGGAAGCAGGGGAATGTGTGGCTCTGGATGTTCACTCCATGAGGCCTTCAGATCTCCTCCCTTTTCCCTCGAGAAAGAAGGAATTTGCTATAGCATATACATATAATTTATAGAGATAGAGAAATAGATAGCAATGGGGGCTCTTTATTTTAAACTAAGATGCATAAATGATGTGGCATAGTGGCATAGTGGATAGAGCACTGAACTCGGAGTAAGGGGGATCTGAGATCAAATGTTACATCAGTTACTTCCTACCTGTGGGATGCATAATAGGTATTATACAGAAAACTGCTGAAATAACGATCATAATAATCATGATGCTTCTGTGTTTGAGATTGTCAAACATCCTTGCCAAATTTAAAGTAAACATCCTTACAAACAACAATCATCTTTATTTTTTTCCTTTCCTCATATACAAGCTTAGTGATTGTAACTGTATGTCTTGTTTTGGATGGGGTTATGTTTCAAAAAGACATTTTATTTGAAAAAAAAACCCATAAAAATTGTCTATTCCTGTATGTCCATCTACACATATAGTAATAAACGAGCAATTTATTAAAGTCTCCACTATATATTAAGCATAGTACTAGTTAACAAGGAATACAAAGAAAGAAAAGAAACAACCCTTACTTACATTCTCAAGTGACTTACATCCTAGTAGAAGAAAAATTTATGCTTGTAGAAGTATAACATTTGTGTGGCCTCATATGGGCATGTGGACATTAAAATGCTATCTAGGCTGGCTTCCTCATCACAAGTCGGTCTTGAACTAGCAGATATAAGCTTGCATAGAAGGATCACTGCCATATATGTACACTCAAATTCTCTTGGGGATCTTGGGGAAGGCCTGTTACAGAGAAATTTCCTCCCCAAACTCACCATGTTAGCTTTTTATCACCTTCCATAGGGTTTCCATTTAAAGAAATCAACCTACCATAAATGATGACACATATAAATCTTTAAAATAACCATTTCCTAATTAATAAGACAAAAATGAAGAATAATGAAATTGCTGTTAAACATTTATCAAACCAAATTCAGGCATAATGAATGCATTTTAATTCACACATAAACCTGGAGTACAAGTACAATCTTTCACCAAGGCACTGGTATCTGTGAGAATAAATGGGCACACATTTGCAAAAATCTACCAGAGACACACCTTTGGGAGGAAATCATGTTCAAAGTAATTCACAATTACTGCCTTGATAACTTTAATATACTTAAGAACATCTGTATCAAACAAAATTACTTCTCTGGTGACTGTTGGTTCTCACAGTTACTCCATCTAGGCAAATCTTTCTTCTATTCTCTATGCTTCAAAGTATTTATAAACTTTGTCATCTTACAATAATCCTCAAATATACCTTGTAAAATATATACCTGTCAAGTTGTCTATATGCAATTTCCTTTAAGGCAGAAAATATCAAAGATTATCAGGTTGGATCTTTCTGACCACTGAAGAATTATAACAGCTGTTTACTCACCATGATTCTGTTTTGTCCAATTAGACAGCAAAGTAGCTGAGGCTGATTGAGTGAGGCAAGCAAAAGTAGTGGGTCAAAATTTTGGGCTGTCCAAAAAGATGTCAGCCTCTCTTTCTATGCATCAAAATTACTACAAAATCTATTTTTCCTTTTTTTGAAAAAATTTTCTCTCTAAAACTGGAGAGAGAGACAGAGAAAGAGAGAGAGAGAGAGAGAGAGAGAGACAGAGAGAGACAGAGAGAGAGAGAGACAGAGAGAGAGAGAGACAGAGAGAGAGAGAGACAGAGAGAGAGAGAGAGAGCAAAGGGAAACAGACTTTATCTCTCTTAAGATCCAGGTGGTTCTAAAGGACAATAGCTATATTTCAATGAGTTTCAGTCTTTATCCAGCTGGTCTCATCACCTGACTGTTCCTGCTGATAATTTTTGCAAATGGCTCCAACAAAACTGGTTTTAGACCCCCTGCTGAATCATTCTCTCTTGTCAGAGTCTTCTGTCTCTGCAAAAATCACAGCCTCAACTTCAATCTCTATACTTTAAAGGAGTAATTAATGAATTTAATCAGAGCCTCCCAGTAGTCAGTGATCTTCACTTAAGAAGTAACAACTCACCAAGTTACCCTTTGAAATCACCAGAATTTATTTAATCTTAATATACAGAGAGTTTTGTGTTTTATTTCTGTTTTGTTTAGTTTTTTGAATTTTACATTCTAAATTTAGTCTTAAAACTGTTACATAAAAATGAGCTAAGGGATCAAAATGCCCTGCAGATAAAACAATCAGTTCTCAAAATTGTCTTCAATCACACTCTGTCCTTGAAAATCTTGTTTCTTAATACTCATATTATGTCAGTTTTTAATAAATAGTTTTTTTTTTCTTTTCTATACAACCAAATTGTTCACATACAAATGAGGTATTACCCTACAAGCTTCATGAGGGAATTTAAATTTTAATATTTATGCCAAAATTAATTTCCTGTACAAAACTATTCAAACCCAACTGACATATCAGTTTCTTACATAGATATTTTAGCAGTTTCTATTAATCCAAAAGTATTTTCTTACTCTTTTCATGCATCAGAATTTTATTTATGAAAGAGGCAATATACTGCATCCTTTCCAATTAATTTAACATGTTTCTTTACACACACACACACACACACACACACACATACACACACACAATTTTCTATGCCTTTAAGCATTAAATTGACCTATATTAAAGGGTAGTATGTTAAAAAAGGGATTACTTTAAAAAGTATATATGAAAATAAGGATAAGAACTGCACCTGTGGTTTCATTGGCTTATGGAACTCCCACACGAGAAAACTCCTTTACCAAGGCAGGTTGACAATGCCTCTGTAACTCATCACCTCTGAGTAGATTGTAGTCTAGCCCAGGCAGAGGTTGTATGACTTGTCCAGTCATACAGACAGTTTATACTAAATGAACAACTTGAGTTCAAATATTCCTGACATGAAGCTCAATTCTCTATTGACTACACAACACTGGCTATTGTAAACATATAAAACATATTTTTGAAAACCTGGCTATTGGGAGCAGTTGCCAGGGGCGGGGGTTAGGGGGGAGTAGATAGATTAGTGGCTGGAGGGCTCATATAGAAATTGGCCCTTGAGCTGAGTTATGAAAAGATCTAGAAATTCTAAACATTTTAATTTTTTTCAATTATATGTAAAAACAATCTTTAACATCCATTTTATTAAATTTTGAGTTCCAAATGTCCTCCCTCCTTCTGTACAATTCCCTCTCATTGAAAAACCAAGCAATTTCATGTTATGCATTGCAATAGTGCAAAACACATTTTTTTACATTAGTCATGTGAAAAAAAAAAATCAGTTCCCCCCCCAAAAAAAAAGGAAAAGAAAGTTGTGTTTCTTTGTTTGAATTCAGGCTTCATCAGTTTTCTCTCTGGAGGTAGATATCATCATTACAAGTCCTTTGAAATTGTCTTGGATCATTATATTGCTGAGAATAACTATGTCATTCACAGTGGATCATTGTACAGTATTACTGTTACTGGGTACACTGTTCTCCTGGTTTTGCTGACTTCACTTTGCATAGGTTCATGTAAGTCTTTGCAGGTTTTTCTGGAAGCATCCTGCTCATCATTTTTATACCATATTAGTATTCTGTTAAAATCATATGACACAATTTGTTCAACAATTCCATGTTTATGGGCATCATCTCAATTTCTAATTCCTTAGCACAAGAAAAAGAGTCACTATTTTTTTGTATGTAGAGGACCTTTTGATTTTTTTTTTTAATTTTTGATCTCTTTGAGATGAAAATACCAGACCTAGTAGTGGTATGCATGGTTTTATAGCCATTTGATCATAGTTCCAAATTGTTCTCCTGAATGATTGGATCAGTCCACAACTCCACCAACAATGTATCAGCATCCCACTTTTCCTGTATCTCCTCCAACATTTGACATTTTCTTTTTTTCTGACATATTAACCAATCTTATAACCATAAGGTGGCACCTCCAAATTGATTTAATTTGCATTTTTCTAATGAGTAGTGATTTAGAGCAGTTTTTCACATGACAATAGATATCTTTTATTTCTTGTTCTGGATACTGCCTGTTCATATCTTTGACCATTTATCAATTAGGGAATGAGTTTTATTGTTTTAAATTATGCTCAGTTTTTCATATATTTGATAAATTAAGCCTTAATCAGAGAAACTTCTGTAAATTTTTTTCACACTTATGAATACTAACCATGTATTTCCCTCTACCCAATTTTCCCATTTCCCACCCCACCCTTTGTATGTGTGTTGCTGATTTCCAAGCTTGTCCTGGGGGCTGCAAATGTTCAACTCTTTCAAACTGATATCTAAGAAGAGGTGTTGTCACTACTCTCCTGGCATGTGATCTGCTTTGTGAGTGACTGTAAGCACTCTTTTCTGACCTGGAAGTAGACCAGGTTCCTCTCTCCCCTGAGACTGCAAGCTCCAGTGTGTTTGTGTTCCTCCTCACCCTTTGATTGAGACCCAGATTTGCATATGGACAATGAGACAGAGTCCTGCACCAAGGTCCAGTAAAAGAGACCCTGTAATCTTTTTATGACCAGTTGTCTTACCCTCTTATTATATGTGTGCTGAGAACTCCAGAAGCCACAACTGTGATTAAGTTGCCACAAGGCCTGCTGCTAGCTTGCCAGGGCAGCATACCCTGGGCTGCACTCCACTCTCACCCAAAAGAGAAAGGCTTTTGGCCAGGATATTTTTGTTGTTGTTTATTCATTTTGATACTCTATTTCATGACCTTTAATTTTATAGCACGGTTGAGCCCAGCTCCCATTATGAAGGGGACATTGTACCAAGCTTCAGATGATTTGTTGTTGGATTTTCTCTCTCTCTCTCTCTCTCTCTCTCTCTCTCTCTCTCTCTCTCTCTCTCTCTCTGTCTCTGGCTGTCTCTGTCTCTGTCTCTGTCTCTCTGTCTCTCTGTCTCTCTGTCTGTCTCTGTCTCTGTCTCTCTCTCTCTCTCTCTCTCTCTCTCTCTCTCTCTTTCTCTCTCTCTCTCCCTCTTTCTTCTGCTGCATCTGAGACTCACTCTGGGCTGCACTCCACTCTCACCCTAGAAGAAAAGGTCTTTCTTGCCAACCTTGTAAGTTGTCTTGGGATACAAAATTGTTTTGTCCCACCTTTTGGTTTCTCCTGCCACTCTAGAATTTGTTTTGAAGCATTATGATGAGTCAAATGAATCCCTATTTACTCTGTCATCTTAATATGACCCTCAAAACAAGAGATTCTAAAAGGCATGGATGAGTTGGGAATACATTCCAGCATGGAAAATAGGCAATATAAAGATATAGAGATGAGAAATTGAATGTATGTTGTGAGGAACAATAATTAAATCAGTTAAGAATCAATCTGATACAGAGGAAGGAATGGTGCTGGAGATTATGTCTGAATTCAAAACCTGTCTCTGATGCTTACTACAGAAGTAACTTTAGATGAGTCACTTACTCTCCTATTTTCATTTTCTTCATCTACAAAATAATGCCATTGAACTATATAGTTTCTAAAGTTCCTTCCGTCTTAAAATCTTTGTTCTAATGATCATACAGTGGCCAAAGATAGTTAATATATGAGACTAAAAATGAGATTAGAGTCTTGCAATGCAGGGAATTGGATCATAGATTTAGAAATGGAAGAGGTCTTCGTAGTCATCTAGTTCAACCCCTTCCTATTTTCCAGGTAAGGAAATGAGATCTGAAAATATTTAGTGATGCCCAAGATCACACAAATTTAGTAAGTGACAAAGTCAATATTTGATCGCTTGTTCTCTGACTACAAATCTGATGATATTTTATCCACTACACCTTTCCCCCCTTTTCCTGCCCCCTCACCTTGCCAGTTCTCCTTTATGTGTTGACTTCCTCAAAAAAATTAAAGCTCCTTGATGGTAGAGACTGCCTTTTTGGCTTATATCTGTATCCTCAGTGACTAGGATAGTGTTTGAAATATATTTTGTTTAATAAAGACTGTTTCTCAGGAGCTTGCCATTAATTATATTCTTAGAGAGTTTCAGGGGACACTGAATGTATGCATGCATGTATCCATGCATGTATGTATGTGTATGCATGCATGTATGTATATGTGTGTATATTGGTATACATATATATGCATGCATATATGCATGCATACATATAAATATGTCTATTCCATTGGCTGTCTCTGTACCCAAACTTAAACTCTGATATTTGTATTTAACCTTCTAGGAAAGGCAGAAGAGCTAAACAGAAGTCAGACGCAATACATCATGTAAAGAGCTCTGTTAAGAGAATGACATAGATTAGGTTGTTCTTTGGTACAGCTGAGCTCACATAAATATCAGTTTGCTGCAGGAAACATTCATCTAGAAATTCTAGGTGTATTCACTTCAGAGAGAAAATGAAGAATTCATGCTCTCATTTCTTTTATATTTCTCCAAACCTGGTTAGGAAATCACTAATTAAGAATTGTATATTAATAAATTAAGAGAATACAAGGAAAACATCTTTAAAAATTTTCCTAGAAATTATTTCTATAATGCTCTTATTGCTAATTATTAACATCTCCTTAGTTTTTGGCATATTATCTTGCCAATACTTCTGGCCATCCTTCTGAAGTTAAGTATTTCAAAATATATTTTTTCACTCTATTTATTGCCATAGCTTCACATTTTGAAGAATGTTTATTTGTAATTTTACCTAATAAATTTGGAGGATCTTATGGATGAGGTGAACTTTGAATAATCCATTAAAAGATTAGGAGATTTACAGTATATATAGAAGATAATGAGGAGAAATATATGAAGAGAAAATGGTATAAGCAAAGGCAAATCCTTGGGGTGGCAGGAGGGGAGAGTGGTGGGAATCAACAATTATGGAAGTATTACTTAGGAGTATATTATGTACCAAGAACTATGCTAGTATAAGAAATGTGAACACAAAAAGTTTATGGTCCTGATCTTGAAGGAGCATACATTACTAAGAGAGATGATCTACAAGTGATTACCTATAGGTTATATATAAATTATATACTGTGTATTGGAGTGGGGGAAAGGTCTCACTAATAAGTGGTAATTATATTCAGGGGACAAGAAGGTCGGTTTTTCTAAACAGATGTTAAATACAATATACAGATAGAGAATTTAATAGAAAGCTAGTTTAGAGTCACATAGAGAAAGTCTGTACCTGCAAGACAAAAAAATTTGAAAGTTTATGGTTAGTATAGACTTTTTTCTTTCTTTCTTTCTTTCTTTCTTTCTTTCTTTCTTTCTTTCTTTCTTTCTTTCTTTCCTTCCTTCCTTCCTTCCTTCTTTCTTTCTTTCTTTTTCTTTCTTTCTTTCTTTCTTTCTTTCTTTCTTTCTTTCTTTCTTTCTTTCTTCTTTCCTTCCTTCCTTCCTTCCATCCTTCCTTTCTCTCTTTTTCTCTTTCTTTCTCTCTTTCTTTCATTCTTTCTTCTGTGCTAAGTACAGTGTATAAAAAGTAACAAAAGATGATTCCTGCCTTCAGGGCACTTATAATCTAATGCACAGCAACATACAAACAAACAAATACAAAGCAAGGCATGTAAACAAATAAGTAGTTAATTAAGAGAGGGTAGCCACAGGAATGGAGAGGGGTCAGGAAAGGCTTCCTGTAAAAGACTGAATTTTAATTAGGACTTGAAGAAACACAGGGAAGTCAGTAGGTGGAGTTGAAGGTGGTGCATGTTACAGGCATGGGGAAAGTCAAAAAACTACCCAAAGCCAAAAAAAAAAAAAAATGGCTGTCTTTGTCATCGAACACCAAAGATCCATTGTCACTGAATTAAGAAGTACTTTTAAAGGTGTTTTTTTTAACATAGGAGTAACATTATTAAAGTTATAATTTAATTAATCAAAAAGCATTTATTAGGCCCTTAATATATGCCAGGCACTATGCCTTAGCTTGGTACTGAGGATATGAAAAGAGGCAAAAGATAGTCCCTGTCCTAAAGGAGATTACAGTTTAGTGAGAGAGACAACATGAAAGCAAAAAATTTTATATCTATACACACACATATATACATATACACATACATGCACATATACATATATTTACATACATGCATGCATATGTATGTAATTGTATATACACATATGCCTAGTGTGTATATATATGTGTGTGTATATATAATACATACATATATATAAAGAGGGGGGGAGGGGAGAGAGAGAAAGAGAGAGAGAGATTATATGCAGGATAAATGACAAATTATTAAGAGGAAAGGCATCAGAATTAAAAAGTGGTTCAGGAAGTCTACCTCAAGAAGCTGGGATTTATTTGGGTATTAAAGGAAGCCAGAGAAGTCAGTAGTGGGAGTTAAGAAGGGAGAACATTCTGGGCATGGAGGGTCACCAGAGAAAATATCCAGAACCTAGATGAAGTATCTTGCTTATGGGATAGTCAAAAGGCCAGTGTCACTGGTTCAAAGAGTACATGTTGGAAACAAGGTATAAAAAGCTGGAAAAGTAGGATGGAGCTAGGTCTTGAAGAGGTTTTAATAAAAACAATAACCTGGTTGTGGTTATTGGTCAAAATTCATGACCAGAGGTCTGCAAGTGGCCCATAAAGCTCTGGAGAGCTCCTGAAGCAGTTTCAAAATACAATTAAGCAATATTTAACAAAATGCATGCAAATACAATACAACACCGATAATATTAGCTCGTTGTTTTACAAATCATTACACAGTTAGCAGGGTTCCCTTCTTATTTGTGTTTAACTGGACATGATCTTTTTGATAGGACAGACTACAGGAAGAGATACAAAGTCTAAGACATGCAAGAATTCAGATATGTTGTAGTAAGGGATTGAAATAAGAAGGTGGAACTTAGAATGAAAGACATATCAGAGTATCAAATTTGAAGTTGTAATCTACAAGACAAGGTGTCATTGTTGCTGCTGTTGTTGTTCATCCTTCATTTTCAAAGACTACCAATGAGGTAATGTCCTGACTTGCACATCAGTGGGAATAAAATGAGACAGAATTGTGCAAATTTGTTACCCTTACTTTCTCTTCCAGGGTAATTGAAGTCCAGTGGCAGTGGCAAGACAAAAGTCAAGATGATTGGCAATGGCCTGAGATACAACGGATGATCATGGTGTCTTCCATGTCTGAACAAAGTCTAAAGAATCCATGGTGCCTGCTTCAGCCACTTTCATGGCCATTAGAATAAATTGTTCTCATCTACCCATTCCTCCTGCAGAAGTCTTCATATGCTTGGGTTAGCCATCCCCTTGATTTACCAATGAGTTTGAATCCAATTGGTTACCTTCAACATGGTTTAGTCTGTCTGCCAAATTGGTTTTACTGAGGTATAAATGATATATGATAAATGATAAATGGTATAATGAGCTAGAAAAGCTATAATTCCTTAGAGCCCTAGGTGAGAGTATGCTAGACAAGATATGAGTATGTGTTGAGAAGAGGATTTTTATTGAATTCAATAATTCTGTAGTGAGGAATAATTTCAAAGCTTTAATCCTGGGTGACTCTTGACATTAACAGAGATAGGGAAGTTATGAGGAAAATATCATTTTTAACTTATTATTTTAAAGTTAATTTCATTTTAGTCATGTTGAAACAGAGGTGCAAGCAAAGTATTTAAATGGAGATCTTCAATGTATCCCCATTTCCTATAGGATAAATGTCATTCAAGGTTGTTTTACAATATGATGTCTACCAGAGAGGCAGCCTGGTGTAGCATTAATAACCTGAGATTTGGAGTCAGAGTAATTAGGTTTAATACCAACCCTAACATTACTCCCTGTGTAACTTTGGGCCAGTCACTTAAAAACTCAGCCTTAGCTTCCTGTTTTGTACAATTAGAAGAATAGATTAGATGAGCTCTTAGGACCAGCTCTACACTGTGAATCTATGATCCTATTACCTACCTTAGTTCAATATGGTCAGTAGAGTAGAGAAAGAATAGTAGATGGAACACAATTTTTGAAAAAAAAACCAGAGTAGTAAGGCTAGAACTTAGAGTGTTTAGAGAGGAGGCCAGAGAAGGACTAAATTGTGAAGAGCTTTTAATGTAGGGGCAATTTAGGAGAATCTGTAGTTTAGGAAATTAGCTATGAATACTACGTAAAGGATAGATTTGAGTTGGGAGACGTTTGATTCAAGAAGGCCAATTAGGAAACTCTTATAGTCCACAGAAGAGGTCATAAGAATTTGAATTAAGGTAGTAGCTGTGGAAGTTGAAGATTTGGATTTCTTTTGAGATATAAACAAGTTTAGTTGACCGATTGAGTATATGAGATGAGGAAGCAATTATCATGCCATGATGGTGCCCTTGAAACTAAAACCAATATTCAGAAGTGTAGGTTTGGGGTGGGAGGTAAAAGATGAGTCTTTGTGTGTGTGTGTGTGTGTGTGCATGTTAACTTTGAAATATCTACACAATATAAATAAAATTTTCAACAGATAGTTGGTAACACAGGACTGAAATTTTAAAAATTACTAGCATTGTAAAAGGAGAAGCAGGAGTCATCTAATGATCACCATAGGAGTTGATATCACCAATAGAGAGTAAGTATAGAAAAAATAAAATGGCTCAGGTTACAGTCTTGGGCTATATGTGTAGTTAGTACACATCACACAAGTGAAAAGAACACCAGTGAAAGATATTAACAAGGTGAAGTCAGAGAAATTAGAGGGGAACAAAGAGAGAATGCTATAACAAAAGCCAAAAAACAAATAAACAGAGTACACAGAAAATAGAGTATACAGAAAATAAGATAATAAATAATGTCAAATAATAATAAATAATGTTAAACAGTTGCTATCATTCATTCATTAAGAGGACCAAAATGACATCATTATGCTAGAGTCATGTTACAGTGATTTCAAATGTGACTCATCAGACCAATATGAGCTTGAAATATTCTACCACAGGTTGGACACAAATAGTACATGTAAACATTAGGGGTGAAATCTCTAAATTTGCACATCTTACATTTCTTTTTCAGCTACTTCAATTCTGCTTTGCTCATAGAGCTCAGCACCTTATCTGATATGGGAACACAATGCTGAGCAGCCCTGTGTCAGTGATTCCTATGCCACACAATCAATTCCTAAGTTGTTAACAGAGACCTTTATAATGTCCTTGTATTTCTTCTTCTGACCACCATATGAACACCCACTCTGTGGGTTTTCTGCATAAAATAGTCTTTTTGGCAAGCATATGTTTTGCATTTAAACAAGGTGGCCAGCTGTAATAGTAAGGGAATTTGAAAATCTACCCCGCCCCTTGGTAGGTCTGGAGTATTTGAAGATCTTCCCTGCCCCTTAATGGACCTCACTTGGAGCCCAACAAGAGAAACTTGCTTTAGGGGAGGCTTGTTTTTCAGGGAGGCCCAGACTTTTTGTTACTTTGTTATTAGGCAGTGAGTCATGTAGGTAGTGATGTCCTCTGCCCCTGAAGAAGGCTATATCTATATTTACCTCTACCTCTACCTCTACTTCTACCTCTACCTCTACATCTACCTCTACCTCTATCTACCTCTACCTCTATCTCTACCTATGTAGATGTAGATAGATAGAGATAGAGATAGATAGATATAGATACAGGTATAAGAATAGCCATAGAGATAGAGATAGATAGATATACACATATACACACTTATATGTATATATGTATAATATGTGTATATATGTACATATGTGTGCATATGTATATGTACATACACATATATGCACATATGCATACATACACAGACACATAGACAGGCACGTGCATATGCATACAAGTACACGTGTGTGTGCATAGACATACATACATACACACACATACACGTGCGTGCGCGTGCGCACACACACACACACACACACACACACACACACCCTGAGGCGAGGTTTTGCTTTGGGGTTCACTTCTGGGAAGAGTTCTATGATTTGGCCAGGGGTGCCTCCAGGTAGCCACTGAGTTCTCCAGCTTTGAAAACCCAGATGTTGATGTTTCTCTCTCTGGTAACTATGTATGTTTGTAATGGTCAGACAGCTAGAAGCCCTGTCTCTTGGTCTATTGAATTGTGTTATTTTCTCTGTATTTTTTGTCTGCTTATAATTTCTGTTTGTATTTTCTGAAGGTCAGGGTGCTGACCTTTTCCTCTGAACTGAGTGAATGATATATGTGTTTCATTAAAGTAAGATTGTTAACCCTTTTTGAGCTGCTTTCCTTTAGAAAAGCAGATCAGAGAATCTGTGCTAGCAACCATCCTGGGTATGCCAGCGTGCTTGCTGTTTCACCAGCCCATCAGCGTTGCCTTATCTGAAGTAGAGTTTGAATGCTTGGCTGTTTAGTTTGAGAAAGGACCTCAGTGCCTGAAATCTTATCCTACCAGTTGATCTTCAGAATCATCCTAAGACAATTCAAATGGAAGCGATTCGGTTTCCTGGCATGGTGCTGTTAGATTTTCCAGGTTTCACAGTGATTAAAATGAAGTCATTATTTAACAAGTATTAATTATTAATTGACTTAATTGTTGTAAAAGATTGTCTATCATATCCACTCATCATGTTCTCTGCATTATCATAATGTGTGTATTGCACTAAAGAGTATAATTATTCTAAAGAGTTCAACTTTTAAAATTAAATATTTAATTATGCACTTTTAGTCTCTTTTATGGTTATACCTTGCTTCTGATATTAATTAATCAGTTTGGGATTCTTTGTTTCCTAGTCTTTACTTCTGGCATACCTTTTTGGATTAAACATAACCTTTACAAAGAGAAGCATAGAAGAAGAAAGGAAGAAAAATTTCAACTAAATCTCTGACGTGCTACTACTTCTAGTAAAGCAAAAACTAAATTAAAGAAGGAAGTTAATTTTACCAGTTAGCATGGGAATAGAGCACTTGATATGGAGTCAGCAACACTTAAGTTTGAATCCTGCCTCTGTGACTTTGGTCATGGTATTTAATTCCTCAACCGCACTTTTGTCATTTGCAAAGTAAGGATAATAATAGCATCAATTTCAAAGGTTTTTTGTGAGGATTTCATGTTACAATATTTGACAAGTTCTTTGCAAACCTTAAAGTGTTATTTGTGTTGGCATTATCATTATTATTATTTGAATTTTCCATTCAGCATTTATATTTTAGCTACTATTCACTTGAATTCTTTAATTGGGATGAAATGAGTTCATTCATTCTGTGACCTTATATTGAGAGATTTCCATGCTCTTAGAGAGTATCAACCCTTGCTCCTTCCCACATATGATATTAACCTTCAATTTTTTTTTTTTCTGGCTGAGTGGTGCCAGAGAAAAAAATTAGTCTATGTAAGATGGGTATATGGAAGAGTGATTTCACTGAATTCAGTTACTGGTCCTGCAGAGAGGAAGAAACTTATCTCTAGTTTGAACTTCACCCAACCCTGGAGCTCAAAATGTCTTGAGAAATGACTGATGTGATGAATACAAGGCAGGGGCCAGAAATGTGTTAATGACTGAAAATGGTTGCCATGAGGAAAGGTTATAGGAATTGAAATTATTTCCCTGGAGAAGTGGAGAAAAAGAGAACTGTTTAAGAACTGGCTTGAAGTACATGAAGGGTAATTACATAGAGGATGGTTCCTATCTTTCATCTCTACTTAGGACATTAAAAAAAAAAAGATAGTGAAATGAGATTAAACTGCAATAAGAGAAATTTCATTTAGATATAATGTAATTCAAGTAACAATGAACTCAATTCCCGACGGTCCAGGGACAAGCCAAGGAGCACCAAAAGTTGTTCAGAGAATGCTGATGACCTCTGCTTATAACCCATTTCTTTCATTTCCAAAAACTTTCTGCTAAAGATGATAATCATTATGTATTGTAATCAGGTAAATTATTCTATAAAAGGAAACAGCATTGGAAGTTGATAGAGAAGTGTTATTTTTAAAATAAATGAATAATTGAATGTATTCAGATAGGCATTTTTAAAAGAAAAAAATGTAAAAATAATAAAAGTAGAAAAGTTATTCATTTGCCAAAGCAATTAAAATTCTCCTTTTTATATTGCTCTCAACTGAAATAAAAGTATCTCCTTTGGAAGATACAATCACAAAGTGGTAGCCCATTATTACAGATTCCATTGTGTATGACAAAATAAAATATTATTAAAAATCAATTCACCATTTCCTATTTAGTATTACCAATAATGTCACTGAATGAAAGCATTGTTTATCATAAGTTCAGAAGAGAGGAGAAAATATTTTAAATAAGACTTATTGTTGTTTTAGATGCTGTTTAGGGATTCTTTTTTTCCTTAGGTATATTTAATATCTGATGCCACACCACCCAAAGATAGGCTAGATTATTTGTTAAATCTATTGTATTTGATAAACATTTCATTACACAAAACTCATATGTTCAAAATTCAATGGAATTATTTGAAACCATGATTGTGATTCTGACTGATATTTTATGTTTTGAAATTCAGTTAAATTCCTAATAGACTACCATTTGGAGCAACTGGGACATTTTAATGGAAGGTGCATTATTTAAAGTTATTTATACTTACTTATTTTTACTCCTCCAATCTTTAGAAGACTGTCGTTTTTTTAAAACAGTATCTTGCTAACAGTTTATTCTCTTGTTGTTGCCTTAGTAATGTAAACATATATATATATATATATATAAACATATATATGTATGTATGTGTTTTAAGACGATGAACTAATATGATATTAAGGCATTTTTTTTCCATTTTCATTTTCTAAATTGAGAGCACTGAAACTATTGACCATATTGATTAACAATGTCAGTATATTTTGAGCTATTTTGTTGTATTAGTGTATTTCTTTTGGTACAAATGACGGTAATGTAATTAGGAGGTTCTTTCTCAAAAATGGTTATTATTCCACTTCTAGCACAATTGCTTTTAAGTAAATACTGTGGTAATTCACAGATTCAGAGACTTTCAAAATTGAAAGCAAAGTCAGAGCTCACCTGATCTGATCCATATGTGAATGATATCTCTTTCTACACCATTCCTGACAAGTGATTATCTATCTTTTGCTCTAGGGTAAGTATAACTTCCCAAGGCAATCTATCCCACTTGGGGATAGTCTGTTAGCAAGGATTTCTCTATTTTATGGCTAAATTTCCTGCTGTAACTTCCATTCACTACTCCTTCTTGTGTCCTCTGGAGCCAAACATCAAGTCTAATACCTCTTCCACATGGCAGTCCTTCAAATCCTTCAAGATAGCTATTATTAATTTGCCAAGTATTCCCCTCTTTGTGTTCAGTATTCCAGCTTTCTTCAACCAACTTCTTAAGACATAATGTTGAGGGAACCTTCCATCCTGGTTTCTCTCCCCTTCATGCTTTGTAGCTTATCAAGGATGTGCCTTAATTGCTGTGCTCAGACCTGAATAGATGGCTCCAAATATGGCCTTATATAAGTGGTATACAGCATGACTATAAATTCCAGTATTGTGTGTTAGATATAATCTAAGATCAACTGACACTTTTGACTGCCACAACACAAGGTTGACTCATATTGAGCATGTGGTTGATTACAGCATATAAATCCCTTTTTTACCCTCTCCATATTTAAATCTATGCAAATGGCCATTTCCAGAATGCCTGTCCTTCAAGGAAAAGATTCAATTTGAATACCCCTATACGATGCAAATGAGGAGTGTTATACTGCATCAATTGCTCATCAGGACAGCTTTTTAACACACTGTGGCTAGATTCTGGTGCAGAGCTATCATATGGGAACAAATTAATTGAAGAGAGAGGTTCCTTGGATGTCTACACTAAACTGGACCCTTGAAAATTCCCTAGAATAGCTCATATATCACAAATCCACCAGACTGGAAACTGACCTTTTTTGAAAGCCTACAAGACACTAAACTTACAAATGTGCCAAGTCTTCTCATTATCAACCTAGACCCCCACCATGATCATGGTAAATCTAGAAACTTTCCTAAGTTATAGAATGAGAGAAGTGAGAGAGGTTAACAGTGTTCTTATTAATCAATGCTGCTATGATGACAGGGTATGCCAAGTCTTTGGTTTGCAGCAATGTTTGTAATGCCCACTGATACAGTACTGATGGCACCAGAAAGAAGGTGATATGAGATAGTGGAAAAAGCATCACCTCTGGAGTCAGAAGACCTGGCTTCAAATACCACCTCTGATTATATTTGTGTGACCTTAGTATTCCTTCTTTGGATGTCATTCTTCATTTGTAAAATGAGTAAGTTTGATTTTGAAGGTATTTGCAAACTCTAAATCCTATCATGTTATGCCTAAGGTAAAAGAACAATGTAGAAAGTAGCCTCTAAAAATCTTGATTGATTTAAACACCTTAACAATCTGTGACCAAACATCAAAACATGTTACTTTCAACATATATTACTTACAACAACATATACTGGGACATACACCTAAGACTCTTAGGGCAATGATTCCACCCACCCCAAGAATTATAGCCTACCTCATACATGTAGATGAAAAGTATGATTATGTAAGGAAGTACTGTTGGACATTATCTTGCATGAGCAGTTGAAGAACATGAAAATAATAATGCAATAATCAGGGGTAGAGCTTAACTAATAATAGGTTCTGTCCAGCAATATTTAATTGAATTGCAATTTTAGACCTGAGGTCTCCTGCTGTTTTGCAAGAATCAATGTAATCAGTGTATAAAGAGTCATGTTTTCCTGCATCTAAATTACTTTGAAGATCTCAGACCCATGATAAGGAAAATGACATGAAACACTTGTAATTTGTTTTATTACTTCATTTGTGCCAATTCAGTTTTGAGCTTTCTGACTCTGCTTCTTAATATATCAATCCAATTGTTGAAATTGTCAGGCTTTTTCTTAGATTATTGATGCATATTTAGTTTTGGGGAGAAAATCCACACTCCTATTGACTTAGGAAATCTTCCATCTGTCTGTTTCAAATAGAGAAATGGCATTGCCTAAGTAAGAAAGCTGATTCTAAAGGATGACATTCTAAGAGTATTTCAGAGTTTTGTACTCCCCCAAACAGCTTGTAGAACATGCCTTTGGGTACCAGTAGTAATGACCACATGTATGGCATTAATAATTTCCAGGAAAGAAATAGATTATTTTTTAAATTAAAGCTTGACAAGTTTCTATGAACACAAAATAGCTTTAGCCCAAAAGATTATTTACAGTTAACCCATTTGTAAGACTTGTCATATTCCTCAGCTTGCATAGTTAATTGATACTAAAGAATACAAGACTGTTTTAAGATAGATTATTTATAAATTGCAATAAACTGTGAGATATGCTATGAACTCTATACACCTTATGTAAAATCTTCAGACAGTGGTGGAGTAAGATGCTCAAATACCCAAATACTTTTATTCTCAGAATAATTTGCCTTTTCCAAGTGAGTTTTAGAGGATGCAAAATATGCACCTATTAGCTGGTTTGGGGGGAGAGGAAAGCAATTCTTCAAATAATCCATTTCTGGTTGAAATTTTAGTAGTTAGGGGGTGGCTAAGTGGCACATGGAATCAGGAGGACCTGAGTTCAAATCTGGCCTCAGACATTTAACACTTACTAGCCATGTGACCTTGGGAAAGTCACTAAACCCCAACTGCCCTGCTTTCCCCCTCCAAAAAACAAAAAAAACAAAACAAAACAAAAAAACAAAACACAAAAAAAAGGTCCCAGAGCTTCTGTACAAAGAATCACAAACAAACATCAGCACAGACAGAGCAGACAGAGAGTGCTGAAATACCACAAGTTTTCTCCTTCTTGACTCTGACACCACAAGAGTCCTCTTCTCAGTTCTGCTGTCCCTACCATGGGGCTCTCCTTATACATGGTCATTAGCTCCTCCCCTTCCTCTTTCAGGAGTTCATACATTCTAGGATTCACATATTCTGTTTCTTAACAGACTTGATACTAGGCTCAAAAGAAACTTGAACTGAAATAAGATGTTAATTAAATAGCCGAAACAAGGCATGAACTACTTCTGTACTTGCCATTACAGAGGTCCATCTTTTCTTGCTTGTATGTTGAATTTTGTTTTCTGCTGTGCACTTTTTACTTTATTTCCCCCCTTTCTTCTCCCATTCCAAAGGCTACAATTACACTCAAACACATATATGTAAGACTCCATTATGTTTATTTCCACTTCTCATCTGTTTTCTTTAGGTGGATAGCATCTTCCTTCATAAGTTCAAATATTTCCACATTTTTCTAAATTCACAACTCATTATACAATATGCTTACCCAATACAATTCTATTTGTGAGATTATCTGTGAGAGTTTTCCCCAATTTTCTATATTCCCTCTATTCTTGGCTACATATGTTTTATTTATGGAGGAAAATTTTAACTTAAAATAATCAAAATTATCCATTTTACACTTCAACATGACTTTCACTGTATAATATGGTTTAAGGTCTGATACTACTGAATGTAGTTCCTTCACATCTTCCCCCCCCCACCCCGGTTTCCTTGAAATCCCTGACCCTCTGGCCTTCCAAATGAGCCCTGGTATTACACACACACACACACACACAGACACACACACACACACACATTTTAATTGGTATCTACTGTATAAACCACATTCTTGCTATAACTCTACTCTACCTATCAAATCCCTTCCCTGCCTTCTACTTTCCAACATAACCTCATCCACTTTATTGACAAAATATAGGCATCTGATATTTCTTTTCTCTCCATCTTGAAATTTCTTTTTCTTATTACAACTTTCCCACTAGTTAATTATTTTACCCTTTCACTTTATCTCACAATATTACAGAATTTTAGGTAAAAAGAAATCTTCAGATCTGTATGGTCCGTTAAGGGAACTGTGATTTTTATACTAACTGATGTGAGATATGTAATGAATATACTGATGATTTAGATTTTTCAGAATCTTCTCTTCTAGTTTGGGAGTCAAAATTTCAATGCAACTTGACATGATCATTGAAACTTTGACAATACTGTTACAATTACTGCAATCTTATCACTATAAACCTTTAGTGAAATGAAACAAGGATTGTGGAACCTGTTCTCATCACAGAGTTCCCGTCCTGAAGTGCATTAAGTAATGACTCCCGAAGAGCTGACTCTAGAATTGTCTTATTATCCTCCACTTGTGGACTTGTAATGGGAAACCACTCAGGCCCTGTAAAATGATAATTTGTAATCCACCTTTCCCCCTCCCTTCCTACTTGTGGTTTATATATATAATCTCTGTCTTCACTTCAGCATGGTGGAATTCTGATCAAGAGAATTCCCAATTTGTAAATCTGTTCCTCATGATGAAATTAATTAATTAGACCACTATCAGGCTACTAACACTTTGTCTCTGGACTGCTGTTTCATCACTCCCAGGTTACATACTGGCTAAATAAAATTCTATTAACATTAATTGATGTCAGAAATAACTTCCATCCAATGATAGCATTTCTACTTCTGGGGTCTAGTTGTTTGTCCTTCATTTGCAAAGAGGACCAATGACATTACTGGGTGATTTCTTGACCTGTGAGGGAATTGGATTTAAGTGAGAAAGAGTTGCATGAAGTCATCAGCCTCCCTCTCCCAGAGTTGTCAAATGGCAAGACAAAAGTCAAGATAATAGGCATTGGCCTACTATGCAGTAGATGACCTTGTTATCTTTGACATCTGATCATATTCTAAGCACTCCACAGAGCCTGCTTCAGGCTCACAGCCATCGGAACAAATTGTTCTGATCTACCCATTCCCTGGGGGAAGGTTTCATATACTTCTGGTACATACCTCTGCCTTCTCCCCACTCAACTCACTGAAGTGTTTGTGGCCTATTTTTCATCCTCAGTCTAGTTTAGTTTGTCTGCCAAGATAGTTTACCAGGTTGTGATCACTGCAGATGATACAGTTTTTCTTTTGGTTTTTTGTTTTTTGTTTGGTTTTTTTTTTTTGAGGCACAGGTGAGAGTTCAGTGTCAAGGATACACTAAATGTAGATGAGCATCCTTTAAATGGGCTTGGAAGCCCATTTACACACCAGAGGTGTTATCCCTCCCTGAGTATCTGTATAAACCTCTAGGGCAGCGGTTCTCAACCTGAGGGTTATGTTCAGTTTGTAACAATGAAAATACATCTTGCATATCAGATAGATGCACAACAGTAGCAAAATTACAGTTATGAAGTAACAATGAAAATAATTTTATGGTTGGGGGTCACCACAATATGAGAAACTGTATTAAAGGGTCATGGCATTAGGCAGGTTGATAATCACTGTTCTAAGGGGATAGTAGAACAATTCTAATTTGATGTCTATGTGTCAACATTTAATATATTTTAAGCAAATTATTATGATGCCTTACTTACAGGAGTTCTTTGCCCTTCTTTTTCTCACAGATTTCTTTAGGTAGTCAGCTGAAATTTATCAGCATCCTCTTTAAGTAATGGTTTTTTTTTTAATATTTAAAATAAAAGAAGTAGGATTCCAAAGAAAAAAATGTTTGAAAAACAGTTATCATTAAATATATGATAGATAATATATATTCATTTGTACATTTACATGTGTATATAAATATATATGTAATAGATAAATAGATCTAGATAGATAATCTGGAGTCAAGTTTCTAGGTTACAAATTCTTAGTTTACTGGAACTTCTGGAATTTTTTTTGTTATATTCCCTTTAAGACTCCTATGTTCCATATTAATTCTCTCTCTTTTTTTTAAATTAACTTTTTTTTAATTTTTAGTGTACATCATTCATTTCCACTCAATTTTGAGTTACACATTTTCTCCCCATCCTTCCCCTAACCACCAACCCAAAACAGCTATCCCACTATATACCCCCTCCCTCAATCTGCTCTCTCGTATATCCTCCCCCATCACCCCTCTAACTTTCCAGTAGGGCAAGATGGATCTCCCTACCTCAGTGCCTGCATAACCAATTT
>CM053585.1:169358142-169388099 GCA_028646515.1 Pseudochirops corinnae
TATGTCTATGTACCTCCACTCATTTCTTTCCCAGGCCATCAGTCCTCCTCTCTGCCCCATCCTGATCCCTTGGAGAAACAGTTCAATTTGTACTTTCCTTTTCCCTGAGTCCTGTGTCCTTTTACTGTATGCCAATATTGTCCTGTCAAGCACCAATCTCAAATTGCTTCTATCATCTGTTGCCTTTGATTCTACTCTTGTGCTACTAAATGAAGATGGTGAAAATCACAAAACTGTGCTGATTTGGTCTACTAAAATATACATTACCTAATCTTAATTGGTGCTCTCTTTTATACCTCCTTAATCAATTCACTATCCCACTATACACAAGAGTTTTTCGAACTTTTTCAACCATTCTCAAAAGTTCTCTGCTTCCACCTGCCTCCATGCTCTCAGCTGAAACCTTTCCTTCAAATTTCATTGAAATAACAAAGCCATTTCTGGGAGTTCTGTCTTCACTTCTCTCATCTCACATCATGCAGAAGCTTTTCACAACTATATGCTACTCCATCTTTGTCTTACATGAAGAGGTGTTTCTTCTCTTTGCTAAGGTAAAATGTACAAGGGATTCAAGTCCATCCCTGTCTTCTTCAGATAATTTTCCCCTTTATCATTCTCATTCTCTCACTACTCTTCATTTTCTTCCCATCTGTTAGATGCTTCTCTATTGCACAAATCTCCCTAATTTTCAAAACATCTTACTTGATTCCTGCAAGCTTCCTTTCTTAAATCTCTCTTCCCTTTTGGGACTGAACTCCTTGAGAAGAATATTTGCACTTGGTATATCCATTTTATTTTCTCTCACTCTCTTTAACTCTCTGCAGCCTGCTGTCCAATCTCATCATTATATTGAAACATTTTTTTTATCCAAATTTACCAATGGTTACTTAATTGCTAAATCTAATAATTTTTTCTCTGTCTTCATCTTTCTTGACTTCTCTGCAGCATTTGAGATTGCCAGTCTTTATAATCTTTTCACTTGAGGTTTTCATGACAGTGTTCTTTTCTTGTTTACCCCCTACCTGTTTAATGTATCCTTCACATTCTATTTTCAAAGATATTTAGTCAAATCATGTCCATTGACCATTGTTTGTTCCCAAGAAATCTGTTCTAGGATTTCCTCTCACCTTACTGTAGCTTACTTGGTGATACCACCGTATTTCATGATTTATGATGATAAATGATGATGGCTCTCACATCTACTTTTCCAGTCCTAAGCTCTCTTCTAACCTCCAGTCTTGTACCTTTATTAAAATATTATACATTTTTAACTGGAAGTCTTGTGGACACCTAAAATCATTATCTTCAAAGTTACATTTATTATTTTTCTCCCCAGGCCCTCCCCTTATCCTATATTTCCCATTATTGTGGAGGACATGACCATCTATCTAGTAAACCATGCTCACAATCTACTTGTGGTCTTTAACTCCTCACTCTCTCTAATCCCCCATATCTAATCTGTGATCAAAATCATATCATTTCCACCTCTGTGATTTTTCTTCTATATGCTTTCTTCTCTAATCTGACACTTTTACCACCCTGGAGATCACCAGAGTCATGAGGCTGTCACCATCTCAGGCCCAAACTACTGCAATATACTTTTGATTGTCTATCTCCCTCAAGTTTCTCCCTATTCCATTCCATTTCCCACTCATCTAAATCTAACTGTCTTTGAAAACTCAAGTAGCACCTTGTTCCCAGACAGTCAATAAATTACAGAGGTTATCTATCAAACACACACACACACACACACACACACAGATACACACACACCTCCTTTAATCCTCCCCAAGATCAAATATAAAACCTTATATTTCATTTTGTAAGCCCTTCATAAGCATCCCCCCCACTTTTTACTTTCCTAATTTTCTTACACTTTATGTACTTCATGTAGTGACAGTAGCCTCCTTGCTGTTTCACAAACAAGACACTTCATCCCTTGATTTCAGGAATTTTACAAATATTCTCACAAGTCTCAAATTTTCCCCATTCTCCATTTCTTGTCTTCTTCTAAGTTCCTACTAAAATCCTTCCTTCCAAAGGAAGATAGAATAAAGGCTTCATCTCTAAAATATATTCTTAATATTCCTTTCCCAATTTCTCTAAATGCTTATGACTTCTCTTTGTAATTGTCTTCAATTTTATCATGTGTATATCTTGTTTTTACATAATTATTTGCATTATTATATATCTCATTTTATTAAGCACTCCCTGAGAACAGGAACTATCTTTTATCTTTGTATTTTCAGTGCTTATCACAGTACCTGGCACTTAGTAGGCACTTGATAAATTCTTATTGAAAGGGAGGAAGGAAATAAGCATTTATATAGTCCTACTATGTGCCAAGCATTGTGCTAAGTGCTTTACAAATATTATTCCATTTTATCCTCACAATAATTTTAGAGGGGAAGTGTTATTATTAACCCCATTTTCTAGTTGAAGAAACTGAGGCAGACAAAGATTAAATGATTTCTCCATGGTTACACAGCTAATAAATGTCAGAAGCTGCCTTTGAACTCACTTCTTTCTGACTCCAGGTCGAGGGATATACTATATAATAGCTTAGAAAAGAAACAGGTAAATCTTGCCCGAGTCATGGCATTGTCAAAAAAAAAAAAAAAAAAGAATAAACCAAGGAGGAAACAATGATTAATTGAAAAGTAAGAAATATTAAATAAAATTGACACACTGAGAAAATTGAAGATATTTAATTTCAAAAACAACTTCAAAAGAAATCAAGGAGAGACAATTTTAGAGGAATTGTGTTGCTAAAAAAAAGGATTAAAAGAAAACAAAAGAGCTTGAGCCCTACACTTCAGAAAATCAAAAATAAAATTTGAACAGTCCTATTAAAGCAGCAGGGGAAAACCACAAGAAGAAAAAAATAAAAATAAAAAAGAGAAAACAGTATGCTTCAGTTTGCATTCAGATTCCACTCTCTAGATGTGGATAGAATTTTACATTGTATGCCTTCAGAATTTTCTTGAATCAGTGCATTACTGGGAATAGCTAAGTCAATCATAATTGATCATCACACAATTTTGCTGTTACTGTGTATAATGTTCTTCTGGTTTGGCTCACTTCACTCAGCATCAGTTCATGTAAGTCTTTCCAGGTTTTTCTGAAATCTGCCTGCTAATCATTTCTTATAGCATAATAGTATTGCATTACATTCATATACCACAATTTTTTCTACCATTCCCCAATTACTAGGTGTATCAACAATGCAGTATTCACAATGCCTATGGTAATTATAAGTATGCTGATATGGTTATTAATCGCAAAATGTAACAGGATCTCTACATGAGAAATATAGCTAGAACATTTATTTAAATACCAGAAAACCAAGTCCCCAAACCAGAAAGTCAAAGCCAACACAGTAGTTATGAAGTTGGTACATATAGTTAAAGTAGTAAACACCCACATTCTCAAGCCTTCAAAACAGGACAGGCTACCTCAGGTAAAGATCCTCCTCTCCTCACTCACAACAACTGCTCAGTGTCCAAGCAGCTTGCTCACAGCAACTCCAGCCCCCACAGTTCCTATCCCTAGAAGTACTCAACAGGAGTCCTTAGCAGAGATTCTGGCTGGCTCAAAAAAAGGAGTTTGCGCCACAACCGCAAGTGCTGCCTTTGCCACTGCTTCCAGTCACCATGGCATGGACACTAGCTTGCTTCCAGCTTTCTCTTACTCCACCCCCGCCTGCTACATCAGCAAGATCAAGGGGAGATCTTCAAATCCCAGTATCATTATGCTAGGCATCCTCTCAATCTAATTCTTTGCCACCACAAGAACTATTATAAATATTTTTTGCCCACGTGTGTCCTTTTTCATTTTTAAGTGATCTCTTTGGGATATAGACCTAGTAGTGGTGTTGCTGGATCAAAGCATATGCACAGTCTTATAACCTTTTGAGCATAGTTCCAAATTGCCCTCCAGAATGGTTGGATCAGTTCACAATTTGGCCAGCAATACATTAGTGTTCCAATTCTCCCATGTTTTCTCCAACATTTAACATTTTCTTTTTCTGTCATGGTAACCAAACTGATAGATATGAGGTATAAGTCCTCGGAGTTGTTTTAATTTGCATTTCTCTAATCAGTAGTGATAGGAACATTTTTCAGAGGACTATAGATAATTTTAATTCCTTCATCTGAAAACTGCATGTTATTATCCTTTGATCATTTATCAATTTGAGAATGGCTTGTATTCTTATAAAATTTATTCAGTTCTCCATATATTTTAGAAATGAGGGCTTCATCAGAAACATTGGCTGTAAAAAAAAAAAATGTGTCCCAGTTTTCTGTTTTCTTTTTAATCTTTATGGCATTGATTTTGTTACACAAACCTCACCTTAACCTAATCAGTGATCTTGCCAGTTTTTTTTTTTCAACAATTTGTCAGGATATCCTCATAGTTCCTCACAGTGACCTTAATATTTCTATGGCACAATACCCAATTGGTATCTTCCTACATTGTCATTGTCACCAGTCTGTACAGTATAGAGTAGGGATTGGGGTTTGAGAGGTTATTGTTATTGTGATGTTATTATTCTTATTTCATTGTTATTGTTTTTTGTTCAATATACTTCAGATAGAAATAGTCTGAGGAAAAAAATGACTATCCTACTGACTTTCTTTTATGTTTTATATTTAACAAATGCATGCATGGCTGGATAAAATCATTTATTTTTGAAATAGAATCAAAGAAATAGGATGAAAGTTCATCGTATTGAAAAGATTATTAGAATAATTTCATTATAAGAAAATATAATGAGGATAGTGAGAATTTATTGATGTCTTCGAGTTCCTATTTAAATCTTATTTCTTCTGCTAGGCTTTGATATTTTCAAAATGTTTTATTCTATATAATTGCATGATTATGTGTTTGCATATAGGCATCTATTAAAAAGGGCATACTACCTTTTAAAATCTATCAATATGTATTTTTTCCAAATAATAAAATTGGTGATCGTAGCTGCTGAATTCTAGGTTTGGGCAAAGCAGATCTCAAATGGCATAGAAGAAAAATAGGAAGGAGTTCATGACTGAAAGTCACATGGGAGATGGCAGCACCAGAAGGAGAGGCGTTTTTCACTGATTAAATTATGAAGATACAAAAAGAAAGAATTCCAATGAGGAGATTCAGTGGAATTTGGCTGAAGAGAGTAAAGTTCATGCACAGAGAACTCATCAACTAACTTGGATTTAAAACATATATTTTTTAAAGATGGAAGCAAGACAATACAAAAGAAGATGACTACAAGATCATGGTATAGTTCTGAGAAAATACTTAAAGGAATTCAAAAGTCGAGAATGAGTTGAGGTTTGTTAGGGAAGCAAAGGACCACAAAAATAATTTTCAAAGTATATTTGGGAAAAAAATAGGACATATTATCAATGTGAAATAACTTCTTTATGAGATAGCATTTTAACATTATTTTATTTTAGGAAATGTCAGGCTATCAAAAAACTAATATCTCATATATTAAGACAGAGAATCACCATCAAAGAATAAGGTTGTGAGGCCATGATCCCATGAAAATATTAATTTAACATATTCTTAAAGAGTTTGCTAAGTCTTTACTAATTTGAAGTTATCTAATCAAACCTCTCAAATGTGTGGTCTAATAGAAAAGGGCATCACGGTTTCACAAGTGGTTCATAGAATTAATCCTAGTACATGAGATATTCAAACAAAAACTACTGGTAACAAATAGGCTAAGTAGCTACCTGTTGCACAGTAACATTACATATTTTGGGGTATGAAAGGAAATTATTAAAGAAAGGAATGATTACAGGTGGTTATAAGAAGCAGATGAAGAAGAGGGGTAAGGGGACATGAGAAGTATAAACAATTCTATTATTATAAAAAATACAAAATAAAGTACTTGTGAGTTTACCTTCCAAGACAAACCCAAGAATTATGTGAACACAATTACTAAACACTATTTTACACAAATAAAATTTGATTTAAATAATTGGAAAATATCATATATTTTATATTATATATTTATAATTATAATAGGTTATATTTAGCCTTATAATTAGGCTGAGCCCACATAATAAAATGAAAATTTTACCCAAATTTATTTATTTATTCTGTGCCATAGCAATTAAACTACAAAAAAATATTTTGTGGACCTAGAAAAAATGTATAACAAAATTCATCTGGAAGAACAAAAGCTCAGGAAAATCAAGGAATTAATAAAAGAAATGCAAAGGGAAATGCTCTAGCTGTACCAGATCTCTAACTAGATCATAAAGCAGCAATCACAAAAACTATCTGGTACTGACTAAGGAATAGTGTTGGATCAATGGAATAGGTACAAAAGAAACAGTAGTAAATGCCTGTGTGATCTTCTGTTTAATAAGCTGAAAGATTTCAGCTTCTGGGAAAAGAACTTAGTATTTAACAAAAGCTGCTGGGAAAACTGGAAAATAGTATGGCAGAAACTAGGTATAGACCAACATCTTACACTGTATGACAAGATAAGGTTAAAATTGGTAAGGATGATACTATAAGTAATAAGGAGAGCAATAACTGTTTACCTGTAAGATCTATGAGGGGAAGAACTTATGACCAAACAAGAGATAGAGATTATGAGATATAAAATGGATAATTTGCATTACATTAAATTAAAAAGGTTTTGCACAAATGGTACCAATGCAAACAAGAAGTAAAGCAGAAATCTCAGAAACAATTTTTAAAGCAAGTATCTCTAATAAAGGCCTCATTTCTCAAATATATAGAGAACCAAGTCAAATTTATTAAGAACACAAGCCATTCTCCAATTGATAAATTGTCAAAGGATACAAATAGCAGTTTTCAGAGCAAAAAATCAAAACTATAGTCATGTTGAAAAAATGCTTAAAGTCATTATTGATTAAAGAAATGAAAATTAATATAACTCTGAGCTCCCACCTCACATCTATCAGATTGATCAATATGACAGTAAGGGGAAATGATCAATGTTGTACAGGATGTGGAAAAATGGGGACACTAATATCTGTCTGTCCAGCTATCTGCCCAAATATCAAGACTCGGAGCAATGGGTAGAGGTTGCAAAGAGAGGGATTTAAACTCTACATAAAGAATCTTTTTCAATATCAAATGAATTTGACCAATACCTATATTTAACTTTCTTTTGTAAAAACAAATAAAAGAAAACAAAACATTAGGTCACTTTCAATTAAAGAGACAGGATCATTTACATGACAGATTACGTATTTTTTCTCACTCTAATTTGGTGGACAGAAGTAAGTATATTATTATTCTCATAAACATGAGGACATTGTGACTTAGTAGCTTAAGTGTATTGCCCCGGGTCACAATATTGCTTTGAGTTGAAGCAGCCTTCAAACACAAGCATTCTGACTCTAACCTCCTATACCGCTATGCCATTTCCGCCCCCTCCCCCCATTTTTTATTCCTCTGAATATTTTAAATGTATAAAGAAAATTGGTCACTTACCTGTAGTGTTTCCAACATTTGTCTCCAAGATACCATTTTTTTTTTCTATTGGTGAACATCAGATCCAGATTAAAACCTGCCCATCACTGGTTCCTAGATTTCAAAAGGGTGAAAGACTTTAATGCAAGTCAGAGAATTGTTAGTAGTTTAATTTTTGGCAGATAGAAAACTCTAATATATGTCTGGATACCTGCAGTCTCCTACCACCATTATTAGATCACATCTTATTTCAAGACTTAAGATATTTCCAGAAGCCCTCAGTATCTATTTTCTGTTCAGGTAATACATAGCATTCTCAGATTGCAATGAAACATTTGTTTCTCTATCTATTCCTATTGTGAGTTCCTCTCAAAAGTTATCCACAATGTTTCCTCTACAAAACCTTTTGCCTCTTAGCAATATGATTTTTGACTCATTTTCTTGTTATCTATTTTTCTGCCTCTCATTTAATTGCTGACTCCTTTCATGTTTTTTTCGCCATTAAATATATGATTACCTAATACCATTCTTTTTCCAACCTCATAAATAGGTAACTATTTCTAGGCATACCCTTAGTCATGAGTCTGTTGTTTATTTTAAGGTAGAATATGCAAATACAAATTTCATCATCAAAAAGCACTTACTTAAGCAATTGTAAACTTCTCATATTGTTTTTATCTTTGGATTACTTACTTGAATATATAGAAGTGATTAAAAACAAGTCACCTTTGATCTTCTTTGGATTCTTGTGAACACATAGCAATGCTTCCTAGATTCATTTTAGCCATATCATTGTGTGTCCATTAACTACTGTAAGTAGGTAGCAATTTCATTTGCTATATTTTTTTTTTACATTCTCTACTATATCTTAGAGAAGGCAGGAAAGCTTTTTTTCTTTTTCATTAGCATCATCATGACAAAAATGAATAAATAATGATAGACACCTTAGAATTTCTTTTTTATGCATCTAATTAATTTATTTATTTTTAGTTTTCAACATTCACTTCCACAAATTTTTGAGTTTCAAATTTTCTCTACCTCTTTCCCTTCATCCCTCACCAAGACAGTATGCAATCTGATATAGGCTCCACATATACATTCTTATTAAACATTTTCCCATTAGTAGTATTGTATAAAAGAATTAGAATGGATGGGTGGAACCATGAGAAGCAAAAGAAACCAAATAGCAAAAGAAAAACAGAGAACAAAACATATGCTTCAATGTTCATTCAGACTTCATAGTTTGTTGTCTGGATGTCAATGGCATTTTCCATCATGAGTCTTTGGAGTTGTCTTAGGTCCTTGCATTGCTAAGAAGAATTACATCTATAAAAGTCAGTCACCACACAATGTGGCAGTTACTGTGTATAATGTTCTCCTTCACTACAGGCAGCAACAGTTCATATAAGTCATTTGAGGTTGTTCTGAAGTCCACCTGCTTATCATTTCTTATACCACAATAGTATTCCATTACATGCATATACCATAACTTGTTTAGCCATTCCCCAACTGATGGGCATCCCTTCAATTTCCAATTCCTTGTCACCACAAAAAGAGTTGGTATTAATATTTTTGTGGATCTTTTTCCCATTCTTTTCACCTCTTTGGAATACAGACCTAGAAATGGTATTACTGGATCAAAGAGTATACACAGTTTTATAGCCCTTTGTGCATAGTTGCAAATTGCTCTCCAGGAATGGTTGATTCAGTTCACAACTCCACCAACAATCACCTAAGTACTTCTTAGCAAAAAGTTATCATTCATGGCTTCTTGTACATTTTTTCTTCTCACCTTTACTGAATGATCTTTCACTTAATAGCACCATAGTATTTACATTACCAAGATTTGAAGGATAGGAAGCTGCTTCCTCTTTAGAAAGACCATGACTTTCCTTTAAAAAAAAAAAAGGTCTTATGTTCAATTTATTAGTTCCAACTATTCAGTAGCCATTCTTCTTTTGCTTTTTCCCCCTTTTACCTTTGTATGACAGTCCTCTAACCATCTGATAACAAATCTAGACCTCAGTTTGCCTTTCCCAAATCTGGCTCTTTTTTTTTCTACATTGAAGTCACATCTTCCATCTTTCTATCCTTCCTTCCTTCCTTCCTTCCTTCCTTCCTTCCTTCCTTCCTTCTTCTCTTTCTTTCCATCTATTTTTTTTCTTTCTAGGTCACTTCAAATTTCATCCTTATCACCATACTTGATAAAGTAACTTTTTCAGTCTTTGTTTTTATTGCTATCAGGGTCCTTGAATAACCACTGTGGCAAATTGAAATTCTTACTCTAAAATATTGTCATTTCTTACCTCCTGAATATCCTTTAAGCATACTTACAGCCATGCCCAACTTTCTTTCTTTTCTCTGACTTGCCTCTAAGTTCTCTTACCAACTATATTATCTTAGGCTTTCTCACTGAATTCTCCTTAATATTCTTCAAAATGATTCCTTTTTCTCCTTCAGCTAGAATATTTCTTCCTATTTTCATTCACCTTTTCTTCTTCTCCAAATCCTTTGAGAAACTATTCAAATAAGAGTGGCAACAACAACCTCAGTGGAGTTAGTGGGGTGGGGCTACAGAGAGAGACATACGGAGAAAGATAGAGACAGAGACAGTAAAAGACAGAGAGACAGAGACAGACAGACAGAAATATGCAGACAGAAACACACCGAAAGGCAGAAACGTAAAGAGAGAAAAGAAGAGATTGGATAGGAGTGGAGCAGACAGAAACAGAAATCAGTAGGCTAACATTGGAGTCAACAATGTAAATGAAGTATCAATTTTGTGGCAGTCACTGTGCTAGGCTTAACGAATAAAAATACAGGGGGTGGCTAGATGGCACAGTGAATAAAACACTAGCCCTCGAGTCAGGAAGATCTGAGTTCAAATCCAGCCTCAGACACTTAACACTTACTAGCCATGTGACCTTGGGCAAGTCACTTAACCCCTATTGCCCTGCCTTCCACCCTCCAGAAAAGGGGAAAAAAAGAATAAAAACACAAAATTGAAACAGTTAACATCTTCAAGGGACTTAGATTACACTGGTCAAAACAATGTATACAAAGAAACATTGTAAATATAGAATGTATATACAAAATATACCTAATAATATAAATCAGAATTATTTAAAAAAAAGCATCCCCCAAACTTTCAAGTGAAATATGACCCAGAATAAAATGAAATTGGGGAATATTTAATAAATAATAATTTAAAAATAATAAAACATAAATAATAATACATTTTATAACTAGATAAATTTGCAGCTCACAAGGGATCCTTATGTATGATTTAGTAATATTTATTTCTATTTGAGTTTGAAATGACTGAGATGAGCTACTTGGAAGAACTACGTATACAAAAACAAGTGGAAAGGAGTTTGTCTAAAAAATAGTTTAGAATATAATCTTATGCTATATCTCATATTAAGTTCCAATTTGGTATTTGACAAATAAGATTGCAACATTATTTTTTTAATTGAAGATAAATTGATCAAGGAAACTCCTTTGTGAAAGAAGTTATGGCTAGGGAAAATTTCTTAACTAAGCAAGGGACAGAGGAAATCAGAAAAGTTACATTAGACTCTTTCAATTATATGAAAGTAAAAAGGAATTTTGTAGCCATTAATGATGATAGGAAGAAAAATTATAAATTGAGGGAAATTATAACAAATATTTCAGATAAGGGACTAATATAAAAATGTAGAAATTAATGCCTATATGGGAGCAAGAACAGTTTCCTGATAGATAAATTTATTAAGCTGAATAACAATTAGGATCAATATAAATAATTGTTCCATATCACTTGACAGAAAAGAAATGCATTCCAAAATATCTTTTTTTCCCTTCAACTCCACCAGCTTACTAATGATGACAAAATATGTTAATGGTCAATTTTAAAGACCTGAGAGAAAAGATGTAAAACAAGACACTGATGATGGAGCTCTGAATTGTTTGCCACATTCTAGAGAACAACTTAGAATTATTCTAAACAAACAAAGTCTATATCTCTTGATCCAAATATCCCAAAAATAGTCATATATTCCAAGAAGCTGAAAGTCAGAAAAGAAAATATTTCATATATAGCAAAATTCCATATACAGCAAAATTCTAGCTGGTAGTGTAAACTTGAAAAAGAATGTAGATATTTATTGATAGAGAAGTCATTAAAGAAAATTATGACTCATAAATACAATGAAATATTACTTTGTCATGAGAAATGGTGAATTTGGAGGATTTTTTAAATGGAAAAACTTTATAAATCAATATACAGTGGAGTAAGTATAATTAGAGATGGTTACACAATAAATACATCATAAAAGGATCGGGCAAAGAAATTAAAAACTTTGTAGTTCTAAGGACCAATCGTGGCACTACAGAGAGTTGAGAAACTGTATTGCCCCCCCTTTCACTGAAGAAGTGGACAAAGATGGATATTATTAGATATTATTGTGTTCCTTGACTGGTTTTATTGACCTATTTCCCCAATCCTTTTTTTTTTTTTAATATATATATCCTTTGTTAAAAGGTAGTTGTTTACAGACCTAATGCAGAGGGTAGGTAGAGAGATAAGTAATATATTTGCAGATGAATGTGATTTAAAAAAACAGGCATAAAAAATGTAGGAATGGTTGTAATTCAGAGATACCATTAAAAGTATTTTTCTCCCCCTCTTAAGATTATGCTCGGTTTTCAGTTTATTACTGAATATAAGACTTTTTATTCTTTTTTTCCTCTATTTCATATTTTTTTTTCTCATATTAGATACATTTCCTTGAATAACTCTCACAAAGTTTGCTTTTTATTTGATGTATCTTTCTGGACATTTAAACCCTTAAAAACATATGCATTTCTTTCTAGTGGTGATCTATGAATACAAATATTACTTAGACATATATTTTTTAGCAATTTAAAAAATGATTTCTTGAAATACCATATTCATTACATAGTTTCATCATGGTTTTCAGAGATCTTAATGATTATTATAATTTCTGCCTTTTATTTCATATTACTTGTTTTTGAAAAAATGTCTCATATGTTCTTATAACATTTCTATCCTGTCCTATTTAATATTGCTTTCCATATTTTTAAATTTTAATATTTCTCTGCTCCATTTGTGTGTGTGTGTGTGTGTGTGTGTGTCTACTCCTGCTTAGGTTTCCAGGTCTCTTCTAAATACTTCTTTTGAATTTAATATTTTCTAAAAGATTTTTTTTTACTCCTTATTCCTATTTTTTTTCATATTTATAACCAATACTGGCATCCTTATAAAATCCTTTTTTTTTCTTGATTTCTGCTTATACTACTCCCAACATTATTCTCTCCATCTGGCAATCTCTTATAGGATTCTCTTAGCCCACAGTATTACTTCATCATATTTGTTTCCTAATCTTTTCATTGCTTTAAACTCTCTTTGTTATTCTATACTTTCCTCCTCCATACCCCTTAAAATACTAACTTTTGCACTTCATAATGAAAGTCAGAGGAAGTAGCTGTAATGCCATGCATGAGCAGCTTCCCAAAAAAATGCTACTGTCAACAGCTTTTAAGGTTCTGATTACACAGTATAGTGAACACTTCACTTATTCAAGAACAAATCAGAGGAAAACATTCACAACAAATCAATATACAATGTACACAACATTACATCTTATCACAGAAAAATACAATATAATATTCACAACAGCTTGTCATTAGAATGGCCACATAGTTTCCACCAAAGTGGTCAGAGTATTTAGAACAAAGAACCAAAGAACAATCATCTGGTATCCATAAGGAGGCTTGCCGTCTCACTTATTAATTCAATCATTTCACAATACAAGTCATTCTTCCACTCATGGGGCAACTAGGTTAAAAACAAAGAATAAAAGAACCAGCATCTGGTATCCCTAAAGAGATTTGCCTGCTTACTCAGTCATTCAGTGGTCTCAAAATACAATAGTCAGCCTTCCACTCATGGGGCAATCATAGGTTAATGTAATCAGTCACTTATCTAGCAATCAGTCACTAAGTATCATTGATCACTAAATACAATCATTAGAAAATTACACAAACCCTCCACCCCTGGGTCTCCAGTAAACTTCAATTACATCATAGCATTCAATATCCAAGGAGAGGCATTTTCTTGACTTGGTGTGGTCTCTCAGATTCCCTGGATCCTCTTGCATGGTCTCAGCTCCTACCAGAATTCATGGAATAGTCACTTGGATTCAGAGGCAGACAGGTCCTAGGTCCTTGTCCAGTTGTCTGGGCAGTTCCTCCTACAGAAGTTCACAGGGTCCAGCACATCTCAAAACCTTCACAACATCTATTCCTGGCAAATCATCAACCAAGCCACAAACTAAGTCTTATCCTGGTCATGCCTCCCCAATCCTCCAGCAGTTTGGCTGGCCCTAGGACCCAGAAGAAATCTCAATCTTCCAGGTGACAGCAACAACTTCAGGCTTCCAGGCAGCCTTCTTAGCAGCAACTTCAGCCTTCACCAGATTCTGGTCTCAAGAAAACGCCAACTCAGTTCTCAGGCCCAGCTTCCAGATGCTGCCGAGAGAATCTCTCTGTCTCTGTCTCTGTCTCTGTCTCTGTCTCTCTGTCTTTCTCTCTCTCTCTCTCCCTCCCTCTCTCCTTCTCCCTCTCTCAGCTGGCTTCAGTCTCCATGATTCTTCCACCAGTAGCTTGTAAGGAGAAAAACTCTGATTCTGCTTTTCTAGAGCTTTTTGTTATATATACATGCACAGCATTGTCTTCTTGTTTCAGCCAAGCCCTTCCTGTTATGTCAGCAACAAGAGACAAAGTTCATACCCTCTGCCTCTTTCACAGAGGCTTGACTAAGGGCTAAATACCTGCTTACTTGACATAACAAAAAGGGATCTTCAAATTTAAATTAATTACCATTACAGTAGTGTGCTGGTAAATCTTTAACCACTAGATGTTTATGGGGAAATGTAATAATGAGACACATAACATTAATCTCCATTATCAACATTCTCCCATTACTTCAAAAACCTAGACAATAAACAAAACAACAAATTAATCCTTGATTGTACTCACAAAATGTAAATGCTCAGACTGAAATTTAACAATTGCCTCTCTGGGCAATTTCCAGCTTGTTTCTGAACACCTGCAAGTTGGAGGCTTGGCAAAATTGGCACCTCATCCTGGAGTTTTTAGCTGTACTATCCTGCTAACATATTTCTGTAATAAGGAAAGGGGTTGTTGATAGATCACAACACCCTGACAGTACCAAAACTTTCAGACCACCAGAACTATCTCTGAAAACAACATCATGAAAAAGTCTGAAACTTAGGACAGTGGCTCCCCACTCCCAGGTGAACATAGCCCAAAACAAAATTCAGTCTCCAAAAATAAGCCAAAAAAATTATTACATTAAATTTAAAAAGTTTTGTGTAAACAAAACCAATGCAACCAAGATTAGAAGGAAAGCAGAAATCTGGGTGAATTTTTTTTTTTTTTACTACCAGTGTTTCTGGAAAGGTCTCATTTCTAAAATATATAGAGAACTAAGTCAAATTTGCAAGAATACAAATCATTTCCCAATTGATAAATGGATGCATAACTTACATTAGATTGTTTTCCATCTTGGGAAGGGTTGGAATGGAGGGAGAAAAAACTATGAAACTGAAAATCTTATAAAAATGAATGCTGAAACCTATCTTTACATGTAATTGGAATTACTAAGTGAGAAAAATAAAACAAAATGTATTTTAAAAAATAAGGTGATTATATTGCCTACAAAAATGATAAAATACGAAACAAAAAACCAAAAAGCAATCTTTATCATTAAAAACTAAAACCGTGTCAGAGAAGAACAAGACATAAACTCAGAAAACAACAATGTGATATACAAGCAAAATCTCAAAGCAAAATTTAAATTGTTTACAAACCCAACAACAATTTTGAAAAAGTTAAAAAAAAAAAAAAGAAATAACACTTACAGAGAAAAAATGGAGAGGGAATAGGAATAATGTTAGAAAGTTCTTTAAAAAATAATGTTAAGTAAAAAAAGGCAGAAAAATATTGAGGAAAATAATATCTTAAAAACACAATTGGTCAAATTGTAAAAGAGGCACTAAAATTCACTGAAAGAAGGTATCTCCTTAAGAAGATGAATTATGCAAGTGATAAAAGACATACAAAGCTGACTATAGAAAATAATTTCTTTTTAGTTTGCTTTTTTGGAGGGGGGAAAGTAGAGCAATTGGAGTTAAGTGACTACACACAGCTATGTGTTAAGTGTCTGAGCTGGATTTCCTGACTCCAGGGCTGTACCACCTAGTGTAATGCTAATGTAATTTGAATCCTGGTTAAGTGTTAAGACCCAGAACTTTGTGGGATGGACTTGGTGATGCAAGGAAAGGAAGCTGAACAAGGAGGAGCTGGAACTGTGTATAGGGAAAATCCCAAACTGAGAGAGCCCAGAAGAACTTCTGGGAGCAACATTGTGGAGGCAGAGAGAGTGAGAGAGAGAGAGAAAGAGAGAAAGATAGAGAGAGAGAGAGAGAACAGCTGGGAATGAGATTGCTGAGAGAGAGAGAACTGCTAGGAGCCAGAGTTGCTGAGAGAGAGAGAACTCCTAACTGGAGTAGCCCAGGACTACTGAGGGCCACCCAGAGCTTCTAAAAACTGAGGAAGCATGACTGTGGTGCTGGTATTTCGTCTTTCTGTTTTGATGTTACTTTATCAGATTCATTTGTTGACAGAGGCCTCAGATCTTGCTGTTGGGTCAAAGCTCATTTCACATGTCAGCAATGTTTATGCATGTTATTGTGGCTTTGTTAAGCTTTAACTTCCCAGAAACAGAAACTGTGGTAATGAGAACCATGGAAGCTGAGAATCTGCCTAGGGTCAAGATGAAAAGACCTTTCTTTGGGTTCTTAATTCTGACTGATGATATTTTAACCTAGTTGTGACCTGAGGTGGAAGGCCTTTGTGCTTTGTGCTTTACTAAATGAATGCACCTTGTTTAATAGAGAACTTTAACCTTTGTACTTTATGATTGAATTGAGGACTTACTATTTGATTGAGTTAGTAAATGAATGTACTTTGTTTAAAACTATGGCCATTTTAGTGTTAGGTTGCTGAGTTGTGACATTGTGAACAGTGCATTTTGATTTTCTGTGAATGTTTTGCCTTAATTTGTTAAGGAATAAATGGAGAGTTCACTATGCTTAAAAGCTGTTGACAGCAGCAGTTCTCTGGGAAGCTGCTTGTGCTTGGTGTTACACCTAACCGCCCCAAGAAAATAATTTCTTAACAATTAGAATGGAGTAAATGAAGGTGGTGACTCTAGGAGACATCAAGAGACAAGAAACCAAAATTTAAAAAAATTAAAAAGAAGAAAATTTGAAATATCTCGCTGGGAAATAGATGTTGAGATAGTTTAAGAATTATTGGAATACCTGGAAGCTATCATAAAAGCCATTTCTAGATATTATACTAAACAAAATCATCAGGGAAAATTGCTAACATATCCTAGAACAAAAGAATAAAATAGAAATAGAAAGAATCCATTTATCACCATAATTGCACACCCATGATGACTGCTAGCACAGGTTCTTAGATCCATTTTACTAGGAAAGATAGCTGTTTAATGGGTGAATGATAGTTTTTCATTACAGTCACTAGTTCAGGGTGAAAAGTCAGAACTCTCAACTTCAGAGAAAATATGAGCAGAGAAATAAAGACCAAGAGAGAGGGCTCTAACTGCCTGAATTAACTTTATACTTTGTATATATCCCTGGATCGGGACAGCCTTTACATCTGAGCAGTTGAGGAGCTCTGAACATACAGCCTCTTAGAATCTTCTCCAGGTATCACAAGATCCTTCTCACATGAGCACTCTGAAAGCAAAATATCAACTCAAAGCCAGAATGCATCAAAATCCTCATGACTCAGTGTCTTATTAGAAATGAGCAAAAGGTATGAAAGCCTTCCTACAAGCAAACCTCCCCTAAGCAAGCTTCCCTTAATGGGCTCCACATGAGGCCTATTAATGGGCAGTGAAAACCTTAAATACCATTAACATCACAGCTGTCAATATTTATCTAATTAAAGGTGATATTTTGCATTTTTTTTCTTTTAAAAACGTAAAAAATCTCCTTCTTTTACAGATAGGTAAGAAGTTTCTCTATGGCAATCATACTGGAGTGACTTTACCCTTGTGCCTGTGGGCAATAAAAGATACCTTGATTAGGCTGGAGATTGGTGTGTCCTGTCTTACTTCTTTAGCAATGAAAATTAAATCTCTGCCAACAGGTTACTCTAGTATGCATGACCACATGACTTATGAAGCTCCTTTACTTTCTGTCTACTTTGATTTCTAAACTTTTATCATGTCTAAAATTGCTGGAGCCATTGCCACACAGAGTCCTTGACAAGAGAAAAAGGAGTAAGAAGTATCTGATTGTTTTTCTCAGTGCAACTTCATTCCCTTCAGAGCTAAACTCTGTAACTTCAGGATAAGGTTTTTGGTGTTTCTGGGGTTCAAAATTCTTAGCCATCAAGTAGCCCTTAGGATATGAAGCATAGCTCTGAGAGTCTTCATGAGGAGTCATAAAGGATAACTTGAACAATCATCATAGAGACCCAACTTTTAGCTTAAATTTGAAGCTTTGAGCACTAACCTCTCAGTTTTCATCTCAAATTATTCCAACTCCAGCAGCAAAGAGCTCTAAGCACTTAGAACTAAGTGCAGGATTGGAGAATAAGGAAATGTTTGGAGGGAGTTGGAAGTAGAAGCCTGTAAAATACAATGGCAATTACAGCAGCATGTTTTTTTCCTTTTGTTTATTCATAGGAAATCTCTTAAAGGAGATTTTTTTCTTCATTCTGCTCTATTTATTCTTGATCTTTTCTTGAATTCAGCACATTTCCTGCCATCCATGAAGAGTTTGTAGAGGGAGTTATATTTGTCTGAATTCTTTCTATTTTAATTTTCATATGGTAAGCAAAGTCATTTCTGCACATATGGATATCTTTTTTTTTTCTATATTACCTTAATTTCTAAGTATACACCTTTTTCATCCTCTATCCACAGAACCATACCCTACAGCGAGAGAGAGGGAGAGAGAGACAGAGACAGATGCAGACACAGACACACAGAGAGAGACAGAAAAACACAGAAACAGGCAGACAGAAAGATAGATAACAGAGAGAGAGACAGAAAGATAGTGAGAGACAGCCAAAAAGACAGAAAGACAGACACAAAGAAGACAGAAATAGAGACAGAAAGAAATAGAGAGATTGACAAAGAAATTCAGAGACACTGTAATGACATGCACAAGCAGCTTTTCAGAAGAATGCTGCTGAACAGCTTTTAAGGTTCTGATTACACAGTATAGTGAAAACTATTTATTCATAACAAATCAAAGGAAAACATTCATTGTAAATCAAAGTGCAGCATTTACAATGTTATAACTTATCACAGAAAATCAAAATATAGTATTCACAACAATTTATCACAGAAAATGGCCACATGGTTTCTACTACAGTGATCACAAAGTTTTGAACAAAGAACAATCATTTAGTAACTCAATCATTCAATCATATTAATTATTCAATCATCTTTAGGGAGGTTTGCCTCCTTAAGGGATACAAAGTACAATACTCAAAATTGTCCTCTCATGGGGCATACCAGATTACTAATCAATTACTTATTCAATCATCAATCACTAAGGACAATCATTTAGTCAGTCAATCATCCTTTATCATTCACTATTCAATCATCAGAAAATACACAGACCTTCCACCCGTAAGTCAGTAGTAAATTAACAATTTCTCAGTCAGTACACAGTATCCAAGTAAACTCTTCTTTCAGCTTGACTCAGGGTGGTTTCTTGGATTCCGTGGATCCCCTTCCACAGTCCCAGATTTAACCTGGATTCACCAAACTGTCACCTGGGTTCAAAGGTAGACAGCTCCCCGTTCCTTGTCCAGCTCTCTGTGCAGTTCCTGCTCCACATTGGAGCTCACAGTGTCCAGTTCATCTCAAATCCTTCACAGTCTCTGTTCCTAGGAAGATAAGGCTTAACAAAGCTACAAACAAAGTCTTAAATCCTTCATAGTCATGCTTCCTCAGTCTTTTGTCAGCTCCAGCTGGCCCTAAGACTCAGCAGAAGTTCCATCTGGTTCCCAGAATCAAAATCACTCCATCCAGTTTTTTAAAATCAAAACCATTCTCTTCAGCCTTGGGGAGGCTTTCCTCTTCAGTCTCCTTGGCTCCTCTTCAGCCTCCCCAGTGGCAGCAGCTTTTGCCTCCACAGAGTTTGCTCCAAGAAGATCTGTCTCTCCCAGCCAGGGTCTTCCCTTATATACACACAGCATTAGCTTCCTCTTTCAGCCAACCCCTTCCTGTTACATCAGCAACAGGAGGCAGGAGTTCATGCCTTCTGTTTCTCTAACAGAGGCTTAATCTGAACTAGGTGCTAAATACCTCTTAGTTTAGCAATACAAAAAAACTTCAAATCTCATTAGTGTTATAGACACCAAGAGTGAGACAGAGGGACAGACAGAGACACAGACCCAGAGAGATGAGAAACACTGCGTTATCATCTCAATAGTACTGAAAAACAATCTGCTAGCTTTCTCTAGAAATGAAATGAACTTGGATTTATTATTTTGACAAGCATTTGCCATTCTTACGAGTCCCTAGTGAAGCATCAGGGCAGTACTGTGGATAGAGTTCTGGGCCTAGAGTCAGAAAGACTTGAATTCAAATTTGACCTCAAACACTTACTAGTTGTGTGACCCTGGGCAATAATTTAACTTCTTCAGCTTCAGTTTCTTCCACAGTAATGTGGGGATGATAATAGTACTTTCTTACCATGGTTGTTTTGAGACAATATTAGTAGCATGCTTTGCACAGTGCCTGACACAGAATATATATTCCCTTCCTCATTTTTTTATATAGTCTTAAACATTGTCCCCTAAAGAATATATTTTAAAGTCCCTAAGTTTAAGAATACCCAAGACACTGAGAATTCTTGAATTCAATCAGGCATGCACTAGTTTCCTAGAAAAAAGAATATTCTCTTAAATGGGCACTTCTTCGAAAAGAAGAGAAAACTCAGCAGATTATTTCCTTGAAGCCAATGCAAGGAAAACATATCAGATCTGAGCAAGGAGTCTTGACCTTGGTAATGTCACTATTGTTGTGACATACCCAGATGGTGCAGACCCATTGTGAAGGAAAATGGTAATTCAAGCCTTTCAAATTTTATTTACTTTTCAGATGGAGTCCAAACCATAGGGAGGTTATCTGTCCATTCTCTAGGGGAATAAATACATGACTATGGGAAAGGGGACCTACCAAAATGACAAATGGTTGTCCTGATGGCAAACCCAAGTTCATTCCCTTCTAGGGAAAACTGGCAGAAACTTTGTTTCTTTGTATTTCCATGTATTCTTGAGAGGCCTTAGTATTTTATGCACTTCCTGTATTGGGCAGAGAGAAAAAAAAGACTGTTCTATACTTGATTCCCTTATTATGCATTGAATGATTGTGTAGCAGTTGTAGACCTTGATATCCGATTCGTGGAAACAGACACAAATTATTCCTTAAGCATAGCAAGAGATTTTCCTGGGGAACTCCAAATGTGAACAGCAAGCCAAACACAGAAGATAACTTATTGGAATCAGAACTGCAGGATCTAATCTGGTCCACACAAACCTCATATATTTTCATAAAATTAGTCAAACTTTTTGAATCTTCCAACTGTATGAATAAGGTTAGTGTCTAATGAGGTGACAGGGTTTTATGTTGCTATGAGCTTAAGAAAATCAACAAATCTTACTCAAACATTTGAGAAGATGGTTTATAAAAGTGTGGACTAACTATACAAAATAAAGCAAAAAAGTCATTGACTTATTGTAACACAATGGAATATGTGCATATTAATTTTCTTTGCCATGAAATTATAATTATGAGATATATAGATATAATTTAATTTTCCCAGTATTTTTTCAATCTTCCAAGAAATTGTTAATAAGAAATACCCAATGAGAGATGACCCACGTTTAAATTTATCTTCTACATATGAAACTTCAGTATATTGGGCAAGTCATTTCAACTTTCTAGGTCTCTATTTCCTTATCTATAAAATAAAATCATTGGACTCAATGATCTATATGGTCTTTTCTAGCCTTACTTCTATGATTCTCTGGAAATTTCACTGTAATTATTTTAAATCAAAACCTTGATATACTGATTGTCCTTTGTTCTTGAAGAGGATCAAAATGACATCACTATGCTACAGTCAAGTTTCAGTATGTCCGACTATGGCTGAGCAGACCAATGCAAGCTCAGAATGCTCTTCCACAGGTCAGGCACAAATAGTCCAGTGAGTTTTCTAAATTTGTACATCTTGAATTTCTCTTGAGCTATTTCAATTCTGATTTACTCATAGATCATAGAAGGTACTCATAGTCCCTTCTCTGATGTGGGAAAACCATAGCTGAGTAGTCTTATGTCAGTGTCTCACATGTTACAAGTCAATTCCAAAGTTCTTAAAGTGACCTTGACAGTGGCCTTGAATTGCTTCTTCTGGCCACCATATGAACACCTGCCCTGTGTGAGTTATCCATAAAATAGTCTTTTTTTCCAAGCATACATTTCATATTTGAACAATATGGCCGGTCCATAGTTGTTGTACTCTCTGAAGCAGAGTTTGAATGCTTGGCAGCTTCGTTCAAGTAAGGACCTCAGTGTCTCGTATCTTATCCTTCCAGATGATCTTCAAAATTTTCCTAAGCCAATTTAAATGGAAGTGATTCAGTTTCATCACATGATGCTTTCATACTGTCCAGGTTTCACAGGTATACAACAATGAGGTCAGCACAATGTCTCTCTAGACCTTCAATATGGTAGTCAGTCTAATACCTCTTCTCTCCCATACTTTTCTTCAGAGCCTCTCAATGCATGTGTCAACCTCATTATCATTATGGATATCCTTGGAAAGTAAACTTCCCAGGAAAGTGAACTATAATAATGTGAGGAACTGAAGAGTCTGGGTTTCTTAGAGAGACCTGGACAGAGAGGCACTTTCCAAGATGAGAAAATACATGACTTCCTGCTAAGTATGGGTCAAATTTAGGTAACATCAACAGGAATATTTTATTTAATTTTAGAAATTTGGAAATGGCATGTGGGAAAGATAATGTTTAATATGTTTGCCTTAAATACCTAGAGTTCTTTAGGACAATAGCAGACTTTTTAATTATTTCTGGGAACAATTTGACAGTGCAGCCTGGCTTGCTCTGTAGAATGCTATGTGCTGTTATATTCATACACAGGTTAAGTGAGACTAGATGACACTAAGTAAAGTAAATGATAAATGCTTCTAAAGAAAGGTAAAGAAATCTGAAAAGGGACATCTGAGTTTTGTCATTGTCAAAGACATAAAGACACATAAGGAAAAGAAGGAACTGCCACTTCAGTAGGCACCAGTTGCTTAATGTAGCAAACCAACACATACTTCAGGATCTAATAGATTTAAATAAGCCAAAAACTAGTGCCAAGGAAATCCTCAAATGACAAAGAAGTGCATTTAAGTAAGGCATAACCATGTGGCTGAGCAGCTAATATATCTTATTCCTAAGTAATTTCTTATTCCTAGTATCTTTTCCATTTCCCAGGGTATAGGGGCAACAAAGAACATAGACTGCTAAACTTAAAGGCAGGACTATCTGGGTTCAAATTTGACTTTGACAATCTTGACTTTATAACAGAGACAAGTTACTTATTACTGTTCCTGAGCTTTCTCATCTGTAAAATAGGTTTAATAATACCCAGATCTAAACCATCTCTGAGGGTTATTGTTTTCAGTCTTAAATGAGATGATGTATGGAAAATTCCTTATAAACTTTGAAATACTAAATAAATGTCAGATGTTTTGTTTACATGCTTTTTCCCCTAAGTAGGATTTTAAGGAGTCTCCTACTTGATTTATTATACTATCTCTATTCTAAAGCATGACCATTAACCTCATGGAAAAAGGAACTTCTCATGGCATAGAACATATTTTCCTTTGGGGGAAGCTTGTTCTGCTAGGAATGCTGCCTCTGAAAAATGTGTAAGAGTATTCCCTATCACAGAATCTTTGAATTAGATGGAACTTTGGAGGCTATCTAATTCAGCCTTCTGCATGAGTATCAGGATCTTCTCCAGAGTATTGATGGTTAGAGGCAGCTAGGTGATGCATAGAGCTGTAAGCCTAGAGTCAGAAAGAACTGATCAGATGACTGTATGATTTTGTATGTTATGTTCCCTATGTTATTCTCTCCAGTCTTAACTCATATGACTCTCCCACCTACATTCTATATATCTAGGTGACACAGTAGATAAAGAGCTGGGTTTGGAGTCAGGAAGACAGAGAGGAAAACTGGACTCAGATATTTACTTAATGTGTGACTCTAGGCAAGTAATATGACCTGTTTCATTTAGTTAGCTCAATGTAAAATGAGCATACAATAGTATCTACACCCCAAGGTTGTTGTGAGGATTAGATATTTGTAAAGTGTTTAGCACAGTGCCTGATACACAGAGGCATCTAATAAATGTTTCTCTTTTCTTCCTGGTTACCAAGCTTCTGCTTGAACATTTTTAGTAATTGAGTATCTTCAAATGCAACATTCTTTTGCCTTTTGCCTAAAATCCTTTCTCTAAGAACAGAGGATAAAGGTTGAGAACATGAAACTTAGTTCTACTATTGCAGTAGCCTGTTAATGAGTTTGCCCGACTCAAGTATCACCCCATTCAAGTCCATCCTCCATTCAGCCACTGAAGTGATTGGCTTTAAATATATATATGTATTTTTAGTTTTCAACATTCACTTTCATAAGATTTTGAGTTTTAAATTTCTCTCTCTCCTTCTCCTCCCCTATCCCCAAGACAGCATACAATCTAATATAGGCTCTATTTATACATTTGCATTAAACATGTTTTCACATTACTGATAATGTAAAGAATTAGAGCCAATGGGAAGAACCAGGAAAGAGAAGAAACAAAACAAAACAACAGAAGAAAAGGAAAATAAATATAATGCCTTTACCTGCATTCAGACTCCAAAGTTCTTTCTCTGGATGTGGATAGTATTTTCCATCATGAGTCTTTTGGAATCATCTTAGATCGTTGTAATACTGAGAAGAACTAAGTCTATCAAAGTCACTCATGACACAAAATGGCTATTGCTATGTACACTGTTCCCCTAGTTTGGCTCATTTCACTTAGCATCAGTTCATATAAGTCTTTCCAGGCTTTTCTGAAATCCACTTGCTTATTATTTCTTATGGAATAATAGTATTCCATTATGTTCATGTACCACAACTTATTCATCCATTCCCAAATTGATGGATATCCCCTCAGTTTCCAGTTCCCTGCCATCACAGAAAGAGCTGCTCTAAATATTTTTGTAGCTGTGGGTCCTTTTCCTATTTTTATGATGGCTTTGGCATTGAGAACAAGAAGTGGTATTGCTGAGTCATATGCACAGTTTTATAACCCTTTCACATAGTTCCAAATTGCTCTTCATAATGTTTGGATGAGTTCACAATTTGACCAAAGATGCATTAGCTTTCTAAATTTCCTAAATCTTCTACAATATTTATCATTTTTCTGTTTTGTCATATTAACCAATCTGAATAGGTATGATGTCATACCTCAGAATTGTTTGTTTTGAGTTGTACTATTCTAATCAATAGTGATTTAGAACATTTTTCATATGACTACAGATAGTTTTAATTTTTTCCTCTGAAAACTGCCTATTTGTATCCTTTGACCATTTATCAACTGTGGAATGACATGTATTCTTATAAATTAAACTCAGTTCTCTATATATTTCAGAATGAGGTCTTTATTAGAGATGCTCACTGTAAAAAATTGTTTCCCAGTTTTCTGTTTTCCTTCTAATCTTAGTTGCATTGGCTTTGCTTGTGCAAAAGTTTTCATTTTAATGTAATCAGAATCATCCATTTTATATTTCAAAATATTCTCATAGACAGCATATTGTAGGACTGTGGTTTTTAATCCATTCTGCCACCCTCCTCTGTTTTATGGGAGAATTCATCTCATTCACATTCACAGTTATGATTACTATCTGTGACTTTCCCTCTATCCTATTTCCTCCCCTGTTTATATTTTTGTATCTTCCTTTTCCTTTCCCATCCTTAAGAGTTTTCCTTTTGACCACTGCCTCCCTCAGTATTCCCTCCCTGTTCCCTTCCTCTTTACCTACCCTTTCCCCTTACTACTCTTTCCCTGCCTTCTAAACACACTCCCTCTCCTTACACCTTCCTCTTACTCTGCCTACTGCCTGTAGGGCACAATAGATTTTTATACTTAATGGAGTATGTTATTCCCTCCTTGAACCCAAACCAGTTCTAGGAAATTTCATACAGTGCTCCTCTCCATTCCCTCCTTTCCCTCTATTATAATGAGTTTTTGTGTATTTTCATGTTAGGATCTAAACTTAACTGATTATATCGATCCCTCTTTGAATCAGAGCCAATCATAATAATATTCATATGGTGCTCATCTCCCTCTTTCCTTCCCCTCCACTTTAGTATGATTTTATGTCTCTTCATATGGCATAATTTACTATTTTCTACCTCATCCTTTCCTTTTCTCCCATTACAATCCCTTTGTTCCCCTTAATAAGCTTTTTTTTTATCTTCAGATAAGTTCATTTATACCCACACCCTCTATCTATGTACATCCCTTTTAAATGTTGCAATAAATATACAAATTTCAATATTGACAGGTATCTGCTCATATAGGGATGCAAACAGTTTGCTCTTATTGAGTCCCAAGTTATGTACATATGTGTGTCAGTGTGTGTATGTGTATATGTGAGTGTGTTTTCCTTGTTTACCTTTTTATGTCTTTTTTGGGTATTGTTAAGTGGAGATTGAATTTTCCATTGACCTCTGGTTTTTTCATCAGGAAAGTCTGGAAGTCCTTTATTTCAATAAATGACCATCTCCTTGCCTGAAAGATTATTATCAGTTTTACCGGGTAGTTGATCCTTGGTTGCAGTCGTAGATCTTTTGCTTTACAAAATATCAAATTCCAATCCCTCTGACCTTTTAACATAGAAGCTGCTAGGTCCTGTGTAATCTGGACTATAGTTTCACAATATCTGAATTGTTTATTATCGGCTGCTTGCAGTATTTACTCCTTGACTTTGTAGCTCTGGAAAATGGCTACTATATTTCTTGGAGTTTTCAATTTGGGATCTCTTTCAGGAGGAGATCAGTAAATTCTTTTGACAACTATTTTACCTTCTGATTCTAGGACCTCAGGATACTTTTCTTTGATGATCTCTTGGAGGATTCTGTCCAGGTTCCTTTTTTCATCATGGCTTTCAGGTAGGCTGATAATTCTTAGGTTATCTCTCCCGGATCTGTTTTCCAGGTCAGATGATTTTTCAGTGAGATAGTTTGTACTTTCTTCTAATTTTTCAATCTTTATGTTTTGTTTGACTGACTCTTGTGGCATCATAGAGTCCTTAGCTTCAATTTGACTGATTCTAATTTTTAGTGAATTATTTTCCTCAATTAGTTTTTGAAGTTTCTTTTCCATATGCTCAGTTTTCATTTTTAGGGAGGTATTTTCTCCAATTAGATTTTAGACCTCCCATCCTAGTTCTCCAGTTTTACTTTTTAAGGATTTGTTTTCTTCAGTGCGATTTTTTTTTTCCAATTTGGTCACTGTAGGTTTAAATTTATCTCCTACCTCTCTAATTTGGTTTCTAAAATCTTTCTTGAGCTTCCCCAAGAACAGTTTTGGGACTTAAGACCAATTCACATTTCCTTCTGTGGTCTCCAGTGTAAGTATAGAGTCCATGTTGTCCTCTAAATGTGGTTGTTCTTGCTCACTATAAAAGAAGTTTATGGTTCTATTTCTCACAGGTTCTTTCTTCTCCATTTTGATTGCCTATGTCCTGGATTTTTAGAGTGGATATCTGATTCTGGAGTGCAGATGTATTACACTTCTCAGCCTGGGAGGCAGGGCTTTGCTTTTTAACTTCATAAGCTGTAGCCTCTGAGTGTTTTGACAGAGGCCCAAGGCAGGAACTCTCATTGTTTTCTCTGAGTTACCCTGATGCTCACAGGGTAACCTGTTGTGGAGGGGTAGTGTGGCCACTTCCTGTTTCCACCTCTGTGTCTCTGGGGTACAGCTCAGGTAGGCTCAGCAGCTGGAGGCTGGCAGGGCTAGTGTCTGCAGATTCCCCTGGTAGAGCCAAGGCACACCTGGGCTTGTGTTGTTAGGGCTTCCTGGTTCCACCCTCCTGGGCTTACACTCCATACTGCCTCATTTCCTACTTCCTAATTGACTCCCAAGCCTGAGGCTGTTTCCACTAATTCAGAATTTTACTCTGAGTGAGACATTTATCTCTGGATTTTCTGGGTCAGGGAGGGGTGATTGGAACAAGTAAGTTTTATTCTGCCATCTTGACTCCTGGAAGTTCAGGTATGTAATTTTTAAATATCCAGGCTCTGGGCTGGTAGCCCCAGGAGAACGTGATGTCCCTGCTGCAGGCCCTGCATTTTCTCTTACCCAGATCTGATGATCCTCTATGGCTGCAGATCTCCCTTGGTGTGGGTGAGTGTGCTGGCTGGATCTTCTTCTCACTCTGCTATAGTCTGCTCTCAGATTCATGCTGGTGCATCCCCCATGTGCTCCCCTGTCCAGACCTATCTAGGAATTTTCCTGAGCTGAGAATCCACCAAACTCCATCTCCCAATGGGTGCTGTCACTCTAAAATTCGTTCAAATTCACTTTTTAAAATTTAGCAACAGAATTCTTGGAGGAGCTTAGAAAAGTTATTGTCTCCTTTCCACCATCTTAGCTCCATCTCCATAATATTCTCTATTTCTTGTTTGGTCATAAATTCTTCCATTCTCCATAAATCTGAAAGGCAAACTATTCCTTGTTCTCCTAGTTTGCTTATTGTATCAATCTTTATACCTAAATCATGTACCCACTTTGATTTCATCTTGTTATAGGGTGAAGGATGTTGATCTATGTCTAATTTCTATCATACTATTTTCCAGTTTTCCCAGAAGTTTTTATTAAATAGTGAGTTCTTATCTTAGAAGCTGCAGCCTTTGATTTTATAAAAAAGTAGATTACTACAGTTATTGACTATTGTTTCTTGCATGCCTAACCTATCCCATTGATACACCACTCTATTTCTTACCCAGTACAAAGTAGTTTTGATGGTTGCTGCTTTATAATACAATTTAAGATCTGGTATTGCTAAGCCACCTTCTCTTGCATTTCTTTTCATTCATTCCCTTAATTTTCTGGACCATTTGTTCTTCCAAATGAATTTTGTCACTTTCTTTTCTAGCTCCATAAAATAATTTTTGGGTAGTTTGTTTTGTATGACACTGAATGAGTAGAATAATTTAGTTAGAATTATTATTTTATTATATTTATTATATTATAATTATATTAGAAGACCTTATCAACAGAACCCAGTCTAAGCAAGTACTTGACCTTAGCAAATAAGATCCTGCCTTTGGAACCTTCCATTAGAATTTAGAGTGACCCAGCTAATGAAGGGAACAACAAGCCAGAGCAGTTTGGGTAGAAATAGATTATTTTGTCCAAATCACTATAGGTGGCTGAATCTGATGATCAGGTCACATTCTCAGCAGGGGAGGCTAAAAACTTTTTGTCCACCTCTTCATTAATATGTCTGCAACTTCATTGATTGTTAACTGTAAGAGTGTTTGACGTCATTAGCTGCTGGGGGTGCACCACGACAGTCTGGGGATGGAGTAGAGGCCCGCGCATGTCTGTTAGCCTTGATCGTGAGCACTCAGTTCAGCCTTAGGGTTGGAACTAGAATGCCACGTTGGCAATAAAGATGGCATGATTACGCGAGATGTCTCCTTGTCTTTGGGACGGTACGTGAGTGGCTCACCGGGCAATGACGGCACTCGGAGGCGGTGATCAAAAGCTAGGGTATAAAAAGGGGAGCTGCGTGTGTGTAGCTCTCGGCCATTTTTGTCTTTTGGGTCTTGCACGCTAGCACGCTCAGCTTATAATAATAGTGGTAGAATAAAAAGAAACTATTGAAACTTATATCACGGTGCAGCGTGTGTTTGTGAGGGACATTCTGTGATTGCAGCCTGCGCATTCACTGCCGAATATTTATTCGAAGAAGCGGCTCTCAGAGCGGAGAGGCTTATAGACCAGGAGTTGGAGTAAGTATAAGATAAGGTAAGAAATATCCCTCAACAGTTAACCAATAAGAGTTCACTTCCACCCTCAGGTACATTCTCTTTTTTTTTTTATTTTTTTTAATTTTTTTAAATTTTATTATAGTTTGCATCATTCATTTCCACAAGATTTTGAGTTACATATTTTCTCCCCCTTTTTCCCCCCCACCACCCCAAAACAGCCATGGCAGTGTGTACTCCCCCCCCCATTCTATTCTCTCCTATGTCACTTTTCGGTAGGGCAAGATAGATCTCCCAACCACAGTGCC
>CM053585.1:169388599-169424616 GCA_028646515.1 Pseudochirops corinnae
ATCTCTAGCTTTACGGCATTCTTCATGTTTATTGGAGGTCTCTGGTGGGGGCGCTCTGGCTGCACTCTCCTCCTCCCTCTCTCTCCCATGATCTTTCTTTTCCCCAAAAAAGGATTCTAGGGTTTGGGAGCTTTTCTTACTTTGCTTCTTATGCTTATTCTTACTCATGGTTGTTCAGACCGTGAATTTTTTTTTTTAAATCTCTGTGAGGCTCTGCTTCCAGAAGGGAAAGCTCTGTCCCAAATCGCTGGGGTCCTCCCAGCTGCCATAGACTTCAGGCTGACTGGATAATGAAGACTCCAAGACCAAGGCCCAAGACGACGATCCATATCCGGGCCGCTCAACACGAGAGCCCTGGCCTGAAAACAATTGCTCAGTCCCCCTGCTGTCTACAGGCCTCGGGTGGGAAGCTACAAAGTGGAGGTGGGTGCAAAACCTCTGCCTTTCGCTTTTCCTCTCTGGAGACCTTTCGGCCAGACTGCTTATCTCCTCCTTTCACAATCCCCACTCGCAGCTGGTGCTAATCTTACCTGAGAAGCTTCTCCCACCCAGCCGCCCCCGGGGCACAGCCGCGGCTTCAGGCCAGGCTGGTTTCAGTTCATAGTGCTGATATGGTTCCTCGTAGCCAAGCTGACTTTAGTGGGAAGTATTCTTGTGTGCGTTTTGGGGTTCTAGGATTGGTTTAGAGTCCTATTTTATGGGTATTTTGGGGTGGCTATGTGAGAGCTGCAATATGTTGCTGCTGCTATGCCGCCATCTTCCCTCAGGTACATTCTCCTTCCGAAGACTTCTTAAGCATTCAGTTTTCTCCAGGGGGTGTCTTTGGTTTATGAGAGAAAGCTATTGACTCCAATCTATTAATTATTTGCTAGACATAATTAAAAATTGATTATGAATTACATAGAAACTGTCTCTTGGACTTTTCATTCATCATAGAAAAGTTCTTTAGAGATTAGAACACTGAACTTGGCATGGGGAAGACATAAATTCAAATCCAGTCTCTAACACTTATTACTTGTGTGAATTGGGCAAATCACTTCACTACTACCTGACTCATTTTTTTTCATCTATGAAATGGGGATGAAAATAATGTCTCATTCCTAGGATTGTTATGAGGTTTAAATGTGATAGTATTTGTAAAGCAATTTGCAAGCTGTAAAATGTTATAGAAATGTTAGCTATTAAATATTTTTATTATATACATGCCAGATTATTACAAAATTACTAATGAAAAATTCTAATCAACTCACTGTCTTACATGAAAAACTAGCCTTGTTTTTATAGCTTTAATTGTTAGAATTGTTTTTTTTTTCTTTTTCCTGTGTTGAGCTAAATCTTGAGCTAAAAACTAAGATGTAGTTGGAGGTCCTGTGAAGTTTCATCTTTTGTGGCCGGTTTGACACTTTACTGATAGCTCAGCCCAGTCTGGAGCTTTGTACACTTGCTAGCTTGACCAAAAAAAAAAAAAAAGATTACCCTGGAGTAGAAGCTGGTTTAGAGTTCTTTTCTTGAACTCCCAGTGCTGAAAGTGATTTCTTTGAATTTTTTATCTGTTGTCTGAGGAAAAATAATTATATTTTAATATTTTTATTCTTTGTCTTCATACTTTTAATGTTTAATTATTTAAGTGGTTTTAAACTGAAATTTACTCTATACAAGTACTTACTGAATTAAAAAAAAATAACTTCACCTATTCAACTAAACTACATTTAACCATAGGCCATTAGATTATTCATATTGACCAGTTATTTTTTAATCTGTATTTGCAGTGACCTCATGGTTAAACACATTTTTAATGAGAAGAAAAGATTCCGTGGAAGAAAATGGACACTGTGTGAGAGCATAGTGAGAAATAATGCTTTTTCCCACTGGGGAAAAAAAAATTCTCATTTAGAACATATGAAGAATTCCCTTTTAGTCTTCTAAAGGAAGACTTTTATTTTTTACCTAAATTACCTAAATTACCTAAAGGAAGGTAATACATATTTATTATTTTTATATTATGTGATAGACATTGTGCCAAGTTCTGGGGACATAAATATGAATGAAAAAAAAAAAACAGAACCTGCCCTCGAGGAGTTTACATTCTAAAGGGGAAAAATAACACAGAAAAGGGATCAAAAAGTGAAGGGGAAGGAATGGTAGGAAGTACCCTCAAGGGAGCATGTTGTTGAGGTCTGGAAAGTCAAAAGTATTGCAAGGAAGAAAATGAAGTCTGGCTGGCCTGAGATCTTCTTCAAAATGGAGGCCCTAGGCAAAATTCAACAAAGGAAGAGTGGATAATGAGGCCAGCATGGTAAAGGGAAGTTCCAGAAAGAGAAGGCCACAGCAATGAAGGAGTAATTCAGGGTGAGATAGTCCCATGATATTGAGGGAGGTTGCAGAGTGGGACTGCAGCTGATGCATGGTGTTAGAATCAAGAAAGTCAGAAGCAAGGCAAACAGGAAAATGAAGGTTAGCCAGATGGGATTGTTAAGTTGTGTTTTAGAGGAAAATGAAACTGCCAGAAGGACTGGCTTTTGTTGACTTCTCTGAGAAATGTGAATTTACAAAAGTAGGAAGAAAAACAGAAATAATATTTAAGGATAAGGGGATCATAAGTACTGAAGAAATAAAACTAATGGTTTGGTTGACTTCCTAAGTGATGAAATCAATGTTAATTTTCTCAGGGACTAATAGATTATAGGAAGAAAGCACGCTTTGTGACTCAAAGGTCTTTTTGACGATGATTTCATTGTAATTAAGGAACTGAGAGATATGAAATAGGTTAGCATGAGTAATCAAGATTTGGAATCAGAGAAGTTGTTGAGAAATCCTCAGACTTATACTGCTACCCTAAAGTAACCCTCCACTACTTCAAAGGTAATGTCTTCTAATATAAGGGAGTCTTTTTTCATAATATGGCTAATAAAGGTATAGCCTAATGGGAATAATTTCTAGCATTTGTGAGTTCCAGAATTCCATCAATTCAGTGAACTTTTATATGACTTTTTTTAAATTTTTTTTTTTTGCTTTTTGGAGGGTAATTGGGGTAAAGTGACTTGCCCAAAGTCACATGGCTAGTAAGTGTGTCAAGTGTCTGAGGTCATATTTGAACCCAGGTCCTCCTGACTCCAGGGCCAGTGCTCGATTCACTGCACCACCTAGCCGCCCCATGACTTTTTCTTTAAAAATTAGTTAAATCAATTGGAAACCTGAAATAAGGATGCACTTTAATGTGTTCTCATGTAGATCCTGTGGGGAATTCTGTACACTCATCTCTGTAAAGATGAGTTCACTCTATAGTCAGTTCCCCAAGAGTAAAGAGCAAGGAATGGGGTAAAAGAGTATGAAGAGATGGATTTATGTATTAGAAATTTCTATATCCGTTACAACTAGACAAATGCAAATTAAAATAACTCTGAGGGTCCACCTCACACCCATCATACTGGCAAAGTTGACTAAAAAAAGAAAAATGACAAATGCTGGATAAGTTGTAGAAAAATAGGTATGTTAATGCACAGTTGGAGGAACCATGAAATTATTCCAGTCATCCCAGAAAGCTATTTGGAATATGTACCAAAAGTATGAAATTATGCATGTGCTTTGACCCAATGATAGATAACACTACTAGAAATATACATCAAAGAAAAAAAGAAATATGAAAGGAATCCATATGTACAATATTATTTATAGCAGCTCTTTTTTTGTGGTGGCAAAGAATTTTAAACTGAGAGGGTGCTTGTTAATTTGTGAATGGTGGAACAGGTTATATTCTACTAATATATCACAATATAATTGTCCTGTAATAAATGATGAAGAGTATAGTTTCAGAGAAACCAAAGAAGATTTTAGGAACAGATGGAGAGTGAAGTAAGAAGAACTAAAACAATTTATACAATATTGACTATATTATAAAGTCAGACAACTTTGAAAGACATAGCAACTCTAATCAGCACAAAAGCCAATCTCCATTCCATAGAGCTCATAATGAAGTATACTACATGCCTTTTAGTAGAAAGGTGTGATGGATTTGGAGTAGAAACTGAGTGGGGGTATATACGCATATGCATGTATTTATATATATATGTGTGTGTGTGTGTGTGTGTGTGTGTATGTATATGCTCATCGGCATATATGCATCTACACAAATAGACATGCACACAATGCATAACGCATATTTGTAGACACATAGAAGTGTGTATAGATACAGATAGTTTTCAAATGGCTAATGCAGGTATTTGTTTTGCTTGACTATTCTTGTATGTAATTATTTTTTCTTGCTTTTGAATGTGGGAAGGAAGTTGGGAAGAAGGGAATATGAATCATCCAGAAAATTTTTAAAATAGTATTAAAATGAAGATGATGGGTTTCGGGCTTTGGAGTTATTCCTCCTTGCTATCACCTATCACTTTTTAAGTTAAGCCTGCTTCGACTATTTCCCCAATTCAATTTTCAATGCAGCTCCTGCTTAACTCTATTCTACCTTTAAGACAGTATCTTGAGGATCCTTCTCTTTAGAGAATAAGCAATATAAAGGGTAATTCTGCTTTCTTGTGGTTATTGGTTAATATGTCACCATATTCAACACAGTGGGACATTCCTTTCCTCTTCTCCTTGTTTAATCTAGAGGCTATTTTTATGTCATTTTCATTACCCAGACACTTCTTTGCAACATTAAGCTATTATAGGCTCTTACCTGGTTAAGATTATTACCATGAGTGCATTCCAGACACCCTTTTGTACATATCCTTGATTTGGTATCTATCTCTTGTATATGCCCTTTGGAAATGTGATATTATAAAATTTCTGCACAAAGCATTGATTTCCATTAATGTCACTCCCTGGCCCCTTAGTGCCTACCACATACACAGTTTTGTTTTGTTTTGTTGTTGTTGTTCATTGGAATAATTTGCAATTGTTTGTGAAGAAATTGAGTTTTACAATTTTAGTATGCCTTTGAATCTGTCTTCCTTTTTTGAATTCCTACAACCCCATAAGAACCAAACCTGATGAGAGACATTACTCATCATATAATCCCAAGGTATCCTTTTTACAGATAACAAAAAAAAAAAAAAGCTCGTATAGATTTAGCAAACTGTCCAACAATCCATAGCCACAAGAATGTGCTTATATTTTCTCTAAACTTTTGAAATCTGCTTTCCTACATTCTCAGTTACATGTGTGACTGAGCCAAGCATGGCATTCCTTTGCTAAGACATGAACTCTCAGAAAACATCATCACTTGATTCCAGGGTTCCTGTCACTTCCACTTCACAAGCCAGTTATATCTTGTCAGTCAGAGTTAAGTCCAGAGTAGCAGTTCCCCTCACTGCTTCCTCAACTTGCTGAAAAATGAAAATATTAGTAATTGTCAGGTACAAGGCCTCAATTGAATTTTCTGTTGAGTTTCAGATTTTGACTATATTGGTTATTTATACATACTTGCTCATTTATATCACTATGAGCTCTATAGAATTTAGCATGATATCCATGGAAGATTCATTTTCCTCTTTAATGAAAACTAAGATAAGCTATGTGTGTGTGTATATATACATACATATATATTTATACATATAATTAACACTGATTGAGAATAAATCTAAAAAGAAAATCTTGAAGATGAGGTTTTAATGTTAGCATCGAGTCACTAATAGTGAATAGGTAAATATAACGGGGTTGGTGAGTAGCTCTATGCTGAATTAATTTCCTTGGTATTGTAACTGAAATTTTCTGACTTATTTCATTCAAAATGATGAATCACAGACTTTTCTTTCTAACATTTAATGCACAAAACAAAATAAATTACATCTGGCTGCCACATATTCCTTAATATAACCATTTCTTTGTTTTCCATGTTTTCTCCTAAAAAAGAACTCTGCTAGAACTGAGATGAATATTCCATATTCCTGAGCTCCATTTCTTTCTAGATTTGGATTTGTACTAGTGGTGCAACATGTTGAAAATAAAAATATTTCCATCCAATATCATGTTCTTGTCTTTCCATTCCATACTGTTTTTTCAAGTACGCTTCTTTTTCAAGAAGAGTTTTGTTTCTACTGATGAACATTGGTGTTTATTGTTTATAAATATAACATAGTTAAGGTCTTGTGGGATTTAAATACCATTGTTTTCATTATTTACTGGTCAAACAAGGAATATAAATATTTCAAAATTAGTAATTGATCATTAGAACTTGGTATAAACATAAAAATCATATTTATAGACTTGAAAGGACCTCAGAGGACATCTAGTCCAATCCCCTTATTTGACAAGCAAGAAAACTCAGGGGCAGCAGAGTCTCAGTGATTTGCATAAGGTTATACTCAGTTTTAGTATTTGAGCTGGCATTTGAACCTAAGTCCTTTCACTCTGCCTCCAGTATTCTTTCCATTAAGTCACATAGTAATCATTATTTATCTAGATGACCATAGCTGAAATAAAAGAAAGATTTACAATTTTGATACCTACTACTTCCATACCACTCCTGAACTGGACACCATTGCTTACTACTTACACAACAAGTCCCACTGGAGGACAAAAAAACAGAATGGCTGTGGAGATAATAACTCCAAGGCAATTATTAGCAAATGGAACTAAAATAGGGAGGGAGAGGGCAGTAGTGGAGAAGAGGGGAGGAGAGAGGGAAGGAACAACATATATATGTGCTCCTGGACCCTGTAGCTCTCTATGCCTTTAATGGCTAAACCCTTAGGGCACCAGGTGTTTGAATGCCATCCTATTTCCCCTTATATCAAAAAGTGATTTGGAATTTGCTCATATGAAATATTGAAGTATCTCTAATACTTTGATGAAGCATTATCAAGCTAAGAGACAATTCCTGCTATATAGAAGACTAGTACAATAAAATATAAGATAAAAAACAAAGATTTTAGAATGCAAACACCATTTACCATATCAGGAATTTTAATTACATTGGACTCTACATGTTACATGAGTGAATGACACGTTGGCCAAGTAGTAACTGTGTGTGCCAGAGAGTTAGGAATATCAGGAACATTGATTAAAAAAAAATATTTTGCAAGATTGTATTTTCATAAGTAATGATCAGAAAAGCTATATAAACCTGGAAATTTGGGACTTCTTTTTCCTTCACCAAGGACATCAAGGCAGCATAACTAATCATGTAATGATTGTGTGAGTGTATAATCTCTTCATCTGCCTAGCAGTGGCAACAATGGAGAAGGATTACCATTGGAAATGTTTTTGTTTTGATTTGTTTTTAAAAGATATTCCACCAAAACTAGAACTGAATTCATAGTTCAGGTTTTCCTTCACTGGGGCCTGACAACAATTAGTGATTTGTAATTATCAATATTTCTGTGGTGAGGATCAAAGGGAAGGATAATAAAGAGGAGTTAAATTTAGGAAACAATGAGTTTGACTAAAATAGATTGTTAATGATAGAATTAGAAGTTAATCTATGATTTTTTTTTCTAACTTCTCCTTTAGTTCTTAGGTGTATATAAATATGAGATGAGTGGCATTAGTTTACATCTAACCATTCTATCAAAAATATTTTCATAAATTAATAAAAATATCCTATGTTGAAATAAGGTCAAACTCTAAATGGACGACTTTCCTAAGACATTACCAAAATAAAAATAAACACACTCTTGTGAAGTAAAAAGAAGAAGAAGAAGAAGAAGAAGAAGAAGAAGAAGAAGAAGAAGAAGAAGAAGAAGATTCCATTGAAAATGCTATGGGATCAGGCCATGGAGAAGTTTGCCCTTATTTATTTTCTCCAAACAGAGGGGAAACTGGGATCTTTTATTGTGCTACAAAATTCCCCCTCTGTGCTTTGGTATCACAAAATATATGCAGCAATTGTGTCAACATATAAACTGACAAAAGAGTAGAGAAGTTTGGGTATCTCCCAAGCTTGAATAAATAGTACAAATGTTAACCTTACATTTATTCTTATCTTTATCAGTCATCCTTGTATATTTTTTGCTATTATGAAGCAGAAATTTAAATAATTGAAGACAATCCCTGAACAAAATATTTAAAACTATTATTAAGAGGCTGAGCCAAAATGGCAGAAAGGAAGCAGGAATTTTTCCAAGCTCCTCCATGAATTCCGTCACTAAACTTTAAAAAGTGAATCTGAATAGATTTTGAAGTGACAGAACCCATTGGTAGATGGAGTGTGGCAGATTTCCAGCATAGGAAAGTGCTCACATAGGTCTGGGCAGGGGGTGCATGGAGCACTTGGGGGCTGCACCAGCATGGACCTGAGAACAGACTACAGCGGAGTGAGAAGGAGCCCCAGCCAGCCAACTCACCCATCCCAAGGGTGATTCACAGCCATTTCACCACAAAACCAATGATTGTCAGAGCTGGATGAGAGAAAGCCCAGGTCCCACAGCAGGGGCATCAGGTTCTCCTGGGGCTAACAGGCCACAGCCTCGATTTTTAAAAATCACCTGCTTGAACTTGAATACCATTTCTAGTGTTGTATTCCAAAGAGATCATAGAAGTGGGAGGAAGACACATATGTACAAAAATATTTATTGCAGCTCTTTTTATGGTGGCAAAGAATTGGAAATTAAGGGGATGTCCATCAATTGGTGAATGGCTAAACAAGTTCTGGTTCATGAATGTAATAGAAAACTATTGTGCTATAAGAAAAGAGGAGCAGATTAACTTCATATTTACCTGGAGAGACTTATACAAACTGATGCTAAGAGAGAAGAGCAGAACCAGGAGAACTTTGTACACAATTACAGACACAATGTATGTGGAAGGTTATAAGACAACTCCAAAATGATGGAAGGAGATGTCTACATTCAGAGAAAGACCTAGAAAAAACTAAGAACAGAGTTTGAATGCAGACTGAAGCAAACTACCTGTTCTCTTTCATTTTCTTGTTTGATTTTGTTTCCTCTTTCCCATTGTTTGTTCCATTGGTTACAATCCTTCTTTGCAACCTGACTTATGTCTAATGTGAAAGTATTTGGAGATCCTATACTTGATTGCATACTGCCATGGGAAGAAGGGAGAAAGAGAGTGAGAAGGAAGAAAATTTGAAACTCAAGGGATTGTGGAACCAAATCTTATAAACTAAAATTAAACAAACAAATTAATAAAGACTAAAAAGGAAAAATAAACTAATTAAACACACTCTTAGAGTAATTATTTTCTTATGTAGCTAGATTTATTTCTTCTTTTTAATTTTAATTTATTAAATTTGTTTATCTACTTTTAATTTACAATATTCAGTCCCATAATCCCTTGAGTTTCTAATTTTCTCCTCCTTGCCCCCTATGATGCCATGTAATCTGATATAGGCTCTACAAATACCTTCACAGTAAGCATTAACCAGGTCATAAAGAAGAATTATAAACAATGTAGTAAACAATGAGAAAGAAGGAATGAAACAAAACTAAACACAAAAAGGGGAGCAAGTAATTTGCTTCAATCCACATTCAAACTTCATAGTTCTTTTCTCTGAATATAGATATCCCTTCCTTCATGAGTCTTTTGGAGTTGTATTATAACCGTACATTGCTGGGAGGAGCCCAGTCTACCAAAGTTAGTAGTCACAGATAGGATGTGTCTGTAATTGTGTATGAAGTTCTCCTGGTTCTGCTCTTCTCACTTAGCATCAGTTTGTATGAGTCTCTCCGGGTAAATATGAAGTCTGCCTGCTCCTCATTTCTTATAGCACAATAGTATTCCAATACATTCATATATCACAACTTGTTTAGCCATTCTCCAATTGATGAACATTCCCTTGATTTCCAGTTCTTTGCCACCACAAAAAGAGCTGCTATAAATATTTTTGTATAAATGGGTCTTCCTCCCACTTCTATGATCTCTTTAGATAAAGCCCTAGAAGTGGTATTGCTGGGTCAAAGGATAAGTACTTTTTAATAGCCCTTTAGGCATAGTTCCAAATTGCTTTCTGGAATGGTTACATCAGTTCACAACTCCACCAGCAATGATTTAGTGTTCCAATTTTTCCACATCCTCTCCAGCATTTATCATTTGCTTGTTTTGTCATCTTAGCCAATCTGACACTTGAGGTGTGGTACCTTAGAGTTTTTTTGATTTGCATTTCTCTCATCAGTAGGTATTTAGAGCATTTTTTCATATATTTATAAATATCTTTAATTTCTTCCTCTGAAAACTTCCTGGCCATATCCTTTGATCAATTATCTATTGCATTTATTCAACCAGTATGTATTAAATCTCTGCTATATGCATGATGCTGTGATACCAAACCTGGTGACACGAAGCTAAATGACTACATTCCTTGCCTCAAAAATCTTCCATTCTACCAGAGGTTATACAATTTGTAAAGAAATAAATCTAATATAGGCATAAGGATCTGAGATAGGTTTCAAACTCAGGTCTTTCTAACTTGAAATTAGACACCATATCTATTCTATACCTTAGATGTATCTTGATACATAGTTCTTGACTGGGTGGAATTTGAATACAAGGAAAGACAGAGAAGTTCAAGGACATAGAAAATAATAGAAGTTTAGGAAGGAATTCAAGTTGACGGGGTTTAGCTTTTATTTCTTTTTTTATTTTTTAAATTAAATTTTATGTTTATTTTTAGTTTACATCATTCATTTCCACAAGATTTTGAATTACACATTTTCTCCCCATCTTCCCCCTACCCACCACCCAAAAACAGTGATCCTGCTGTATACCACCTCCCCCAATACCCTTTTATTTCTTAAACAATTTTGAGGTCTGGGTTCTAGAATTGGTTCTGAAAGCAATCTTTTTTTTCTTTCTTTCATTGTCAACAAACCTCTTCTCCTATTATAACATTAGATATTTAAGCTCCTTGAGTCTAGGGAATATCTTTTGCCTTTTTTTTTTGTATCCCCAGTGCTTAGCACAGAGCCTGACAAAGTAGGTGCTTACTAAATATTAATTCATTGACTGATTGTTTGGATGAGATCACATCCTACAATCTAGAGGGCTGAAATTAACCATTTTTGTCTCTGATCTAAGATTCTGCCAACCAATACATGCATTTTATATTCAAATAACAGTATACACTAAAAACTTCTTTGAGACATATCCAGGAGTACAATTTTGGTATGGCACTATTATTCTTATTACTAGCTCATTCTCATCTTTTTCCAATGATGGTCAGTTCAGATTTGTCCTGGGACAAGTGATTAGATGGTGATCATGATGTGGCATTTTCCTGATCCTCCACAGTTGTTCTCATGTATGTGTGTGTGTATATGTGTATGTACATATAAATATGTACATGTTTATATATACACACATCATGTCTGTATGTATACATGTATGTGCATATGTGTGTTCCATGTATGTATAAATGCATATGCATATAAATATATACAATTGTATTCCCTCATTGGAAAATTAGTTTCTCAAGACCAGAGACTATTTTGTCACTTTATAATGCTTAGTCACTATCTAATTGGTCATTCTTGCATTTGCGACTTCAAGCAAAAATTGAATATATACTTGTGAAATATATTGAACTGAGAATACCCTTTGAATATGGAATGGACTACGTATGTCCTTTGTCATCAATTTCAACTATGAAATCATGAGATTTTTGTGAAATTCGAAAGGACAAAGTATAAATAATGGCTGATCTATCTATTGTATTTGTGGTGTAAAAGTATAAGAACATAAAGATTTTGAGCTTGAGAAATAGGATGAATGAGGTTATCATTGATAGAAAGGAGACAAACCTAGAGCAACTGATGTGAAGAGATAAATGATGAGTTATCTGTCAGATACAGGGATTCTGAAGTGCTGTTAGAGTACCCAAGTGGAAATTTTTACTAGGCTGTCGGAAATGAAGATTATAGCTTGGGGAATAAGTTAAAGCTAGAGATATAAATTTGAGAGTAATATATATGCAGATGATATTTGAAGCCTTCAGAGTGAATGAGTTCTCTTAAGAAGAGAACATAAAGATGAGGAAATAGCAAAGAGGTGATCTCTGAACTTCTGATATGAGACAATTTGGAGATACAAATGGGAATTTATAATGATAATGACAATAAGAGCTGACATATATAATTGTTTGAAGGTTTGCAAAGCATTTTTGTGGCATCTCATTTAGCCCTTGAAGAACTATGTGATGTAGATGCTATTATTATTCCAATTTGACAAATGCTAAAGCAGAGACTGAGAGATTAAATCACTTCTTCAGAATCACACAGTTGGCAAGTGGCTTGGGTAGAATTTGAATTCACATCTTCCAAACCCCAAGTCCAGCATCAGAATAAGAATATTAAGAAAGGAAAGAATCAGAAAGAGTGATAGAGAAAGACATAGTGAAAAAAAGAGACAGATGGACAGAGACAGTGAGAGAGATCTGTCTCACTTGTTAATTAATAAACAAACCAATTATCCCTGGTTCAAAGTATAGTAATAGAAAACCTCTTTCAGCCCCTGAGGGTCCTCTAGAACACTGAGAAGAAAAATAGTCAGCCATCCTCTCAGGACTCAACTTGGTGATTTGATTGGGGGTATGGGATAATAATCCCAGAGAGCACATTTCAAATGTATTTTCAAAGGGTGAGGAGGCACTCCAAACTGAGGGGACCATGAAAAGGTTCTCCTGGGAGATGGTATATTAATTGGGACCTTAAGGCAAGGGATTCTATGGAGGTGGGTAGGAAATGTATTCAACATATTCTGAATCCTACGGATATGCTGTTCAGTGGCACAGAGTTAGGAAATGAAATGCTGACTGTGGGACCAGCATTTTGCTTTCAATGACAATTTTCCAAATGTGTGACTTGTACCATGTAAGACATTGCATTGTTATTGTTCTTTCTGTCTTCTGTGCTCCATCACTCAATTTTCAATTTCATTTGACCCTGCCAAATCCTTGCACGTTCCAACAAACTATTCAGCATATTACCCTATTTTTGTGCAATATTTAGTAAGAGCTGGCATTCTGCTAAGAACTGCAATTCAGAAGAAGACTACTCTCAATCAAATGCAAATTTTAAATTGAATGTTAGACAGAAACATCAGGCTAAGCAAAATAAATCTCAAATAGTGAGAAAATAATGGGATTTAGATATTTTAAAACAACATTGTAGAAACATTTGTACTGTCTTTCCTCCCTTTTTATTAAGATTAGATATTTTATATTTAGGTGATTTATTCATAATCACCAACTGCTATGGAAATTTTCAGATAATTCTAAAAGAAAGCATAAATGCAAAAGAGTTATTGATGGCCACAAAATTATTATCATGATCTTAATAATTTATGCACACCTAACTATTTTTCCCATCTCTAAAAACGTGAAAGAAATCACTAGATTCGACAACTTTCATTGGTGGCTTATAAAGCCAGCTAATTCATTAATGATAAAGTGGAAGAAAGAAATAGTTCATGGGATAGCCCTTCATTCTTGAAGGCAATGTGATACAATGGAAATGCCTGTGATTCTGAGGTTCAAGAGGATCTACTTTCAAATCCTATCTCTTATCATTTGTATAACTGTGTGGGTATCAGTTTCTTCACCTAAAAAGTGAAGGGGGAACCTCTTGATGTCCCTTCCAAATTTAGATCTTTGAATATTAAAGCACTAAAATCTGTAAAGGAAAGGGAGAATCTCCCTGTACTAAATGCAGAGGATGGCTGGTTGTTGTCCTTTGTGCACAATGATGACTAGAATGCCATCTCTTTGCTGGGGTCAAGGTACAGTGTGTTCAACTGTAGCCAATTAGATGAAGAAGAGCTAAGAAGGCTCTACCACAGTTATGGGCACAAATAGTCATTATCCATATGAACATTGGGAATAGAAATCTCTCTAAATTTGTGTATCTCACATTTATTTTGAGCTACTTCAATTTTGCTTTGCTCATAGAGTACAGCACCTTCTTCACTGTGGGCATGGCATGCTGAGCAATCCTGTGCCAGTGTCTCCCATATCTCATAACTGATATCAAAGTTCTTCAGAGAGACCTTGATATTTTCCTTCTATTGCTTGTTCTGACCTATATGTGAGTGTTTACGTAGTCTAAGCTCTCCATAAATTAGTCTTTTAGGCAAATGTGCATTTCACATTCAAACAATGTAACCAACTTACCAGCATTGGCAGCTGAATTTGAATGCTTGTCAGTTGAGCTCAAGAAAGAACTTCAGCCCCTTGTACATTATCTTTCCAGGTAATCTTCAGAATCTTCCTAAAATAATTCAAATGGAAGTGATTCCATTTTGGGATATAGTGCTGGTAGATTGTCCAGATTTCACAGGCATACACCAATGAGGTCACCACAGAGGTTTTATAGATCTTCAGTTAGGTAGGCAGCCTAATACCTCTTCTCTCCCATGGTTTCTTTTGGAACTTCACAAGCACTGAGCTAGCTCTGACCATATATGTGTCAATCTCTTCATTTGTGCACATTCATGGAAAGTATGCTGCCAATGGAAGTAAACTTATCCACAGCATTTAATATTTCTCTATTTGCTGTAAACAAAGGTTCTTCATATGAATGGGGTGGTGCTAGCTGGCGAAGAAACTTTGTTCTCTTGGTTTTGTCACGCCCAAATTAACATAAGCAGCCAAGAATCAATCCATACTCTGTTGCACCTCAGTTTCAGAGGGTATATAGAGTGTATAATCATCTGCAAATAAAGTCATGCACCAATTCTTCCTCTACTTTAGTAGTGGCTTTTGTCATTTTCAAGGTAAATAACTTACCATCACTGTAGTAGCTGACCTTAATGGCATTTTCCTCCTCACTGAAGTTATGCAACAACATTGCTGAAAACATCCTGCAAAAAAGCATGAGAGCCAGGACACAGACCAGCTTCACTCCAGCAGTAACTGGGAAATTATGAGAATATTGTCTGGTATCCAGAACCTGTACGAGCAAGCTGTCGTAGAAGTGGTGTACAAAAGTGATGAACTTCTGTGGGGTCCCAAATTTTGTCATGATCTTTCACAAACCCTCCTGACTGACTGTATCAATAGCTTTGGACAGATCACAAACATTGTTTACAGACCTCTTTTGTCCTCCTGGCTTCTCCCCTGGAGGTCTCAGGAAGAAAACATCATATTTACCATTCCTTGACTTTTTTGAGGCTACATTTCCTCTCAAGTAGATGATCATATTGCACATGAACAATCAGCTTATTAAAGAAGACTGGCAAGAATATATTTTTTTTCAGAATTTCTTTATTTATTTTTAGTTTTCAACACTCATTTCCACATGATTTTAAGAACTAAAATTTCTCCCCATCTCTCCCCTTCCCACACCCAAACATAACAAGCATACTGATTACCTATTCCCCCAGTCTTCCCTCTCTTCTATTCCCCCCATCATTCTCCTTTGCCCCTTTGCCCCTTTCCCACTTTCTTGTAGGGCAAGATGGATTTCTATACTCCATTACCTGTATATCTTATTTCCCAAATGAATACAAAAGCAATTTCTTTTTAACATTTGTTGTTAAAACTTTGAGTTCCAGACTCTCTCCTTTCAACTCTCCTCATTTCCCCCTATTGAAAAGATAAGCAATTCAATATAGGTTATACATGTATAGTTATACAAAACATTTCCATAATAGTTATATTTTTAAAGACTAACTATATTTCTCTCCATCCCATCCCACTCCCCATTTATTCCATTTTCTCATTTGACCCTGTACCTTTTCAAAAGTGTTTGCTTCTGACTATCCTTTCCCCCAATCTGCCCTTTCTACTATGATCTCCCCCTCTTATCCCTTTCCTTGTATTTTCTTGTAGGATAATATATCCAATTGAGTGTGTATGTTGTTAACTCCTTAAGCCAAATCCAATGAGAGAAAGTTTGACTCATTCATTTTCACCTACCTGCCCTTCCCCTCCATTGTAACTGCTTTCTCTTACATCTTTTATGTGAGATAATTTACACTATTCTATTTCTCCCTTTTCCTTTCTCCCAATATATTCCTCTCTAACCTCTTAATTTTATTTTTTAGATATCATCCCTCCATATTCAACTCATATTTCAACTATGCATACATATATGTATATATGTATATATATGTGTGTATGTCTGTACACATATGTGTATATGTATATATGTGTCTATATTCTGAATGTGTGTATGTATGCCTATATATGTATGTGCATGTAAATATGTGCCTGCACATATCTGCACACACATACATATATACACATAAGCATACATGTACGCATGCACATGTGTATGTTCATATACACATGCATATACACACGTGCATACACATGCATATGCCTATATGTGAATATATTCATGCATAGATGGGCATATGAATATATATATACATACATGTGTGCAAATGTGCACACATGAACATATATGTGTATTTTTTTCAACTATCCTAATACTGAGAAAAGTCTCATGAATTACAAATATCATCTTTCCATGTAAGAATGTAAACAGTACAATTTTAATAATTTCCTTATGATTTCTCTTTCTTGTTTACCTTTTCATGCTTCTCTTGATTCTTATATTTGAAAGTCATATTTTCTGTTTAGCTCTGGTCTTTTCATCAAGAATGATTGAAAGTCCTCTATTTCATTGAATGTCCATATTTTCCCCTGAAATATTATGTTCAGTTTTGCGGTGTAGGTGATTCTTGATTTTAATCCTAGGTCCTTTGACTTCCAGAATACCATATTCCAAATCCTTCAACCCCTTAATGTAGAAACAACTAGATTTTGTATCATCCTGATTGTGTTTCCACAATACTTGAATTGTGTCTTCCTGAATACTTGTAAAATTTTGTCCTTGACCTAGGAACTCAGAAATTTGACTACAAAATTACTAGGGGTTTTCCTTTTGGGATCTTTTTCAAGAGGCAATCAGTGAATTACTTCAATTTCTATTTTATCTTCTGCTTATAGATTATCAGGGCAGTCTTCCTTGATAATTTCATGAAAGACGATGTCTAGGCACTTTTTTTTTTGATCATGGCTTTCAGGTAGTTCAATAATTTTTTAAATTATCTTTCCTGTATCTATTTTCCAGGTCAGTGGTTTTTCTGATGAGATATTTCACATTGTCTTCTATTTTTTTTTCATTCTTTTGGATCTCTTTTATAATTTCTTGATTTAGCATAAAGTCATTAGCTTCCATTTGTTCCATTCTAATTTTTAAGGAATTATTTTTTTCAGTGAACTTTTGGACCTGTTTTCAATTTGACCAATTCTGTTTTTTAAGGTATCCTTCTTTTAATTGGCTTTTTGGGCTTCTTTTACCATTTGGGTTAATCTATTTTGGCGGTATTATTTTTTTCAATATTTTTTAGGTCACCTTTAGCAAGCTGTTGACTCATTTTTCATGATTTCCCTTGCAACACTTTTATTTCTCTTCCCATTTTTTCCTCTACTCCTCTTACTTGATTTGCAAAATTCTTTCTGAGCTCCTCCAAGGCCTGCAAAAAATTCATATTTGGGGGAAGCTTTTGATGCAGGAGTTTTGACTTTGTTTTCTTCTTCTGGTTATATGATTTGTTTTTCTTTTTCACCAAAAAAGACTATCTTTTTTCCCTCTGTTTGCTCATTTCCCCACCCAATTACTTGACTTTTGAGATCTTTGCCAAAGTAGGACTCTTCTTCCAGGGTGGAGAGTGCAATGCCCTAAATTTCTGGGGTTTTGTTCAACTGTTGTCAGAGCTACTTCTGGGCACCTGTAAATTTTCAGTTTTTCTAAGGTGATACAGTCAAAGGAAAGGTATTTTCTCCCCTCCTGGTCTGTGGTCTGGTCTGTGCATGACCAAAAAACTATTTTCTGCTTAAGAACTATTAGGAGGACTCACTCTCCACAGTCACCAGAAGATCAGCCATACCCATGCTCCTCCTCACCCCAGGACCACCACCCAAGACTGTGACCCAGATTCAAGCAGGGAAAATCTAAAGAATCCTGCCTCAGCGCCAGCATAGAAATCCTTCCAATTGTCCTCTGATCAGCAGCTTGATCTTCTACCATCTTTGGCTCTGGAGCTCCAGAAGTAGCCACTGCTGCTGCTACCACCATCACTATCACCTCTACTTCCCTGGGGCTGAAGCCAGACCTTGCTCTTCTCTCACTGTAATAGTAATGTCCCATTGTACTGACAAAGTTAGCAGGTATTTAGCATCTACTAATTAATCAAGCCTCTGTTAAAGAAAGAGAAGGTATGAACACTTGTTGCTGATGTAACAGGACGGGGTTGAAACAGAAAATGGCTGAAACAAGAAGGAGCTAATGCTGTGTGTGTGTGTGTGTGTGTGCATGTGATGTGTGTGTGCACACGCACGTGTGTGTATAAGGAGAAGTCCCGGCTGGGTCAGACAGATATTGGAGCCAAGTTCTGGAGGCTGAGGAAGAGAAGCCCAAGCTGGAAAGAATGATTTTTTATTTTGAGAACATAGATGAAGTGATTTTGATTCTGGGAACCAGCTGAGGCCAAAGGCCAGCTGGAATTGCTGAGAAGCTGCTGAGGAGCTGCTGAGTCTGAGGGCTAGCCAAGCTGCTGAGGATTTCTGAGGACTGGGCAGAGCTGCAGAAGACTGAGAAAATATGACTGTGGTGTCAGTATTTTTTCTGTTTGTGGCTTTGTTAAGCCTTGAATTCCTGGGAACAGAGACTGTGAAGGATTTGAGATGGATTGGATTCTGTGAGCTTCAGTGTGGTACAGGAACTGCACAGAGAGCCGGACAAGGAACTGGGAGCTGTCCACCTTTGAATCCAGGTGACGGTTTGGTGAATCCAGGTAAGAGCTGCTACCATAGAAGGGGATCCAGGGAATCTGAAAGCCTACCTGAGGTCAAGATGAAGCAATCTCTCCGTGGATACTGAGTAGTGACTCATTGAAGTTATAACTTACTTATAACCTTGAAATTGTAACTTATTTGTGACTGAGGGCTAGATGGCCTGTGTATTTTACACTACCCCTTAAGAGAATGATGAGTAGTTACTTATATTGTAACCTAGTGTGCCCCATGAGTGGAGAACTTTGACTTTTGTATTTTGTGACCCTTAAGGATGCAAGAATGATTGAGTTGATTGAATGATTGAGTTACTAAGTGATTGATTGACTAAATGATTGTACTTTGCTCAAAACTACATGGCCAATATGGTGAAAACTATGTGGCCATTTTAGTGATAATTTGTTGTGAATGCTGTCTTTTGATTTTCTGTGATAAGTTGTAACATTGTGAATGCTGTACTTTGATTTTCTGTGAATGTTTTGCTCTGATTTGTTATTGAATAGAGTGTTCACTATACTGTGTAATCAGAACCTGGAAAAGCTGTTCACAGCAGCATTCTTCTGGAAAGCTGCTCGTGCTTGGCTTTACACTTACCCAAGTCCAACAGAGTTTCCCCACTGAGCTTATAGTTTGTCTTTGATGTTTGTGGTTTGAAAAGTCTGGACAAATGCCACAGCTGCTAGTGATTCAGTCCCCTGATGCCTGTTCTGGCCAGTCTGTGCCAGTATGGCCCTCATAGAACTACATTCCCAGTCCAGTGTGATAGACCCTTTCTTGTTGGGCTGACAGGCTATCTTCAGCTGGAGATGTGTTTCACTCTGTCATTTTGTGGGTTCTATACCTACAAAATTTGTTTAAAGTCATTTTTACTGGAATTTGAAGGTGATCAGGGGATGAATTCAAGCAAGTTCCTGCTTTTCCTCTTCCATCTTGTATCCACCACCATCCCTCCTGGCAATGACTGAAAAAGACCATTCCATGATTTTTACAGGATAGCTTATTTCCCTTTCCTTTATAGAGATGGACAATGGAAGGATGATGAAGGTCTCCAGGTCTTCATAGAATTTTTCTTTAATCTCATCATGGTTCATCGTTGTGGGAGCCTATGCACCAATAGTGATGTTGTAGCATTTCCTAACAAGTGCATCCCATTGTCATGAGCTTGTCATTTATGCCTTTTGGGAGGCAAACAAGTTTTTTGATTAGATTAGATTTGATTGCAAAACCTATGTCAGCTACTCATATCAGTGACTACTCCAGAAAAAATGTGTATCCATATCTGACTTCAGTAATCCAACTTTCATTTCCCAGGCTTGTTACAGCCGGGGCTATTATTTGAGTGTGATACCTTCTGAGTTCTCATGCAAGAAGAACTCTTTGTCTTTCAGATCAGCTGAATTTCATGGTCTTCACAAGTGTCAGCATATTCCATGTACCAATGCTAAATGAAACCATTTTTGCCAAAGTTTTTGTACATTTGTGGATGTGTGTCTGTGAGCATGTGTATGTGTGCTTTTAAGTCATGGAGTAGAACCTCTGCCACCTGTGATAAACAGACCAGGATTAGTTTAGGTGCAGCAGATAATTTTAAGGCACTGTTTCTAGCCCCTTCTTCATGCCAGGAGGTGAGCAGTACAGTCTTTTTTAAAAAGGCTACTCAGACACCCAGGAAGCCACTAAGTCCCCCTGCTGCTTTGGTCCAGGAAGAAAATGGCACTATAGCCCGAGCTGCCTGTGTCCACAGTTGTGATAACAGCCCCTAGTATGTCTGTACGTGCTGCTTACTTATTTTCTCATTGCCACAGAACTTCAAACCAGGTAAAAATGGTAAGATTGTAGGGTTTATATCTTTTGGTTTGTGCACAAATTGGATCTAAGTGAGGCATGGTTCCTGAAGTCATCAGCCTCTCTTTCTCTTCCAGAGTCATTAGAGTTCAATGGCAAGGCAAAATCCAATATAACGTGTTTTCATTGTCTAACCAAGCTCCAAACATTCCACAGTACTTGCTTATACTACCTCTATGGCCCATTGAAATAAATTCTTTACATCTGTGTACCCCAAGTCTTCACGTGCTTGGTGTGGATGCTCCCTGCCCAACTCACTGATACTTTTTAGGCCTTTCAGTTGCCCTCAATCTGGTTTAGCCAATCTGTCATTTTAGTTTATTGCGGTATGTCCACTGTGTATGCCACAGCTTCTTGAAGTCACAGTTGAAAGTTTGGTGACAGGTGGACACCAAAGGTAAAAAGCAACCCTGAAAAAGGGGGTCAGCAGCCCTCAAACCAGAGGTACTAGTCTTCCCCTAAACATCCGTATACCACAAAGGATATCTGTTACTCAAAGGCTACGAGCAGGATCAATTACTCCCCTTCCGCCCCTGCCATGAGATAACAGGAAAAGTCACTTGATTTCCCTCAATTGAGTTACATTCAACAAACATTTATTAACTGAATATATCTATTGGCCTGAGGGAGGGTTGCAGTAGATAAACAGAAATTGATAAAAGGAAAGACAACAAGAAATATCTAAGAAGCAAACAAGATAGATGAATGGGAAGATAGATATAAAGACATTAGCTTGTTTTCAAAGTCAAAAGGACTTCTTTTTCAAAAAGAGAAGAAAAGAGAAATATAATAATGATTGATGCAAAGGGATTGTGAAACTGAGAGAAGGAGCTCACCATGCAGAGCCTTGTATTTCAGTAAATGGTCAAGGTCCTTGGCTGGGGTGGTAGTGACAGGGTGTAAAGGGTTTATGGTCATGGTGGGGAATATAATAGTGTTAATCACTTAAGAATAGAAGAATTTTCATTAAGCAGTTAGATCCTATTTGAGATTAGAACAGATAAATTTCTAGTGGACATTGTCCATAGAGTTGTGTGACTTTCAGTAGTGACATTCACTTAAATTTGGGTAGAAAGAGGAAAAAAAAAGTAATTGTAAGGGTAACCTAGGATTTGAGTTTGGCAAAGCATGATTAGTAATACAAAAAAGAGTTAATGTTTCAAGAATAAAAGATAGTGTTCAGTTGATTCAAGTCAAGACTGTGAAGGAAGGGAAGCATGGCATAAAGCAATAGAGATCTTGTGATAACAGGGGATGGCTAGAGTAACTGAAGGTTGCAGTAAAAATGAAGAATTGGTGTAGGAAGAGTAGGGCAGAGGCAAAGATGATATGATAGGCAAATGTGAGCAGAAATAAGAATTTCAGTGATCTGGAATTAGCGTGCCAATTGGAGATGATAAACCATCTGCCTAGGTATCTGACACTGATGGAAAGTATAGAAAAAAGGAGCATTAGATATGTATGAATGGAGAATCCCTGGTGTTTGAGAATATACACACACACACATATATATACATACATACATACAGATACATACATACATACACACGTGTCTGTGTGTGTATATATTTGAATATGAGGCTGCTTTAGACTAAATAGGTAGAGAATGAGCTAGGCATTTAATTCTTGAGAAAAAGAAAGGGAAGAATATCCTAAAGTCCAGGAAGTGACTAGACCACACAGAATTTTACATACATACTAGAGAAACAAGGTGTGAACCTCAGAGGTCTATCCAAACTGACCTTATTCCTCATCCCCCTCTTTGAGGCAGCTAGGTGGTACAGTGAACAGAGCACTGGCCCTGGAGTCAGGAGCACCTGAGTTCAAGTCCGGCTTCAGACCCTTAACTCTTACTAGCCATATGACCTTGGGCAAGTCACTTAACCCCATTTATCCTGCCTCCCCACCTCCAAAAAAAAAAAGCAAAAAAGAAATTAAAAAAAAAAAGCTCCATCTGTTATCTCTGTGCCTTTTTGTACTGTAATTGTTTGTGTTTGGAATATACTTATGGCTCACCCATGTCTCCTAAAATCTTTCATTTTCTTCAAGACTCATCTTAAGAAGTATCTCCTACATGAATCTCTTCCTGATAACACTAGTTACCAATGACCTTATTTCCCAAAGATACTTATCATGTTGTTTATATTTCATACATATTTTAATATGTATACATGTTACTCCATCCAATTGAGTTTAAGTTCTTAAAGGATAAGAATGGTTTCATTTTTGTCGTTGTATCTCTAAACTTGACACAATACTTGGCAGATGATAGACAATGAATAAATGTTTGTTCATTGACTGATCTGACACATAATGGATACAAAAAGCTGAAGTTTTGTTGCTTTTTTCCGGATGACTTTGTGAAATGGTGAAGACTAAATGATATGTCCACATGGGAAATCTGATTTTGAAGAGAGGAAACATCTAGATCTATTCTCCCAGAAAGATTAAGGGTAGGGTTATATCTGTCTGTCTGGTAATGGAAAGAGGAATAGGACTTTTAGGATACATTTACGGTATTTGATAGAGCCTAATCTTCTTGAGCACTTTATGGAATTGTTGTTTACTCAAATAATAGTGAAAAACAAAGGGGAATACTGGTTGCAACATTTGGTAACCTGCCACCACTTCCCAGGTACGAATCTACCAGTGAACTTGAAAAAAGGTCATGCATCCATGCTGTAATAGCAATGAGTTTAGCAGATACTTAGCACTTAGTACCTTGCGGCTAAGTATGGAAAGTCCGAACTCTGGCCCACTGTTGAGAAGGCATGAACTCCCCTGTTTATGTGGAAGAAGGGGATTGGTTGATACAGGAGGCAAGTGTGTGTATATAAGCAAGAATTCTGGAGACAGAGAGACAGAATAGGAATGCTGCTCCTAATGAAGGAAGAATCATGGAGAGTGAAGCCGGCTGAGAGAGAGGGAGAGCAAGAGAGAGTTTCTCTCCCAGCATCTGGAAGCTGACTGAGAACTGAGATGGAGTTTTCCTGAGACCAGAATCTGGTGAAGGCCATCTGCAAGGCTGAGAGGGCTTGCATGGAAGGCCTCCTGCAAGACTGATATTCCTTCTGGGTCCTAGGGCCAGCTGAAGTGCTGGAGGACTGAAGAAGCATGACCAAGATAAGACTTTGTTTGTGGCTTGGCTGATCCTTGAGTTCCAGGCAAGAGAACTGGTGAAGAGTTTGAGATGTGCTGGACCCTGTGAAGTTCAGTGTGTGCCAGGGACTGCCCTGAGGACTGGACAAGGACCTGGGAGCTGTCTGCTTCTGAATCCAGGTAACTATTTGGTAGATTCAGGAGGGAGCTGGAACCATGGAAGGGGATCCAGGGAATTAGAGAGACCACCCAGAGTCAAGATGAAGAAAAGGACTCCCCTTGGATGAAACTGAGGTTTTCTGGACACACCGAGGGGTGGAGGGTTTGTGTGGTTTTCTAATGACTATATTTGTGATTAATGATATTTAGTAATTGTGAATCTAGAATAGTGACTGATTAAGTTAATGGTTGCACAATTAGTGGATGTTTGATTATTCTATCATGAATTGATGAATTATTAAGTATTGAGTTGCCCCATGAGTGGAAGTTTGATTATTCTATCGTAAATTGATTGAATGATTAAGTATTCTTTTGTTCCTTGTTCTAAATATTGTGGCCACTGTAGTGAAAACTGTGCGGCCATTTTTTGTGATAAGATGTAATGTTGTGAATATTATATTGTGATATATTGTGAATGTTTGCCGTGATTTGTAATGGAATAAACAGAGTGTTCACTATATTGTGTAATCTGAATCCTAAAAGCTGTTCACAGTAGCATTCTTTTGGGAATCTGCTGGTGCATGGCATTACACATGTATTTCCAAACAAGAAGGATTTTAAATTCTATTACTAAGGGGTATAGTCTGTCCCTCATGGTACCAATGATAGATAAAGAAGGATAAGTACTAAAGAAGGAGTATTGATGCCTAGTATAAGTCTCTGTTAGCTCAGAATTACCAAGTTTTGAATTCATATATATTTTATTCAGTCTTTTAGCCAATTTCAAAATTATTCTCCCCTTGGCTTCTGATGGTCCTACCCAGAATTTATCCTGGGAACATCTCTAAATATAGCTTATGTCCACAGATGAACAAATGTGGATAAAAGGGTTCCCAGTTCTGATATAAGGAATCAAGTTAACAACATATCTACTGTGCATAGGATGACTTTCATTCAACTTCAAAAAAATATAGAAGACATAGGATATTACTGCGATCTTTTTAATTGAAGAAAATGCAGAAGTGACTCCCACAAGCCCATACATAACTTTTCCACTTCTTCAGTGAATTACTCTTTCCACAACGTACCAGAATCATCATATCTTAGATGATGAAACCTAAAGTCGTCTGATCCAATGGATGGACCATCTGACCTTTAATTTGAGGTAAGAAAACTGAAGTCCAGAGATGTTAGATAACTGGTCTAGGGTCACACAAATAGTAAAAGTCAAAAATAGAATTTGAACTCAAAACATTTGTTTGCACCACCAATGATCTTTCCAATGTACCATGCTTGTACTCACGTTTTCCCAAATCTTAATGCCACCCTACAGATTTTGTTTTCCTAGGAAGGGAACCAAACATGGTTTTACTATATAGCCAAACCCTGACATTCTACCAAGTCCCACTTTCTGAAGGAATACATTGACTCTTTTGGACTTATAATGCCACCTTATTATTTAGTCTCCCTTAAACTGATAATACCAGAGGTGTTATTTCCTCTTTCTTCAGTGAGTTTCTCTTTATCTCAGAGAATCAGATAGACACTCAGTTTAATATATTGTACTTAGAAGTTGGAAATCCCCAGTGTGGTTGTGCAAGGATTCATTCTTGGAGATAATAGACAGTCAAAACTCATCCCTAATGGACTCTTATTATTTGAATAACATGTTAAGAGATACACAAAAGTCAAGTGCCTTGCTTTGTTAGGTCATGACCTCAGAATTTTCTTGTAACTCCTGGAAGCAGGGAAGGTGACTTACTTGTTTTTCTTCTCTGAGCTGGAGAAAAATTGCTCAAGAAATTCCTCTTTTCTCAATTAATGTGAATTTCTAGAATTCTTGAACTTTTGAATTGCTCTTGGAAACTCAAGAGACTGGTACTGTTGAAGAATACCTCTTCCTTTACCCACCCCAGCCACCTTGTTTTGTTGAAAGAAAAGATTCTAGGATTATACCACTCAGAAAATCCTAAGGTACAGAATCTCTTGTGAATGGGAGCATGTGATTCCCCTCTACCTGTCATATGGTTGAAAATACATGCCATAGAAGCCTTTCTAAGATTGTGAGCAAGAATTGGATATCATACAAGAATTTTCCTCTCAAATAACATGAGAGATTAGGTAACTCATTCATGATCCTGCTTCGAGGCAGCCACTAATGGATATTGGCTAGATAGAGGGGGTGTGTAGTGGAAGAATCACACTCCACCCATGTACCCACATGTTCTGGTTCTGATCTCTCCATAAGCAAGGAAAAAGGGGGAAATCTCTCTTTTAAAGACTAAAAAGAGAGGCAGCTCCTCCTTTGAAAGTTTGTTCCTTGAGAGTAAAAGCCAAGAAACTATGCCAGCATTAGTGAATATCATGCTATAAGAGACATTATAGAAAATTTGCATGCTCTTCATGGGCAGAGATAATAAAAATCTCAAAAACTCACTGGTCACTCTGTACCCCATCCAGCTAACCAAGGTATTTGCTTGATTAACCTCTTAAATAATATTTTCCTTAGAATTTCTTAGTCCAGTTCTATGACATGAAAAGAAAATTAAATCCATTAATTTTACATATAAATCATATTACCATATTAGTTAGCTTTATTATGCATTATTCTACCATCAAAAAGTGATTAGAAGGAAGGAATATGATGATCTCTTCAGTCTTCATGATGAGTACATTCTTTACTACAAGCAGATGAGAGAGAGGAGAGATCATTAGAAACAAAGGGGAAAGATAACTGCTTCTTTTATAAAATGGCTTTTATTCCATCAGCGTCTCTTTTTAAAAAAAACAAGTAATCGTTGCTTTAAATTGATTTTTCTTTTGGTTTATGCTATTGGTCTGATATAAATTAGCATAACTCGGATTTAATTATCCCTCTGGGACAGGATTGAGGAACAACAATAATGCTTTATGGAGAGTGTCAATTGACTTGCCCTTCTAAGCAGTTTTCTTCATAGCCTTATTTTTTATAAGATGAAAGCCAGTAGATGCAGAAAGGCAGTGATCTACAAGACAGCGGGAAGTTAGATCAAGGTAACTCTTGATGATTCAAGTATAAAGAAACTGCCAATCATTTACAGAACAATTACATTGATACTTGAAAAGATCTATGATTTTATCTCCATGGCTACTTGGCACCAATATTGATCATAATTCATCCACACCATAATAGATTACAATTGATAACTCTCCTTCTGATAATCTTCTAAACTATTTTTCTAGATGTTCTCTAAGTGTCTTTTTGATGGCACATTACACAATTTTGATATGAATTGAAGTCAAACTGACTTGTCTATAGTTTGTAGCCTCTATTCTTTGATTTATGTAATTCACTGTATTCATCCCTCCTTATTTTTGTGGTACTTCTGCTGTTCTTTGTAAGCTTGAACACATCACTGACAGAAGATTAGCCACCATATCAACTGATTTTACATAAGGCTGAGTTATACAGGATGTCCTAAAAATCTTAGTGCAGCTATAAATTTTTACCTTGCATGCCCTAAGAGTAGGTATATATCACTCTTGCATTATCTCAATTCTTCTCTGTGCCTTATTAACTATTGTTATTGTGCTGTTGCCAGTTCAAAGTCCTTTCTGTTTGATATACAAAGGGAGAAGATGACAAAGCACAGTTTATCTGTGTCACAATAATGTTAAAGGATAGCCCTGGGAAAAGCTGGTGAGAACTCAGAGATATTCTACTCTTCACCCACAAACTGAAATACCTCCTCAAGTAGAGAATTCAAATAGCAGAGGAAAAAATATACATATAATATGTGTATGTACATATATACATTTTATATATATAAACACACATATGTGTGTATGTCTATGTATGTGGATTTGTGTGTGTGTGCGTATTTTTCTTTCTGAATCACAAAGTGAAGAACTATTACAGAATTACAAGCAGGAAGAGACCTCTGAAGTCATAGAAGAGAGACATCTCAGTGGGGATCAGGATAACTGTCTTCAAATATTTGAACGGTTGTCATGTGGAAGAGGGATTAGACACTGTGTTACTCTACAGGGTAGACATAGAACCAATAGATGGATACTATAAGGAAAGAGAATTTGCTCATTTTAAGAAGAAACTTTCTAAAAATTACATCTATCCAACAACAACAATGGCTATCTTTTTTAACAGTAATTTGTGGTTTGAAAAGCACTTTCTTATTTGGTGCTTAATGCAACCTTGGAAGTAAATGCTATTATTTTATTCATTTTACAGATAAAGTAATTGATGCTGTGAGGTTAAAGGACTTGGCTTGTGTCTTACAGCTATTAAGTATCTGAGACAAGATTTGAACTTAGGTCTTTGTGACTCCAAGTTCCTTTGCTCTATCTATTATGCTGTCTCATTCAGTTGTTCAGTTGTGTCAGATGTTTTGTGATCCTATGGACCACATCACACCAGTACTGTCCATGGGGATTTTTTATCAAAGATATTAGAGTCATTTGTCCTTTCCTTCTGTATTGGATTAAGGCAAAAAGAGCTTAAGTTACTTGCCCAAAGTCATTCCACTAGTAAGTATTTAAGGCCAGATTTAAAACACGGTATTCTTGACTGCAGGCCCAGCCCTCTATCCATTGATCTGCCTAACTGCCTACAGTGTGCTGCTTAACTGTGCTGTTTAGCTGTCATCAATAACAAGGATTCTCTCATGAGTCCTTGAGTATTTTGTTTTCTTTTACTTTGTTTTGCATTTTTGTCCTTTTTTTCCTTCTAAGGTTTTTAAGTAGAAAGATGAACGAATAATTTTCAAGGATGAAGAGAGGGATTATTTTATATAATGTGAAAGTCAGAGGCATTTAGTTGGCACAAAGGATACAGTGCTGGGCCTTGAGTCTGGAAGACCTGATTTCAAATACAGCCTCAGACATTTACTAGCTGTATGATCTTATGCAAGTTACTTAATCCTGTTTGCCTCAGTTTCCATATCTGTAAAATGAGCTGGAGAAATAATTGGCAAACCACTGCAGTGTCTTTGCCAAGAAAACCCTAAAGAGGGGCATAATGAGTCAGACCTGATTGAAACAACTGAACACAAATGAAAGTACAAAAAGGTCAGAATAGTTGACATTCATAAATCATAGTTATAGAGCTGGAATGAACTTTAGAAGTCATCTACCCCAAACTTCTCATTTTACAAATAAATAAATAAGACCCAGAATGAATAGGCAATTTTCTCAAAGTAAATCAAGTAGTAAGCACAGGCTAGGATTTGAATCCAAAGCCTCAGCCTCCAAATACACCACTTCCAGGGTGTCATACTGCCTCCTCACTCTAATGCAGATATCCTTTGTTCTTAGAAATTTCCAGTGTAATAGCCTACCCAACTAGCCCTTGGGACTAATTTCAGTTGCTAATAGCCCTTCTAATCAAGTCCCTAACTGTAGAAATCAGGTTGTTAGTTAGCTACTTAGAAAAAGATGCCTAGAAAGACTGGTAACTTAAGCAGAATGGGGTTCTTATAAGTTCAACAAAGTGCAGGAATGAGGGACATAAACTTGAAATTTTGTTGGGGAAAAAGTTTACTGACATCAAATAATGAGGAAGCTAAGAATCATCAAAGAAAGTGTTGAATGGAAACAGTCCCATTCACCAGAGAACATAGACGCCATTTATTAATACATTCCAAGCACAGTCTGTAATTTGAACCAGAGAATTAAAGGAATATGCTTTGGCAGCAAATGTTCACCCCATTATTTATCAGTGTGATGTTTACAAGAGGAAAAAAAAATGAACAGAAAAACCAGGAAAAATGGTATACAAAGCTGGCAGTGGGGGAAAGGGAGGAAACAAAAGGATACCTTAATAGCTAGAAGTCAAGAAACATAGATCATTAGAGCTAAAAGGGGTTATAAAGATCATCTAGTCCAGTTTTCTTATTTTCAGAAGACAACATCAAGCCCATGGAGGCAAAGTGACTTGTGTAATGAAAAAAATTTAATTACAAGTCAAGAATCCCGGTATTCTGGTATTCAGGATCTCATCTTCTTTATCATGCTGCTTCTAATTGAAAGAAAATGTAGGGAAAATTCCGTATAATATCAAAAAAGATACATTTGAAAGAATGTCCATGTATATTCTGAGTTCTAAAGCCTTACAAATCAGGGAAAAACCACCTAGAATCTTGATGAATGTTGATAATGACCCTGATTATTAAGGGCACTGCAGAAAGTTCCATCCATACTCCTACCTTCTAATAGTTATAAATCTTCATGAGAATGACTTACCTACATTGATAGCAGTGATCAATCCATCAATAGACATTTCTTAGTGTCAGGTGCTATCCAATGTCTGTGGATAATGAGGTAAAACTAAAGCATTCTTTTCCTTCAACGTTTTCACTACTGAAACACCAGTCATTAGACAAGAATACAAAATTGATGTGAATGTGATTTTTAGGAGAAATTTCATAATAATTGGGAGGAATCAGAAAAGGTATCATTTCAGTGTTTTTTAGTTGTTTTGAAGGAAATCAGATACCATACAAGTTGCAAATGTGGATTCCACATTTCTTAATATGGAAAATAACTAATAATGAAGCAAAGTGTGGGGATTAGGGAAATTTCTTTGGTATTCATAAGGAGGAAAGCTTGTGGAGGAAAGGGACTTTGATAAGCCGGAAGATGAACTAGAAGGTTATTGAAATCATCTATGTCAGAGATATGACCAAATGTAATGGCCATGTAAGTAGAGAGAATATACATGCAAGACAGGATGTGCTGGTAAAATGAACAAAATACAGCAATTTATGGATGTATTGGATGAGTGACAATAAGGATTTGGGATTGACAATAAGGTTGCAAACCTATGTGACCAAAATGATGTTGATTTCCTCCACAGTAATAGGGAAGTTAAGAAGAGGAGTATATTGTGTATGCATGGGGAAGGGAAGATTAATTCCATTTTGAACATGCTGAGTTTGAAATGATTGAAGGAGATCTAGTGAAAAGTGTCTAATAGGTAATTGGAGATGTGGGATTGGAGCTCTGTACAGAGACTACAATTTGATGTATAGCCTTAATAGTCATCTGTATATAGGATTGTGACCCCAGTCATGGAAGCACACATGAGGACTGCTGTTATGAATGATTTTAAGGGTCTAACAACATAGTATAATGCACTCTCTATTTATTCAGAACTAAACTAAACATTGTTCAATGAAGCACAACATCATAGTAACACCCTTAAACAAAATATATCTTCTAAACATGCATGCATATACACCCACACATACACATATGTGTATGTGTGTATACATGTGTATATACACACATACACATACAAATATGTGTTTGTGTGATAAACACATATCATCTTTAAGGGGTAGCAGAAAATACAAACACCATCCACCCCTAGGTCACAGCAAGTCACAATCTCCTCAATCAATACACAGTATCCAAATAAAGTCCTCTCTTATTTGACTCAAGGCTGACTGCCAAACACCATGGCTTTTCCTCTGTGAACTGACTGCTTCTGACTCTCTCCTGGATTCCCTTGTAGACAACACCCTGCTGCTGCTCCATGTCTCACCTCATGGGGACTGCTCTACTCCAAACTCTTCCTGCTCCTGTCTGACAGCAGGCTCCAGGGCTTCCTGCTCACAACTTATATTTCCAGGAAAACAAAGCTTAACAGGGTAACAACACACACAACCAACACCACAATCTCAATTCACCTACAAAGTCCAGAACCTCTGTATTAACAGCTCACTTCTGTCTGAGCAACTAACACAGACCAACAGACAGGACTTTTGACTGTGAAATTGAAACAGGACAACAGACAAGACTTCTGCCTGAAAAACCCACACAGCAACATACAGGGCTTCTGTCTGAGGAATTAATACAGATCAACAGACAAAGCACCAACATCACAAACATTCTTTTTGTTAGACCTCCCCACAAGCAAGTTCCCTTAGCCAACTCACACACATTTCTCTCTCTCAGCTCTGCTCCTCTCTCTACACTGTCCTTTCCCTCCAAGCAATAAAAGATGTACTGTTTCCAATAAAAGACTTGTGATTCAATCAAAGACTCTTGATTCAATCAAAGGCAAGACTCAATCAAAGGCAAACTGGTTAAAATTCAATAAAGGAAAAACAGCAAAAAATTCTATTTTGTTTGCCATTTCGTGAATCCAATGAAGTCACCAGGTAAGAGAATGCAGTGAGAAAAGAGGATCCCTAAAATACCCTTGGGGCACACCAAAGTGAGCAAACATGGCATAATTATCACACCAATGAGATTTACAGCAGTTATAAAAGTAAAAAGAGACCAAAACAGCAGTTTAATGAAAACCCAGAGAGGATAGAGGTGAAAGAAGTGAAGGTGAGCAGTGGCAAATGCAACTGAGAAAAAAAGAAAAGATAGAGAAAATACATTAGATTTGAAAATTAAGAGATTATCAGTAAATTTGAAGAGAACAGTTTCAGGTCAGTGATAAGCTGAAAATTATATTGTAAAGAATTAAGAAATTAGTGAGAGGAGAAGGTGTGAAGGCAATGAATAAAGATAGAATTAAATAATCAGGAGTTTTACTGAGAAAGGGAGGCAAGATAAGAATGATAGGTAAAATTTTGTGTGTAATTTTCTGTTATAGAATATATTGTGATGGTAATCTAATTGACCTAAAATGCAAAAAAAATATTCATTTTAAATTTTTTTTATGTTTAAAGTTTGTTGATTTTTAAAAATTTGATTCAATTAAACAAAAGGAATAACTGAAAGATTCCCTCAGATAAAGATATTGTGATACATGAATTAAAATTCTGTGAGATTACATGCAGTTTAATAAACAACTAGTGATTGACAGCAACAAAAATACAAAACAGAGATACCTACAATGATTTAAGGTGGTTGTGGGTATAAAGGAGATATCCTACGTATTGTCCAAATACATCTATCTGCAGATGACTTTTGGCTATTTGCCCAGTGTAACAGAATACTACGAAGCATTTTGATTACCTTTAACCAGGGAATAGTTAAACCATGCAAAATAGGTGAAAAATAAGTGGATATAAAGTATATATAAATATATATATATATATATATATATATATGTTGGTGTTTTCTTTTTTAATTAACTTTTGTTTATTTTTAGTTTACATCATCATTAATTTCCACAAGATTTTGAGTTACATATTTTTTTACTGTCTTTCCCCTACCCACCCCCCCAAAAAGCAATCCCACCATATACCCCCTCCCCCAATCTGCACTTTCCTATATCCTCCCCAATCACCCCTCTGACTTTCTGCTAGAGCAAGATGGATCTCCTTATCCCAGTGCGTATATTTCTTATTTCCCAGTTGCATGTAAATAATAATGAAAATTATTATTATTATTATTATTATTATTATTATTATTATTATTATTATATGTTTTTTAACATATGACTTTACAACTTGATATTCTATATTCTTTCCCATCCTCCCTTGTCACCTACTCTCACTGGAAAGACAATACAAGCCATACATGGGTAGTTACAAAGAATATCTCCAAAATGGACAAATTGTGTAACACTGATGATATTTCCATCCTTTCTATCCCACCCTGCCCTTATTCTATTCTTTACTTTGTCCCTGTCCCTTTACAGAAGTGTCTGCTTCTAACAAATCTCCCCCCCAACCTGCCCTCCCCTCCGTTGTCCCCCATCTCATTCCCTTCCCCTCTACTCTCCTGAAGGGTGAGGTACCCAATTTGGAGTGTATGTCATTCCTTCCCTAAGCCAAATTCAATGAGAGTAAGGTTGACCCATTCCCTGTTTGACTTCCTATTCTTCCCCTCCATTATAACAGTTACCCCTAACCTCTTCTATATGAAATGATTGACCTCATTCAGTCTGTCCCTGTCTCTTCTCATTCTTTTCCTCTCCCATGTCTTAATTTCACCTGTGAAAATATCATCCTTTCTATTCAATTGATACTATGCCCTCTGTATATGTTCACATGTATACACATACTCACATATGTATTCATATGCATATATACCATTCTGTATAGACATTTGTGTATGCGTATATATATATGTATATATAGATAGATAGATAGAGAGATAGATAGATAGATAGATAGATATAGATATAGATATACATTAATATTCCCTTCACATATTCTCACACTGAGAAAAGTTTCGTAAGTCGAAATTTTCATTTTTCTATGTTGGTATATAAATAGTTCAACTTTGATAAGTTCCTTATGATTTCTTTTCCATGTTTACCTTCTCATGCTTCTTGTGTTTGAATGTCAAATTTTCTATTCAGTTCTATTTTTTTTCCTCAAGAATGCTTGAAAGGATCCATAAACAGCCCAGCTGGGGGCAGAGCCAAGATGGTGGTGTAGGAGCAGCAGGGTACTGCAGCTCCCACATAGCCACCTGGAATACACATAAAATATGACTCTGAACAAATTTTGGGGCTCTAAAATGCACACAAATATACCTCCCACAGAAGGCAGCTCAGTTAGAAGGGACCATCTCAGCGCTGAGAGCCAAAACCAGTCCAGCCTGAAACTGCAGCATGGCCCAGGGGGTGGCCGGACAAGCCAAGCTGAGCCACAGCTGGAACTTCAGGAGAGTAGATCAGTGGCAGCTGTACCAGTCTCCATAATTATCAAGCCATAAGAAACAAAGACTAAGTGACAGGTCAGTGGAACTCAGCTAAACTTGGGGAAGAAAAGCAGGTCCGGCCTAACTGCCTCCAGGGCAAAGAAATGGCAGAAGCAGAGGCCCTGCAGCTGCCTCCACATGGCTGCTTCAGAGCTCCTGGCCTGCAGACTGTAGGGGGGCCAAGCCAGCATTCATAGGTTAAGTGTTGTTGCATTCAGTGGCCTAGATGTGGATCGTGGTCTTGGGTGGTGATCCTGGGGTGCATTTTCAGTAAGCCAAAACGGGTGGAGGCTACAAAAAAAAATGACAGTCCCCTAATAACTCTGGCAGCTTGGAAAACCCCAGTGAATTGGGACAGAGCTTTCCCTCTGGGAAAAGAGTTCAACAGAGCTAAAAAGTCATTGACTGGCCATCATGAGCAGGCAAAGAAAGCAAAGTAAGAACAGCAACCAAACTCTAGATGCCTTCTTTGGGAACAAGAAGGATCAAAGCATGGAATGGGAGGCAGACAACACAGTCAAAACTCTCACACCAAAAGCTTCCAAGAAACATGAAGACTGCCTAAAAGCCATAGATCAGCTTAAGAAGGATTTTGAAAACCAAATGAGAGAAGTGGAAGAAAAATTGGGAGGAGAAATAAGAATGATACAGAAAAATCATGAAAAGAGAGTTAACAACCTGACTGTAGAAAATAAAAACATAAAAAAAAGATTAAATCAAATGGCAAAAGAAGCCCAAAAAGCCAATAAAGAGAAAAATACCTTTAAAAGTCCACTTTGCCAGATGGAAAAAGAATCTCAAAAGCTTTCTGAAGAGAATAATTCCTTCAGAATAAGAGTAGAGCAAATGGAAGCAAATGGCTTCATGAGAAATCAGGATAATATCAAACAGATCCAAACAAATGAAAAAATAGAAGGCAATGTGAAATATCTCCTTGACAAAACCACTGACCTGGAAAACAGACACAGGCAATCAATTTAAAAATTATTGGACTACCTGAAAGTCATGATCACAAAAAGTACTTAGAAAGCATCCTTAAAGAAATTCTCAAGGAAAATTGTCCTGATATTTTAGAACCACAGGGCAAAATAGCACTTGAAAGAATTCACCAATCACCTCTTGAAAAAGATCCCCAAAAGAAAACATCTAGGAATATTATAGCCACGTGCCAGAGTCGCCAGATCAAGGAGAAAATATTACAAGCTGCCAAGAAGAAACAATTTGAATACTGTAGAAACACAATTATGATAACCCAGGATCTAGCAGTTTCTACATTAAGGGATCAAAGGGCCTGGAATATGATATTCTGGAGATTAAGGGAGCTAGCATTAAAACCAAGAATTACCTACCCAGCAAAATTGAGTATAGTGTTCCAGGAGAAAATACGGTCATTCAGTGAGGTGGAGGACTTTCAAATATTCTTGCTTAAAAAAACCGAATTGAAAAGGAAGTTTGACACTCCAATACAAGAAGCATGAGAAGGTAAACATGGAAAAGAAATCATAAGGAACATATCAAAGTTGAACTATTTACATGCCAACATGGAAAAATGATCATTGTAAATTATGAAACTTTTCTCAGTATGAGGATAGATGAAGGGAAGACAAATGTA
>CM053585.1:169425116-169458580 GCA_028646515.1 Pseudochirops corinnae
TTGTCATTTGAGTTAATCTATTTTTTAAGGTGTTAATTTATTTGGTCAGGTTGTTGACTCTCTTTTCATGATTTTCTTGCATCATTCTTATTTCTCTTCCCAATTTTTCTTCCACTTCTCTCATTTGGTTTTCAAAATCCTTTTTCAGCTGATCTCTAGCTTTTAGGCAATCTTTATGTTTCTTGGAAGCTTTTGGTGCGGGAGTTCTGACTATGTTGTCTTCCTCCCATTCCCTGATTTGATCCTTCTTTTCCCCAAAGAAGGAATCTAGGATTTGGTTGCTGTTCTTACTTTGCTTCCTATGCTTATTCATGGCTGGGCAATCAGAGATTTTTTAGCTCTGTGGAACTCTGCTTCTAGAGGGGAAAGCTCTGTCCCAAATTTCTGGGGTTTTCCCTGCTGCTGGAGCTTTTAGAGGCTGCTGGGGCCCTAGCCCACTGTGTCTCACTGAAAAGAGTCCCCAGGACCACCACCCAAGACCGTGATCCACATCCAGGCTGCTCAACTTGAGAGCACTTATCCTCTGAAGGATCATTTGCCTCCCCTGCAGTCTGCAGGCTGGGAGCTCTGAAGGGGCAATGTGGAGGCGGGTGCAGGACCTCCGTTTCCGCCTGTTCTTTGCCCTGGAGGCGGTTTGGCCAGACCCACCCTTCTTCCCTGATTTTAGCTGAGTTCCACTAACCTTTCATTTAGTCTTTTTTTTTTTATCGTTATGGCTTGATAATTTTGGAAACTGCCAGAGCTTCCAGAGATCCACTTTCATGTTGCTCTAGCTGCACCTCAGCTCATCTTCTGCCCCCAGGGCCAAGGTGCAGTTTCATGCTTCCAGCCCTGCGATTGTGCCTCCTAGCTGAGCTGCCTTTAGTGGAAAGTATATTTGTGTGCGTTTTAGAGTTCTATAATTTGTTTAGAGTCATATTTTATGGTTATTTTGAAGTGGCTATGTGTGAGCTGGAATACTTTGCTGCTCCTACACTGCCATCGTGGCTCCAACCCTGTTAACTTTATTTCTTGCTGGATACAGTGGGTTGTAGTAGAATGTGTTCTTGACCATGTGGCACAATACTATTTACTCTTTTTCTTGCAATGCTTATCTAGAATAGAATAATTCTGCAACAATGCCAGTCCTAGAAAAGAGAGAATAACAATCATAATAAGCCAAATAATTAATGATGAAAATGGAAAACTCAGAAGAGAATTGATGGATTAGGCTGCATAATTGAAAATATTAACAAGCAGTGGATACACTGGGTAAAAAGAATATAGGTTACAGAATTGAAAAATCCTATTTATGTAATTATATATATATTAGTTATATGCTAATTATTAGAGGAATGACAAGTGATAGCATAAGTAGAACAAAATGTGTGATTCTTGCAGTCTAAATTAATTTGTCTGGAAAGCAGTGCACAAAGAAATGAAATGAAATAACCATAAAAAAAAGTTCTAAAAAAGTTAAAATTCTTCAATACCACATTTCAGAATGCAGAAAATTTCAGAAAATTATTGGGATAAGAAGGTAAAGTAGATTTCAACATATTTCATAGAACTTAACCAAAAAAAGCTCCTGGATTTATTTTAGAGATACATATTTTGCAAATTTCAAAATTTTTCAGGTCAATGAGAAAAGAATTTTCACATATATAGAAAAGATAGACAGCAGACAGTGAAATTTCAATAAGAATTAGAGAGGATTCTTCATTATCAATTTGAAACATAGGAACTAAATAGACTATGACATACTAAAAACAAACAAACAAATAACTTGTACCTAAGCTATACTCATATTATAAAATTGACCATAATTGCATAGGACAAAGAGAAAATGGATTTTTTTAAAAAATAAACTTAACTGCAATGAGGTAATCATTAACTTAAATAATGATTCAGAAAAAAAATGATTGCATAATTTGAAATTACATGGAATATTTCCATTGCTTTAAAACCAATTAGCATATTTTACATAATTATACCTTAGATTAGTATGAATTTAAAGATATATGGCCACTTCACTGGATTCATTGTTCACAGTAATAAAAACTAATTATAATTCTAAGCATTCCAAGAAAACCAGAGTTGACAGAGCTTCTGAATAGAAAATAGTTTAAATAAAATAAAGTTAAGAAAACTAAAAATACTTTCAATAGCTTAATATAGATAGGTAAAGATTTAGTGCTTAAATGCTAAAATGAAGAGGAAAAAAAATCATATTCTCAAGTTTTTGAAGGTGGTATTTTTGAAGGGGAGGTGTTTGCCACTTTCCTGGCCTGTGCTCTGGTCTGTTACCACAAGCACGCTTTTCTGCCTTGGAACTATGAAGAGGATGCCCTCTCCACTGCAGCCACAAGCTCTGCCACAGCAGTGCACCTCCTTACCCTACGACTGCCACCCAGGACTGTGACCCTGATCTAAGCACAGCAAAACAAGGCAATACTGCCTCAGAACCAGCAAAGAGATCCCCACAATCCCCCTCTGATCAATTGTTTGATCCTGCCACTGTCTGTGGTCCCAGACTTCTGAAAGCAACTGCTGTTGCTGCTGCTACTGTTACTGCCTTTACTAGCACCTCCATTACCCCAATGTTAGGGCCATACTTCACTCGTCTCTTACCCAGGTCCAGCAGAGTGTTCTCACTGACCTTTTATGTTGTCTTAGGTGTGTGTGGGTTGAGAAGTCTGGAAACTGCCACAGCTGCCAGTGATTCAATCCGCTGAGACCTGTTGGGGCCCTGGATGTGCTGGTGCAGCCCATCATGGACTTAGCTCGACTCGTAGCCCCATGTGATAGACATTTCTTGTCAACCTTCCAGGTTGTCTAGGGCTAAAGATTTGTTTCACAGTATCATTTTGTGTTTTCTGCAGCTCTACACTTTGTTTAGAGTCATTTGTTACAGGTATTTGGAAAGGTATGAGGGAGAGCTCAAGCAAATCCCAGCTTTTACTCCACCATCGTGGCTCTACCCCCCCCCCCAATAAATAATTTAAAAGATTTACTACCAATTATACGCAAAAAAGTGAGTGAATATCTCTTGGCAAGAGAATACATTTTGTTGTTAATCTGATCTTTTTGGATATTTTATATTTTTGCTATTTAAACCATTGCCTTATGCATCTTTGTAAAAAAGTGTCAAGATTTGCACATAAGAAAGTCCCCTTTATTCTGTCCCACACACACTGTATCTGAAGACCTACACTGTGACATTGGTAAGATCATCTTATTTCTGGGAGGGGTCATTAATGTATCAACTCTTCCTCTTCCAGAAATATGTAGTCATTTCATCTAGCAGTTTGCTTTGTGTTTTGTTGCAGAACACCTGTTCCCTGAGGTGTCTTTTCCATGTAACCATAAAATTGGTTCATTAGTAGACATATCTTCAACAGATGTTGAAGATGCATAATAAAGTAGCTCCAGAATTGGTAATAGGTGGAAAAAATAAGGTAAAAATATGGTCCTTGTTATCAAGGAGCTCACATTCTAATTTGAAAGATGACTTATGAACTGTTTTCCTAGAATATATGCACACATATACACATATATAGCTATGTGTATATATATATATATATATATATATATATATATATATATATACTTATATATTGTTACATAGTGATAGAGAAGGATTATATATGTGTGTATTTATGCATGTATGTAAATATATGTGTGCATGCAAATACGTGTGTGTGTCTATCTCTCAGAAAGAAAGTCTTAGAAGTGAGGATGGTTAGGAATAGCCTACAATAGAAAATGGCATTTCACATGAGTCTTAAAGAAATCTAAGAAATAGAGGAGGTAGAAGGGATGAAGGAGAGGCATATTCTATTAATAAGGAATAGTCACTCTAAAAGAATAGTCAAGAGATGAAGTGTTTGTGACTAACATCAAGAAAGTTAATGAAGCATCTTGATGAAAGAAATGGGATGTGGGGGGAGCTCATATTTCTTGAAACTGAAGCAAAAGAGATTAAGATTTTTAAAACATGGCAGTGCATGTTAGAGTCAGGATTTCTTGATACATCTTCTTATTTGGGTCATTAAAAATATTATACTGTAAAAGCAGAAATCTAGAGTTATAGTTGAACTTGAGAGGGAAGAATCACATTATCACAGAATTGTAAAGTTAGAGGGAAAAATTGCACCCATACCTGAAAAATCAATACCTTCTACAACTTATTCAAAACACTGATACTTAGATTTTGATTGAATACTGTCATTGAGGAGAAATTAAAAGCTTCCCATACAAACTTTTGAATAGCTCTAATTGTAAGGATAATTTCCTGTCATACTTTATTTTGCTTTATTATTATACCTTAATTGACTCTTAATTGTACTGTAATTCCTAATTCTTAATGCAGGGGCAAAAGAGAGGAATTGTAATTACTCTACCACATGATAACATTCAGATATTTTCAGATATTTCAGATATTTGGATAGTTCAATTTTCAGATATCTCCAAGTCTCCTCTTTGAAAGATTCAATATACTCAGTTTTTTCCAAGATTCATCATATAACATGAACTCAAAGCTCTTTATCATCTCTGAATGTACTCTAGACAACATCCAGTCTATCCGTTTTCTTCCTAAATATGATGTAAGAAACTAAAGTCAAATCAATGCAGCCCAAGTTCATGTTAGCTTTGTTGTGCTGTCATTATACATTGTTGTCTCACATTGAGGTTGAAACATGGCTTAGCCTGGCTGTTGAAAGATTTCTGACTAACCTTACTTCCCCCTTCATTTACTTTTCATATTATGGAATTTCTTAAATCTAAATATGAGGGTTTTTTTTTATCTGTATCAGATTTTAAATGATGAAATATTGCCTAAAGATCTAGCCTATGGAAATATCTTTAAATCCTCACTTTTTCCTCTAATATGTTCGCTAACCTTCCTAGTTTTGGGTCATTTGCAAATTTAATAAGCCTATAACTGACACCTTTATCTCTGTTGTTGATTAAATCGAAACAAAATTGGAATCTGTAATCACTGATATAAGGAACACCTGATAAGGAACTTCTTCAATCAATGCGACTGGGCACCTTCTCTGAAATGTGTATTCATAGAGAATTGATTTGGGTAATGAGAGGGTAAATTTCTTACCCACAGTCACATATTAAGTATGTAACTGAGCCAGATTGTGAACTGAAGTTTTTTTGACTTTGAAGACAAATTTTTGTCCATTACACCATTTTGATAAAGAATCCAGAGTCCAAAACACAAATTTTCAATGCCCTTCTAAATTTCTATCAAACCATTAAAGAATTAATGACTACTTTTGGAATCCAGCCATTCAACTGGTCCTTAAAATATTTGGTTGTGTGATTGTCTAGCCTATATCTTGCTTTTTTTCCCCCAAAAAAAGAAGTATGATAGCAAATTTTGATATGGGGAAAAAATTCACTTGATGATTATAACTATGAATGGAAACAGGGTGGATTATCCTTTTAGCCGGAGAAGAGCATCAAAATGAATTTGAAAGAAATATAAAACTCAAAAATTTTCTATTGTAGGAAATTGAATTATTGACTGAGTTTGCTGTTTATTTGTTTTGGAGGGCAAGCTTATGTTTTTGACCACCTTTGAATTGTCCAAAGCATGTGTGACCGCTCAATTTCCCTCACAACTCTCCTGGCAAAAACCTGCACTGAAGAGAATCTGATGCACAAGATTCTGAGCATAATCTATTATCAAGGCTAGCAGCTGCCAGTAATAGAGGTGATTGGCCCCTCATTGACCAGAAACCTACCTGACAAGCAGAACAGTTTGTTACATGAGTTCCAGTTATGCAAACCAAGACTGTAATTGGTGTATAAGAAAGATGAAGAATGGGACATTTTGCTTAATCATCCTGACTTGCAATAAGGGGTCTCCAGAATCCATAGCAATGGAGAAAGGAGTTGAACAATATCATCTGGAAAGTCCTATGTTAGATATCACTTAATACCAGAGAAATTCACTTTGGGGGAAAAAAAAGTTATCTCCTTGATATCATCTTCTGTTTGAATCATCTTCCATTTACCTTCCTCATTTCCCTCATGAAGCAGGACCAGTTTGTAGCCTTAAAAATTAAAGAACCTGCTCTTGCCAGCTCTAATGCTGAGACCTATATGAGTACATGCAAATCAGATCTGTAGAAATTAATTCCAGTGATTGGTTAAAACTTTTAAGTATAAATCAATCAACAATCAATCATCAAAATTTCACATACCTTCACAACATGTCTCACATCCTAGCTCTTTTCTCTCACATGTCTAACATCTTAGTTCAGGCCCTTATTATGCACTGCCTAAAATATGTGATGATGTCCTAATCCTTCTCCTTGCCTCAAGTGTCATCTCATCCCAATATATGATCTCAGTTGTCATCAAAGTGATTTTCCTTAAGCATAGATTTGATCATGTCGCTCCCCTATTTAACAAATTCCAATGACTCTTTATCAACTCTAGCATAAAATATGCATTCCTCTATTTGTCTTTTAAAACTCTTCACAACTGTGCTTCAGCCTACCTTTTCAATATCACTGTATGTTATTCTCCCTCTAGCATTCTGCCATCAAGTCAAAGTGACTTTTTCTGTTGTTTAGAAATATAATTCCATCTCTTGTCTGTATGTCTTTGTATTGTCTATCCTACAGACCTGAAAGGTGGTGCCTCTTCAATTCTGAATCATAAAATGTCTCTCTTCCCACAGTTCAATTACTTGTTTGAAGCAATTCTGGATCTCTCAAAGGAAGGTGTCCTCCATCCTTATCTTGTATTTACATTGTGTTTATTTTATAAATACTAATATACTCTTGTACTCTTCCCCCCAAAGTTGCATATAATCTCCTTGAGAGTAAGAATTGTTTCCATATTTTGGGGGTAGTAAACCTTTAATAAATATGCATTGGTTGCTTACAGAAGACATCAAATAAAAATCCCTCATTTTACAAGTGAAGAAACAAAGACTGCAGTGATATGTTAAACAATTTGTCAAAGGTAAAGCTTTTGATTTGGAGGGAGGGTATCTTTTTCCCCTCCAAAATTCCTCAGACCATAAACCAAGAGCTTCTGACTCCAAGTTCACTGGTCTTTCAGTTATGCAATTTTAACTTAATAGTATGAACTATCATCAGGATTCTACAAAATGTTCTTTTTTTTTTTTACATTATGTTTTCTCTTGCTCTTATGCTTTTATACAGCCACAGAAAATGAAGTACTTGTCTGCATAAGACTCCTTGTAATTCATAATTTTCTATTAGCAATAGCTATTCCTAATAGCAATAAGCTATTCATGACTTGGGGCTCAAGTATAAATAGGACAAAGAAATTATCACTCTGCTTTCTAAGGAATGCATACATACATACATACATACATACATACATACATGTTATATAACTTGATTCATTAGAAGGCTTTCAGTTGTTGATAGTACTGAAAATTTCTCAGACAAAAATTTCCCTTTAAATGATGAAGACCCATCCCTAAACCTGAAACACCTCAAATTTGATCTATATCTAAAAATGTAGAAAGTATGATATTTTCCTTTCCAATGCTAAGTAAAAAGTATTGAGCCTCCTATGAGGATCCTAGTATGAAGAAAAAAAGGTAATTATTTATTACTAAAAGAAAAAAGGTCATCAACATGGACATTTTTGACCAGAAAATTAAATTTATGTAGCCAAAATTGGGGGAGAATTATTGAGAGTATCACTCAAATATAAAAGCAATCAGAACAAGGTCCATTAAAGTTTCAACAATATATTGTTAATATAAACACATAGTCATGTAAAAATTGTGTTGAAACATCATGAACAACATTTAAAGCCAAAGACAAAATTGAATCAGTCATATATCCAGTATGAGAAACAATACTGCCACACTAGTCCATTAAAGGAAAAAATAAATTGAATTTAATTCATAATTAAATAAAATTGATAAATTAATTAACAGGAAATTGAATTTAATTAAAAGGATCAACATTAAGATCCATAAATTTTCATCTCAAAAAGAAATTTTTCTGAAGGAAAATAAAGCTACAAATAAAAGAAAAACTTCTGAGAAGAAAAAAACATATGGATAGTAAAATAGTAATTAAAACATTAATGCTAATTGGATATCTGCTTAGTTTACAAATTTGCATCTTGACAAAGGCAGATCACCACCACCACCACCACACAAAAACAGTAGAGAATTCACTCATACATATATAATGAGGAGATAAATATTTGCTGTTCTGGAAGTTTAAGAAATAGAATGTAGCTTCTACTTCTCCCTCTCCAATCTCTCCAGTCTGTAGTGCAATCTTGAGATGACTCTGGCCTATGCCACTCATGGTACAGGAAAGGATGATAGAAATTGAGATGGCAAATGGAAAGAGAGTTAGTATGTTTTCTTGGACTCAAAAAGGCTTAGTAGAAACTGCTGACCACCCGGATTGTATTCCTGAGACAGTCAAAAATTTGAATGGAATAATTATCCCCAGCTCAGCTAAGAATGAGAACCAAGGATTGCTATTGAAAAAGGGTGCAAAAAGACATTCTAATGGCTATCTAAAAATAAATCCTTTAAGGAAGAGCCAACTTATATTTAGGGCTTTTAAATAAATTTAAATTTTTAAAATTTGTTTTCAAAATTTTATGTTTATTTTTAGTTTACATCATTCATTTCCACAAAACTTTGAGTTATGAATTTTCTCCCCATCTTTTCCCTACCCACCACCCCAAAATAGGAATCACACTGTATGCCCTCTCCCCCAATCTGCTTTCTCCTATATCCTTCCCCTTCTACCTCCAATTTTACATTAGGGCAAGATGGATCTCCATACCCAGAGCCTGTATATCTTATTTCCCATTTTCATGTAAGTAATAATGATAATAATAATAGTAATTTTTTTTAACATTTGATTTTACAACTTTGAATGCCAGATTCTTGCCCTTCTTCCCTCCTCCCTCACCCTTACTGGGAAGATAAGCAATTCAATATAGGTTATGCATGTGTAGTTACACAAAACATTTCCTAATGGATATATTGTGAAAGACTGACTATATTTCTCTCCATCCTATCCCGCCCCCCACTTGTTCTCTACTTTGACCCCGTCCCTTTTCAAAAGTGTGTGCTTCTAACAACCATCCCCCTAACCTGTCCTCCCCTCCATCATCCCCCCTCTCATCCCCTTCTCCCCTTCACTCCATTAGGGCAAGATAATCTATTTAGTGAGTAAGTCATTCCCTCCCTAAGCCAAATTCAATGAGAGTAAAGTTTAGCCATTCCCTTTGCCTTCCTGTTCTTCCCCTCCATTGTAACAGTTGTCCCTTGCCTCTTCTCTATGAGATAATTTACCCCATTCTGTCTGTCCCCATCTCCTCTCATTATATTCCTTTCTCACCTCTCAATTTCAACTTTTAAATGTCATCCCTTCCTATTCAACCAATCCTGTGCCCTCTGTCTATGTATGCATATATACATATGTACACACACAGATGTATTCATACACACATATACCCTGTTGTATAAACATATATATGTATTTATGTACATGTACATGTAAATTTATATTATCTTCAACTATCCTCATACTGAGAAAAGTTTCATAAGTTACAATGATCATTTTTCCATGTGGGCATATAAATAGTTCAACTTTGATAAGTAACTTATGGTTTCTTTTCTCTGTTTATCTTCTCATGCTTCTCTTGCTTCTTGTATTTAAATGTCAAATTTTCTATTCAACTCTGGTTTTTTCATCAAGAATGCTTGAAAGTCCACTATTTCATTGAATGAAAATATTTTCCTCTGAAACATTATACTCAGTTTTGTTGGCTAGGTGATTCTTGCTTTTAATCCTAGCTCCTTTGATCTCTGGAATACCACATCTCAAGCCCTTTGATCCCTTAATGTAAAAGCTACTGGACCCTGTGTTTTCCTGCTTGTGTTTCCAAAATATTAAAATTGTTTCTTTTTGGCTCCTTATAATATTTTCTCCTTGATCTGGGAACTCTGGAACCTGGCTTTAATATTCCTAGGAATTTTCTTTTTGTGATCTTTTTCAAGAGGTGATCAGTGAATTCTTTCAATTTCTATTTTGCCCTCTGGTTCTAGAATATTGGGGTAATTTTCCTTTAGAATTTCTTGATGGATGATTTCTATGTTCTTTTTTTTTTATCATTGCCTTCAGGATGTCCAATAATTTTTAAATTATCTTTCCTGGTTTTATTTTCCAGGTCAATGGTTTTTACAATGAGATATTTCACATTGCCTTCTATTGTTTTCATTTGCCTGGATCCTTTTAATGGTATCTTGATTTCTCATATTATCATTAGCTTCTATTTGTTCCAATCTAATTCTGAAGGATTTATTGTCTTCACTGAGCTTTTGAAATTCTTTTTCCATTTGGCACATTTGGTCTTTTAAGGCATTCTTCTCCTCATTGGCTTTTTGTACCTCTTTCACCATTTGAGTTCATCTATTTTTTAAGGTATTATTTTCTTCAGTCAGGTTTTGACTCTCTTATCATGATTTTCTTGCATCATTCTCATTTCTCTTCCCAATTTTTCCTCCACTTCTCTTACTTGATTTTCAAAATCCTTCTTGAGCTCCTCTATGGCCTGTAACCAATTCATATTTTTATTAGAAACTTTTAATGCAGGATTTCTGACTTTGTTTTCTTCTTCCCATTCCATAGTTTGATCCTTTTAGTCCCCAAAAAAGGAATCTAAGCTTTGATTACTGTGCTTGCTTTGCTTCCTTTGTTTACTCCTTTTGCCAGTCAATTACTTGACTTTTGAGCTCTTTGCCACAGCAGAACTCTGGTTTCAGAGAGCGACCTTTGTCCCCAATCACTGTGGTTTTCACAGCTGCCAGAGCTTTTGGGAGGTGCTATCTTTGCAACCCCTGCAAACTCTGGCTCACTGGTCACACACTTCAAGACCACCAGCCAAGATGGCAATCCAGATCCAGGCAGGTTATACAAGAGCAATTACCCTCTGAATTTTTACCTGCCCCCCCCATACAATCTGTAAGCCAGGAGCTCTGAAGCAGTTATGTAGAAGCAGCTGCATGGCCACAGCACTTCTGCAGCTTCACACTCCGAGGGCAGAGGCTGAGCCTTGCCTCCCCACCCACCCAGTTCCAACAGAGTTCAACACTGACCTTTTACTTTTTCTTTGGTATTTATGGGTTGATATTTCTGGAAACCACCAATGCTGCTAGTGATCCACTTTCCTGAAGTCTTCTACAGCTGCTGGTTGGGGTCACCCTGGGGATAAAAATGTAGGCTCATGTGAGTCTGGGTTCAGTTCCCAGCATGCTGTGTTGGACCCTTTCTTTCTGCCTGCCGGATTGTCTTCATTGGGAGATTTGTTTTTATCTGTCACTTTGTGGGTTTTGTAGCTCTAAAATTTGTTTAGTGTCATATTTTATAGGTACTTGAGGTGGTTATGTGGCGAGCTCATGGAGTTTTCCTGCTTCTTTGCTGCCATCTTAGCTCCTGCCATATTTAGGGCTTATTAATAATATTGTTGGATATTTGTTAACTAGCCTAAAACATATTAAACTTGAATGAATTTCTTTGCAAGAACATTAACACTTTCCTTAAGGAAAGAAATTAAATATCTGTGATGGAGGCCATAGCAATGATAGCAGCAGATGGAGAAAATAGCTCTCTGGTAGAAGAGGAGGAAGAGAGCAATAAAGGTCTCATTTGGCAAGTGGAAGAATTCTTTACCCAAGCCAAGTATTTTCTGGTTCAAGCTGGAAGATGCAGTAACTGAGGAGCATGACCACAAACTTTGTTACAGCAATTCATTAAACTTACAATGATTAAGATACACTTTCTCATAAAGAGTTATGAAGTAGAAGAGTAAACTTAGTCCTTTTATCTTCAATGGTGCTGTGAGACATGTGGACTACATAGTCAAAGAATGAAGATTGACCACCTAACGACAACTTGAGGTAGCCTCAATGACAGAGTAGCACAGCTGATGTGCAGTAAACATATAGGTACCTAAAGAAGATGGGAATCACCAGGTAAGTAAGCTGTACAAACTCAAATTGTCTCTCTTATGGGGTATGAGCTGCTTAACAACATGGTAGCACTATATGTGTGAGATGACTATAGATCCCTGGGAAGAATAGAGACCACTAGAGGGAAAAGTTGTTTCTTTTTTTTTTTTTTAATTATTATTATCTAAGACTTTAGACATAGGACCTTTTTGCACTTTTTTGTTGTATGCAATGTATTTGTTTTATGTTCTATGTTTTTTAACCTTATGTTTGCTGAGGAGCAAAGGACACCTAAATGAGAGTTGGAAATAAACCACTTGACTGAGGAATATATGAGCAAAAACAGATCAAAGAGTATTTATAAAAAATTATAAATTTTTAGTAAGATTTCAAATTTGATCCTGGAACTGCATCTAATCAGAGCCATCATTCTGGAATTGTTGCACAGGTATTCAGAAGATAATGATGGTCTTTCCCTCCGTACCCCCTTTGCGGTAGGACAGCTTAATTAACCAGATGTTGTAAAGCTTAATTCAAATCTGCAATGGTAACCCCCTCTAACAATTCACCTTGGTGAGGTAACTCTGGGATTCCAGAGTACTAGCACTAGAAGGAAGCTTGAAAGCTTTTCAGTATGGAAGCAATAATGGATTTATATGACTGTTATCTATGGAGTGGGCTAGCTATTTTAAGGGACCCTCATCACCAGGTTAGCTTTAAGGTAATGAAATTATCAGCCATGGCAATTCTCAAAGAATACCTGCCAAGTTGCAGTAGGGTTGTGTGTGTGTGTGTGTGTGTGTGTATGTTGCAATGGTAATGGGAATTTGAAGATCTTCTCTGCCCTTAATAGGTCAAATGTAGTCACATGGAGCTCATAGGGGGAATAGCTTGATGAAAGGGTAAAACAGGAAGAGTAGAGCAGGAATGATCAGAGGAGAGCCACAACAGAGCTGGGAGCAAGCAGCATGGAGGCACAGTAGCTAGTGTGAGTGAGGGGCAATTTTGCTTAAGAGAGCTATTTTGTTTTGAAGGCCTGATGGAGGAAAGATTTGGGAATGCTGGTGCTTGCTACATTGGTTATGTGTACCAACTTCTTGGTTCCTATGATGGATTTTGCTTTCTGGTGTTTGAATAAATATTTTGGTTCTATCTTTCATGTGAAGAGTCTGTTACATTTTGTGATTCACTAATACACCAGCATATTCATAGCAGCCATGGTGCCATGAACATCATATTGGCATTATATGTGTATATGCATATATACATATTTACATATATAAGTGTATATATGTATATATATATATATATATATATATATACATACATATATACATACACATATATATGTCTTGGTGGAGGGCATATCCCTCTTGACAAATTCACATCTATTTAAAACACTGAAACTATTATTAAATCATAAAAAGTGCCCTGAAATGTCATCCACAATGAATTCTACTTTGCAACTAAAAGAGATACTGTCAGATTTCTAAAGCACTCCATGCAGTGAAGAAAGGTGCTCTATCAAGTCCCACATTTCATGATAGGATAATGAGTGGTAGAAAAGGAATAAGTAAAAAAAAGGTTTGTGACCTCTTTGCATCTTCAATGTTAAATCATTTACCAACCATAAAACAATTTCAGAGACAGTGGGAACATTGTCAGAGGAAATAATTTTCATCCCCAGTGATGTCCACTCTTGTCTTTTGATCCACTTCTTTCAACTGGTAACTGGATCATTATTTTGTGGAAGTGAAATGGGTCAAATTGTGCTTTTGGTTATACATTGCCCAATTAAGATGGGTATAGTGAAAAGCTATCAGAAGCTACATCTCATTCCTTGAAGGCTTTAATCAATTTTTGTAACAAAGTTGGTGGCTTTGCTTATTCAATCTCAAATAAATTTCCTCTGATAGAACCATATCACTTTATTGAATTTAGCAGAGTGGAGTAGCAGTAGTCTGTCAGGCACTTTCAAAATGAGTGTTGTTAAAAGAGAAAATAGTGTACTTAGGGAATGTTGTCATTGGGGGACATTTATCTGTTTGAGAGATTAAATCAATTTCCTTTTGTTCTCTTATTCCTGGGACAAACTAACTAAATAAGGAGAGATTCAGAGACTCTTTCATGTCACTGTCTTTCCTGCCTCTTGAGAACAGAAAATATCTTGGACAATGACAAGTTAATTATTTAAATTAGAAAAAGAGAGAAGTTTAAGATAGACACATAAATATAAGAAGATGGATGAACAATCTTTTAGAAAGGAATGAGCTTGACAAGATGGAAAGTGCAGTATTTATGGGTGTTATTAATAAATGAACTATGGCTTTTTCTTCCTTTTCTGTTTAGTTTATTGAAAGATTCAGTGATTAACTGTGGTTTTGAATCAATATCTCTACAATTTGCTGATGGCATATTGAAAGAAACTTTGGAGGCAGCAGGTAAAATTGACATCTTCAGCTCTACTAATTACCACCTATAATGCTGAGAAATGCAAAGGAGCAATTCCCTCCAACTCTTGATGTGCATCTAACTTTGCTAGAGCTACATATATCCATCAGACAAAGAGAAACAAACAAAAAAATAATGCAAAGTACTTTCAAAAGCTGGATTTACATGTTATATCCTATGACTGAATGTAAGCTTCTTGGGGTCATGGACTATTTCATTTAACTTTGATGTGCAGCACCTATAATGCTTGGCACATAATAGGTTTTTAGTCAGTGCCCATTAGTTATCTTGAGGTCTATGGATGAACTGAACAGAGACCACTAAATTTTAACCATGAGATTTTGATAGCATACTTTAACAAAACATAGCTTCCACAAGCTACAGTTGATATAGTGTAAAGAGACCTGAAATCAGAGGCCGGGAGTTATAGACAGGAATTTTTCCTTAACATGCTATGTGACCTTAAGACATTTTATTTTTTTTAACCTCTCTTGGATCAAGTTCATTAAATATTTATTAAGCACCTATTGAATGAGGTTCTAGAATAACCAAAATTTTTAGAAAGGGCATTCTCTAGACTCATGGAACATATAGTTTAACAGAAAATATAGATATATAGAATCATAATTCTAGACATAGATGGAATTTATATGTTATCCAATTTAATTTCTTTTTCTTAAAGATAAGGAAAGGTGGATGAATATATAAGGAATGTACATAAGGTCAGTCAGAGAGTAAAGAGCAGACCTAGGAATTCCATCCCAGGTCCCTTGCCTACATATTATGTATTCTTTCCCCTACATCACACTATTCCATCATTTTAAAACTCCCAATCCTACAGTACAGAATTGGGTTTCCATTCAAGTGTAGCTCTGATTTCTAAAGGTAGGATGGGGGGATATTTTTGGGACTACTCACTGCCCACAATGCAAAACAATACCATGTTCATAGCAGTGTTATGGGAAGACAGTAAAAAAATATTGCATGACTTCTATGTGTTCAGGCACTATGTTAAGCTCTGGGTACATAAAGAAAAATAAAAGGTAATGCCTGTACTCAAGAAGCTTACAATCTAACAAGGGAGATGAGACAAAAATGAATCTGTATAAACAATATACAGGACACAATAGAAATAATTACAAGAAGGAAAGTATGAATAATAGGGACTAAGAAAAACTTAGAAAAATATTAGATTTTTTTCTGGGACTTGAAGGACACCAGGAAATTTAGAAGACATAAATGAGGAGTGATAACATTCCATGCATAAAAGATATCCATTCAAAATAGACAGAGTCAGGAGATGGAGTGCCTTGTTTGAGAAACAACAACAGAGTCAGTGTCACTGGATGGAAGAGAAGGTATGGAGGAGGAGAGAGTGTAAAGTAACAGATTAATGAAAATCTTTGGAGAAAACTAGATCATGAGGGGGTATGCCAAACAGAAGACTTTATATTTGATCCTAGAAGGGATAAGGAAACACTGAAGTTTACTGAATAGGCAATTGATATGGTCAGAGCTACAGTTTAGGAAGATCACTTTGACAGCTAAGTGGACAATAGACTGGAACATGGAGAGATTTGTGGCAGGTAAACCAACTACCAGATCATGTGAGGGCCTATACCATGGTGGTGGTGTTGGTAGTATCAGTGGAAAGAAGGGGTGTATCAACAAGCACCCTAGCATACACAGGGTGGCTGCTAGCACAGGTTCTTGTATCTGCTTTTCTAAAGGAAAGCAACTCAAAAATGGGTTAACAATCTTACTTTAATCAATCAAACATATATCATTTACCTAATTCAGGGGAAAAAATTTAGCACTCTGAACTTCAGAGAATGTAAACAGAATACAAACAGAAGTTACAAGCAGACAAAGAAACATATCAGTAGATGGGCTTCCAGACACCTGACCATTACATCCATACCTAGTCAGTTACCAGAGAGGGAAGCATCAACATCTAGGCTTTTTAAAGCTGCCGGGCCCAATGGCTTCCCATAGTCTCATCTGGACAAATCATACAACTCTTTCCAAAGTGAGCCCCAAAGCAAAATCTCACATCATGGTATATATAGCCTTCTCCTGGATCAGAGAATGTCACAGCCCTCTTGACTCACTGCCCAACCACAAAGTAATAAGGTGTGGGCATTCCTGAAGAGCAAGCCTCCCACCACAGGCTCCATGTTACTACATTCAGCCTATAAGGGGGCAGAATATACTTTCAAATCAGGGGAGGTTCTCAGAGCCACTTAAGCCTATCAAAGGGCCTAGGGGCAGGGAAGATCTTCAGATTCCCATAACAAGGGGACATAAGGAAAATGTTATAAAACTAAAATATACAGTTATGGGCAACAGCTTGGATATGTCAAGTAGGAGAGAATAAGGAGTCCAAGGATGACACCTAGGTTATAAGTCTGCGGAACAAGGGGAGTTGTAGCACCTTCAACAGTATTAAGAAAGTTTGGAAAGGGAAAGAATTTGGTGGGAAAGATAAAGTCTTCAGTTTTCATAAAGAAAGTCTTCAAGGACAGGTAGGAAATCAACTTCTTTATCTGAAAGTTGGGAACAACAACGTACGTGCTACATACCTCCCATGGCTCTTGAGGGGATACTAGAATATTCCAATGGATCAATGACCTAATTATTGTTGGTAGCACTTCCAACAATGCAGATTACAACCAGTTCCTGCCTACTCAACCAATAGCACCCTTATCTATGACCTTCTTTTAAACTTATAAAAAGAGTTCACATTATTTGGATACTAATGGAACATAAAAGTGTTCATTATGAGTTCATTTGATTTCATAAAAGGAAAAGTAATCTTAGTGAGTTTTTCCCTTGAGTTAAAATTTCATATTTCTTGAAATTAATGTTAATTCTTCAAAAAATACCATAAATATAATAATAGAACTAATTAATCTTATAAATACCATTTATAAAGCACCTACTTTGTGTCAACCACTGTGCTAAGTATTTCACAAATAGTGTCTCATTTGAACTTCATTACCCTGTAAGGTAGCGTTTTCTGAATTTTTCATTTGAAGAAACTGAGGCAAAGACAGGTTAAAAGACTTGCCCCAAATCACATACCTAGTACATGTCTATAGCTAAATTTTAATTTCAGGTATTCCTGAATCTACCCACCACTCTAAGATATTAAGGTTTATAATTAATCATCTTTATGTATATCATATAATTTGATTCTCCCAGCAAACCTAATGGCTATTTTACAAATAAAGAAACTGAAGTGCAAATAAGTTAAGTTACTAGGTGACAGTCATATAGCTCATAAGTGACTGATATAGGATTTTAGCCTAGTTTTTATTGATTCCAACTTTATTTGTTTATTACAGCATAATATTCTCCTCTTTCACTGCTAACTCCCAACCCTAAATTTCTCCTAACTTGCTCAGGATCACTCAGTTTGTAATTACCAGATATGTGATTTGAACTCCATTATTCCTGGCTCCACATCAATGAGTCATATTTCTGTATGACTTCTCATATTTCATATCATTTTTCCATTATTGCTTATCTCTTTAAAAAGCATCCCTTCCCCCCATCAAAAAGAACATTACAATCTTAGGGATAGATAAAAATCTTCACCCATCTCATGCTATTTGGGATGTTTGATGTATTTGCATGTCAGGATGAACTAAAGTTCTAAATATTCCTGGCATTTTTCCAAAACAGAAACTGTTACTATGCCTCACTATTGTCGCCAAAGTCACATGTTATTGTTTCCCTCACCAAGACAGATTTCTCTATTGCTGCTGCTGAAGCTTTCATTCCTTTCATTTTTTCATAAGATACATCCAAATTGGCCCATAACTACACCATTCCCCTCTCTCTAGCATATTGTTATCATGTGTGTCAAAGAGCCCCTCAAACACGAAGATCTTCAGTTATAAAGGATGAATAGAGAACCCAGGAACTGAGTGAAACTCTATAATGTATTTAACTAAGAGAAAAATCAGGTCAAAAGGGTAGAGATAATGAATACAGCACATTAGCTGATATGATACACATGAATAACAAGCAGCAAAATTAAAGAAATAACTACAGAACAAAATATGGTTCAGCATTTAGATATTCAAGAGGGAATACAAAAGGCATTGCTCTCTGGCCTCTAAACACCATTTGAAACATATAGGCCAAGGCATATTGTTACTATGGATATATTTTTTTGATGATAAATTTCAGGTACATGAAAAATATACACATACATACATATATGTACAGATTTATGCAAATATGTATGTGTGTGTGTGTGTGTGTATATTTCTTGTCCTAACACTAGTGCTTCCATCAAGAAAGGTCAAGAATAGGCATCCATACAAACCTCTGAGGTGTAGCTAGTATTATTATTAGTGATGCTGAATATTTAGCCATTAAGTACATATCATGAAACCAATTTTAAAAAATTTAAGGGGAACGTTATCTTCCTCAGATATAAGTGGTTTGTCAACTATCCCCAAAGTGAGTTTGATCACAGGCTGCTAAACCAAACTACTCTACTGGAAATTGATTTTTAAAATGATGATATTCCAAATATCTATAACATACACATGTATACCTAGTTATAGACATACATAGAGAACACAGAGACACAGAGACTGAGAGAAAGATAAATAGAGAAAGAGAATTAGGGAGGCCTTCTTAATCACTTCAGAAAAAGCAATAGAAAGTTGGGTGATAAGATAAGAAGCAAAACGTAAAGAAACAAGAGGATAGAACATTAAAAAAAGGCTCTTTGTGTTTGTTTTTATGTATGAGCACCCTCCCTAGAAATTGGATACATCCTCTCTGGATACTATAAATTTTTTTTCTTACCAAATTCCTCCTAAGTTTAGTCCATAGTATTGTCAATGCCTCTGCCTCACCCCACACACTCTTTGGGGAACCCATTTCCCAACAACCTCATCCTAAGGACATGATCATAGTTAGTCCTCCTTTCTCTGTTTCTCTCTGTGTCTCTTTCTCTTTCTGTCTGTCTAGTTCTGTCTGTCTCTATTATCCCCCCCCCCACTACACAGAAAGTGGAATAGATTGAATACGTAGAATGACAACATTCTAACAAAAGAAAACACTACATTATTAATTCATTTTTTAAGGTTTTTACATAGGGAAGAAGAGTTATTTTTGTAGGGATTCCCTTTTAACTAGGCATTTTCATCCATTTCCTTTCCAACATTATTACTGGTATATTGCAGTACATCACAGGAAAAAAAAAAATTTCCACTCCCTGGAATGACTAAAATTAATACTAAGAAGTAGTAGTGGTAGTAGTAATAGTAGTAACAGTGATGGTAGTGGTGGCGGTAATAGTTGTGGAAGTAATAGTAGCTCATATAGTGCTTTAAAGTTTTAAAAGTATTTTACATACACATATGTAATACACACTAAGATGACAATGCTCATTAACCTTAAACTTTATACTCATAGTGGAGGAGGGTATTTACTTATTTGAACATTTCTTTTTATGGATCTGTAATTTTATCTGCAGTAAATGCTCCCTCACACACTTCCTCCCATTTATGCTTTAAAATGATTTCTTTTAGAGTTGTGCTTATGAAATTATTTAACAGCCTGCGGCCAGTTTAGTGATAAGCTTCCCTCAACTTAGTTAGGCATGTCTTTGGATAACAGATGTAAAGTCCATCCTAAGGTTATATTGGAAGGCTTTCCATCTTATTAGAACCTGGCAGAGACTATACCCTGCCAGAAGAGGCTTGGAGAACCCAGGGGCATTCTATGCTATAATGGAAGGAGAACTTAAATCAAGGAGTTATGGGGCAGGCTACTTTTGAGAAGGAGAATTTCCCTTAAATACTCTCAATTTATTCTTCCTAAAAGGGATACTACTTGATTTGGACAGCAGGGAAGAAAATGGTGTGTTATGGTTTTGAGTCCTCCCTGAAGAAGGGAAGTAGAAAAAGAAAGGAAGGAGAAAGGAGAAGGCCAGAAAAGGGGTGTGAAATGAAAAGAAATGAATAGAGGAATTAGGGAAAGGAAGGGAAGCTAAAGAGAAATGGAAGGGAAAGGTCAGAATGGGGAAGATAACAGAAGAAAAATAAATTGGAAGGGAAAGAAAGGCAAGGTTAGGTAAGGCATGGCAAGGGACTCCCTTTTGCCTCCAAAAGTTGAAGTCCCTCTCTTTCTTCAAGGCCTAAGATGTCACCTACACCAGGTAGTTTTGTGTGATTTATCCTCTCTCCAAGCTAAGTGAAATCTTTCCTTTCCCTAACTCCTCATACTGATTTGGACCCCTCCTCTGTGCTTAGTACAATCTGGCAGGGATTGTTTATTTAATTTTTGTGCCTTCAGCACATAGCACAGTGTTCACACATAGTGCAGTGGTTGATGAAAGTCTGTTGAATTGAAATGTGTGTGACAGTAGCCTTTACCGGGAATCCTTTGTTTAGTTTGTACAGTGATGCAATTATCCTCCCAGGCTCAATACAGCTGGACTGATTGAAGATTTTCTTTCCCATGTCACTCTAGAGGATATATCATTTCACCCTACAGAGTTGGAATGGAAGAAAGAAGGCCAAATGATTGAGATTCTTATTTAGAAAGTCCAAAATTCCATTGCCAGCTAGTTATTTATTTACAATAGGTGTTGCCATAGGGAATCGGTGCCCCTCTTGGTATAATCAAATGATATACTTTCAAACCCAAGGACCTCTGCCATTTTTAACACTGGATTTTGGGGCTGTCAGGACATGGGGCTCTCAAGACACATGTGTTGTTGGGTAGGGAATAGGGGAAAGAGTATAGCACAAATGGTATTAATAAGTTAATAGGACAGATTTGGAAAATGGTTTAGGTCAGGAATACACCAAAGTAGTCTTCTGACAATCTCCATACATGGTACTCCATACCTTTGACCAGGCATTAGGCCATATCTAGAATGCAATGTCTTCTTATCTTTACCTTTGCAAACCCTTAATTTCCTTCAAGACTAGACTACAGTCCCTAAGTTCACTTTTTGTGCAAAGCCTTTTATGATCCCTTTATCTGTTAATTTTATCTCTTTAAATAACTATTATCTATTCTCTCTCTCTCTCTCTCTCTCTCTCTCTCTCTCTCTCTCTCTCTCTCTCTTTCTGTCTCTTTCCACACATACATCTGTACTAGATGTATACCTATGCATGTATGTATAAGCATGCATGTATCTATATATGTAAATAAACTTTGTCTCCTCCATGGAATGCTCCTTGAGGGCAAGGACTGTTTCACTTTTGTTTATATATAGTACCAAACAGTGCCTGACACATAGAAGACATTTAATAAATTGAATAATTAATTCTAGTTGATCAATTGATTATCTGTTAATTGGCCATGAATGAGTAGAGATAAATTCAGAATCTGAATGCAGACAAATCCAAGAACAGAGTGGATTGAATCACGCAGGACAGCTTATGTCAACCTCACTAGGATCTCTAACTCTGTGTCTAGATGGAGGCATGGAAGCAAATCAATCACCAAGACTCAGGTCAATAAGCAGTTTCAAGCACAGTTTTATGATAATCAATCGAGTTCTAGTTAAGGATCAAGAAAGAAAAATTAGTGTCAACACAGTAAGTAGAGCAAGACTGAGCAAAACTAGAACCTCGGTTATATGAATCATGCCATTTTAATATTTTTTTGCGTGGTTTTAGAATTTGGAAGGCGTGATTTGACCCATAATGTAGCAAGTCAGATATATCAAGCACATTTTTAAGCCAGATAGGAAGGAATGTGGCTTAATATTGTCACAGTGACTGATAATCCATGAAGGAATGTCTTAATACCAAAAGAAAATTTTCAACCCATTTGTGTAACCTTATATGTTCATCATAACATTTAGTGCATTTGTAGAAAGTACAAGACACTGTCATCTATCTTTCCAAAAAAAAAAAAAACTTTGTGGCTTTTGACGGCTTTGATCTATTTGGAACCAGCTAGCTGTCTGGTTTGAATTGGTCAACTAAGATTTTGTTAGTGGCTCGTGACTTTATTTCCCTGACCTAGGACAAGTGGAAATCTGAAATATTCCGGGAATGGCTTTCATTCTATTAGCTAAGAATCTTGTTTTTAAGCTTAATGTTCATGTCATCTTTCATATATTTTGAGCTGAAAGATACCTCAATTGTGTTATAAAAGAATTCAAATTTATTTGCAGATAGTGATCCCACCTCACAATCCCCATCAATACTATACATACTCAGTTCCTCAAATTTCCATGGAAATGTCAATCAAGAGTTTCATTAATCTCTTTGAAGTCTCTTTGCTCTTGTCATGACTCAGGCAATGAGATGCCAACACTCCTTGTGCAACCCCCTCATTTTATAGATGAGAACACTGAGATACAGAGAGCTTAAGTGATTGACCCAATGTCGCCAAGGTTTGAATAGTTGTAGTAAGAGTCAAACCCAGATTCCCTGACTCTAAATCCAACAATAGTAGGAATGTGGCTTACTTGCTTCCACCTTCCTTGAATTCCTTGAATCTGATTAGGTTATATGACATATTTGAATCTGACTAAAAATAACCATAGAGTTTAGATTTGGAAAGGATCTTAGCAAACATCTAATCTAATACCTTCATTTTATGGAGGAAACCGAGGCCTAAAAGAATGAAATTACTGACCCAAAGGTAGTGAATCTTGAATTGAAACTAAGATATTTCTCACTCCAAACCTAATGCTTTTATTACTACTTCACGCTACTTCCCTCAGTTTTGTTATAAAAAAGGTTTATTTTGTTTACAGGTGGTGACCCAATTAGGCATACCCATTAATCCCATATATGTTCAGATTCTTGATTTTTCATGGAAAAGACTATTAAGAGTTTTACTTATTATAGAAATTCTTTTATTTTCATTCAATTGCAGGGACCCAAGATACCAGCATTTCATGTGCTGTTGCAGGTGTGCTTATATTTGAGTCATGTGGAGCAATTTTGTTATGCATTTTCAAATCACCCAGGATGGTGTTGCTCCTAATTAATGGATAAAAACTATTCCCCCCAGCCTTTTTTAACATTATTGCCTTCCTGGTATTTAACACCCATCATTCAGCACATTTCCCAAACCTGCTAGCTCAGTGCTAGCAGTTTCTAATATTAATTTACTGACAATTTATTTAACCTTTTTCAGTCCTTTCCCTTGTCCTGCTTTCTTTGATATTTTTAGTATTTCGCTGGCATAACACCTTCTCAGAATTTTATTGAAATAGAATATCTTGCTGTCTTCAAAAGATATTAATCAAAGTGAAGCTATACTGAGGCATAACTGGGAAGGAAAACTTTTCCTCAGTATTTCTTATTTTCCCCTTCCTTACGTTGTTAACCACTTTTAGCTCCCCTTTCTCTACTCCATTCCTCACTCAAGGTCCCTTTCTAGTGTTCTCTCTGGAGAAAATAGCTTTGATAAGCTACTAACAATGAAACCCCTAATTAGTTTACTAAATCCTCACTCTCCTGCTGAGTATTTGCATTTTAAAAGAAAATTTGGGGAATACATGAAGAAGAAATCTCTAATGGTGTAATTGCAGACATTGTATCACATTTGTGGGGGTGTTGTTTTGATGCAAGGGGAAACTTCTTAGAGTCTTGGATATCATACCATCTGTGCAACCATCCACTTTGCCTAAATGTAATACCAGCCCTGGGCTCAAGTCATGTAATTTCAAATCTCCTTCTACTGTCTCAACATTTTAATTCGAGTTGATTTAATTCTGCATAATGAGATGTATGAGATAGCAATTTCAATTGAACTAGATATTCTCTGAGATACCTTCTAGATCAAACATTCTATGGTTCTATAATTCAACCAAAATATTACAAAATTCCTTCCCCAAAAAAGGCTACACTATTCTTTGTCTGATACTTTTCACTGTGGAATGATACGAGAATGGTAGCAACAGCTGTGTGAACACCCCATCTCACACATGCGTTCCTATTTGAACACAAAGTGTAGCAAATTAAAGAGCATTACAACACTCCAGGGTCACTTCCATTGAAATTTAATGAAACATTAAGATTAACTGAAAGATCCTAATATACTTAGTTCTGGGATACCTGGAATTAGAAGAGTTCAACTGTCCCCTGTGATGCTGACTACTAGCATAAGATTGGACAAGTGACCTCTTCTAATGTCCTTCATAGATATAAATTAGTGATCTAACTAAACATTTTCATTATTATAGAAAAATGAGACCCACACATAAGGAAACAGGAATCTAGAATATCAAAGAGAGAAAATAATGCTGAATTTGGAGTAAAAAGTTCCAGGTGCTGACTTAACCACTTTCTATCTGTGTGATCTTAGATAAGTCAACATTGAATCCATCTTACAGTTGCTCCACCTGTCAAATGAAGGAGCTGGACTTCACACTAGATAGTTATGATTCAATTCAACTAAAGCCCAGAGAATGGAAATGCCCAAAACACACCATTAGTAATACAACTGAGTTTTAAACCTAAGTCCATCTGTTCATATAAAGGTTAGTTAGTTTGTTTTACCTCCTGAACCTGTCATTTCATTTATTTAGAGAACACCCTCTAATTGTCCCTTATAAAAATAAAGGCGGACCATACCCTGTAATTTGGCATCTTACAGAGCTGAGGTTAAATGACTTGTCCAGCATTCAACTATCAGTAGATGGTAGACACAGCTTTATCCATTATGCCAAGATGACTCTCCATATATTCTTTTTGTGTTGGTTTGTTTTTTTGCTTTTTGGAGAGGGGAAGGCAGGGCAGTTGGGGTTAAATGACTTGCCCAAGGTCACATGGCAAGTAATTGTTAAGTGTCTGAGGCCAGATTTGAACTCAGGTCCTCCTGACTCCAGACCCAGTGCTTTATTCACTGCACCACCTAGGCACCCCTCTATATATTCTTTAGATTTTTTATTGTTAACTATTTGGGGCATGTATTTTATACACATCTAAACATGTGAACTTCCTCCATCAATGCAGATTCAAAGCTAATCTATCAATTATAATTATATATATATATATGTATACATATAACTCACCTATAAATTATAATCTTAGATGAGTGCCAAAATAAATAAAGTTTAAGTTATCATACACCAGGACCTCACAGGGTCATTGTGAGCAAAATAGTCTAAAAGTCCTGTAAACATGTAAATTATTAATACTTGTCTCCAATTTCCAATCAGGGAACCAAAACACAGTAGAAGCTATATATGGTCCTTTATTCACACTATGACAATAGATGGTATTATGCATGATACTCTGAAAATGAATTTTATCCTGTAGATTGAACTTCTGTATCTATTAAATCTTTCTATCAGTCTTAGTGGAGTGTCACTCAGCATACTCCACACACATATCCTGCTGTTCAATATGTTTCTCAGTTTTCTGGCAAAGTTTTGCTGTGTCATAGATCACCACTGCTCCTCTGTATCTTTTTTTTCATATTTTAATTCAACTTTATTTTGTTTTCAGCTCTAAATTCTCACCATCTCTCTCCCCCCCACACACATACCAATTGAGAAGGCATGACAATAAAACCCATTACAAATATATATTATCATGTAAAATAATTTGTCACATTAGCTGTATCCCCCCCAACAAAAGGAAGAGAGAAAAAGGAAGAAAGAGAAGAAAATAAGCTTCCATCTGTACTCTGAGTCCATCAGTTCTCTGTGTGGAAGCAGATATCATGTTTTATCATGAGCCTTTTGGATCTGTGATTGGTTATTGTGTTGTTCAGAATTACTAAGTCTTTTAAAGATGATTATTTCTATAATATTGCTGTTACTGTTATTATGTCCCTGTTTCTGCTAACTCTGCTTTTTATCCACTCATACAAGTCATCTCAGGGTTTTCTCAAACCATCCCCTTCATCATTTCTTATAGAACATTAATATTCTATCATATTCATACTATATCACTTGTTCAGCCAATATCCAATTAATAGGCATCTCCTGCTTTGTTTTCAATTATCTGCTACCACAAATAAAGCCTGTTATAAACATTTTTATAAATATAGATACTTTTTTTTCCTTAAAAAAATTCTGTCGGATATGAGCCTAGTAGCAGTATTGTTAGGTCAAAGGGTATGCAGAGTTTAATAACTCTTTAAATTAAATCTTATGTTTATTGTTAGTTTATATCATTTATTTCAACAAGAATTTGAGCTACAAATTATCTCCCTGTCTTTCCCTTACCCACCACCCCAAAACAGTGATCCCACTGTCCATACCCACCCCCAATCCATCCTCTCCTGTGTCCTCTCCCATCATTCCTCCCACTTTCTTGTAGGGCAAGATGGATCTCCATACTCCAGTGCCTGTATATGTTATTTCCCAGTTGCATGTAAATAATAATGATAATAATAATAATAAATTTTTAAACATTTGATTTTGCAACTTTCAATTCCAGATTCTTTCCCTTCCTCCCTCATTTCCCACCCTTACTGGGAAGATAAGCAATTCAATACAGGTTGTGCATGTGTATTTTCACAAAACATTTCCATAGTGAAAATATTGTGCAAGACTGACTATATTTCCCTCTGTCCTATCCTGCCCCCTCACTTGTTCTATTCTCTATTTTGACCCTGTCCCTTTTCAAAATGTGAGCTTATAACTACCCTCCCCCTGCAACCTGCCCACCCTTCCATCATCTCCATTCTCATCCCCTTTTCCCCTGCTATCCTGCAGGGCAAGATACCCAATTTAGTGTGAATGGCATTCCCTCCCTAAGCCAAATTCAATGAGAGTAGGACTGACACATTCCCTTTTGACTTCCTGTTCTTCCCCTCCATGGTAGCAGTTGTCCCTTGCCTCTCTTATATGAGATAAATTTACCCCATTCTGTCTCTCCCCATCTTCTCTCATTATATTCCTCTCTCACCTCTCAATTTCACCTTTTAAATATCATCCCTTCTTATTCAATTGATTCTGTGCCCTCTGTCTATGTATATCTGTACACATACATACACACATTCACATATGTGTTCATATACACATATACCTTCCTATATAGACATATATATATACATATATATGTATGTATGTATATATATATATATATATATACACATTTATATTCCCTTCAACTATCCTCATACTGAGAAAAGTTTCATAAGTTACAATTATCATTTTTCCATGTAGTCATGTAAATAGTTCAACTTTGATGAGTTCCTTATGATTTCCTTTCCCTGTTCACCTTCTCATGCCTTTCTTGCTTCTTGTATTTCAGTGTCAAATTTTGTATTCAACACTGTTTTTTCATCAAGAATGCTTGAAAGTCCTCTATTTCATTGAATGACCATGTTTTACCCTGAAACATTATACTCAGTTTTGCTGAGTAGGTAATTCTTGCTTTTAATCCTAGCTCCTTTGACCTCTGGAATATTATATACCAAGCCCTTTGATCCCTTAATGTAGAAGCTGCTAGATCCTGTGTTATCCTGATTGTGTTTCCACAATATCCAAATTGTTTCTTCTTGGCTGCTTGTAATATTTTTCTCTTGATCTGGGAACTCTGGAACCTGGTTTTAATATTCCTCGGAGTTTTCTTTCTGAGATCTTTTTCAAGAGGTAATTGGTGAATTCTTTCAATTTCTATTTTGCCCTCTGGTTCTAGAATATCAGAGTAATTTTCCTTGAGAATTTCTTGAAGGATGATTTCTAGGTTCTATTTTTGATCATGGCTTTCAGGTAGTTCAATAATTTTTTTTAAATTATCTCTCCTGGATCTATTTTACAGATCAGTGGCTTTTCCAATGAGATATTTAACATTGCCTTCTATTTGTCCGTTTGGATCTGTTTAATGGTATCTTGATTTCTCATAAAGTCATTAGCTCACATTTGCTCCAATCTAATTATGAAGGAATTATTCTCTTCAGTCCACTTTTGAAACTCTTTTTCCATATGGAAAATTCAGCTTTTTAAGGCATTCTTCTCCTCTTTGGCTTTTTGGACCTCTTTTACCATTTGAGTTAATCTATTTTTTTTTTAGGCGTTATTTTGTTCCATCAGGTTGTTGACACTTCTTTCAGAATTTTCTTGAACCATTCTCATTTCTCTTCACAATTTTTCCTCCACTTGTCTTATTTGATTTTCCATGTCTTTCATGAGCTCCTTCATGGCCTGTAACCAGTTCATATTTTTCTTGGAAGCTTTTGATGCGGGAGTTCTGACTTTGTTGTCTTCCTCCCATTCCATGCTTTGATCCTTTTTGTCCTCAAATAAGGAATCTAAAGTTTGATTGCTGTGCTTCCTTTGCTTCTTTTGTTTATTCCTGTTGCCAGCCAATTACTTGACTTTTGAACTCTTTCCACAGTAGAACTCTACTTCCAGAGGGGAGAGCTTTGTCCCAAATCACTGGAGTTTTCATAGCTGCCAGAGCTATTAGAAGGGTGCCATCTCTGCAGCCCCCACAAACTCTGGCTCACTGGTCACACACCTCAGGACCACCACCCAAGACTGTGATCCAGATCCAGGCCAGGTAAAGCAAAAGCAATTACCCTCTGAATGTTTGCTTGGTCTCCCTACAATCTGCAGGCCAGGAGTTCTGAAGCAGCCCCATGGAGACAGCCACAAGGCTGCTGCACCTCCACCACTTCTAGCTACGGGGCAGGGGCTGGACCAGCTCCTCTACCCCCCCCCCCCCAAGTTCCAACAGAGTTCTACATTGACCTCTCACTTTTTCTTTATCAATTATTACTTGATAATTCTGAAAATCAACACTGCTGACGATGATCTTCTCTCCCAAAATCTGCTGCAGCTGCTGGTTGGAGGCCGCCATGGGGTAAAACCACAGGCTCATGTGGGGCTGAGCTCAGCTCTCAGTTCGCTGTGATGAACCCTTCTTGCTAGCCTGTTGAGCTGCCTTCAGCAGATTTGTTTCTCCCTATCACTTTTTGCGTTCTGTCACTCTAAAATTTGTTTATAGTCAAATTTTATAGGTATTTGAGGTGGTTATGGGGGTGCCATGGAGTTTTCCCTTTTCTACACCACCATCTTGGCTCTGCCCCCTCCTCTGTATCTTTTAAATCAGCTTTTACTTTTTCTAGTGACAAAGCCCCAAATAAAACTTGTCTATTGATTCTGATAATTTTCTTTCCCTATTGAGTCCAACTTTTAGCCTCAATTCTCCCAGAATAAAACAAAACAAGAACAACAAACAACAAAAGCTTTTCCTAAACAGAAGTAGCATCTTTCAGCTATATATTGCTTGGCAAAGGTCCCACTCTGGACCTATATCCAACTTACATCTCCTTTGGCTTGGACTGCTACTGCCATGCAAAGTCAAATTGCATATTTTAAGTATACTATGTATGTCTGGACAGATTGCCTTTTGAGAATATCAAAAAGGCATATAAGTTTTTTCTAGGTTATATGATCAACAAGATTGATAACTAGATATTTTCCAATCTTGACAACCTTTCAAATACCTCCAAACTGTGAATTATACATCAGAGATAAAAACAATTTCAGCTGTCTGCATAATCTAGAACACCAAAAATGAAACAAAAAAGCTAAAAGCTCAATGAGCTAAAAAAAAATAAAATAAAATCTAATCTCTAAGCCCAAACAAGCTGACATATAGGTTTGGAAAAGAACTTAATTTTCCACTCAACCCATTCCCCTTCCTTTGAATCTCAAAGTTACAAATGGCAAAAATTTGTTCAGAAAGCTACATGAGCTAATGGCATAAAAACATTAAGAAGCAGTGGTGATCTATGCCGCAACCAAACTTTGCCAGAGAACTGAAGAACATATTGAACAGCAAGATATGTATGTAGAGTGTGCTGAGTGGCACTCTACCAAGACTGAGAGAAAGTCTTGCTTCTATCTGGGTCCAGTTCTATCCCCAAGTGTTCCATAACTTGGAGATGAGACTGAGTCTGATGAACCATGGATTTTCCAGTATGGGAAGAAGCTGAGATAATTTGGGAAACCAATTCCAGGAGAACTGGCATCAATGGAAAGGGAGTTAGAAAATGAACACTGGGATAAAAGAAGAGGAAGGGAGATTGAATTATGAAAGATCTCAAGAGGAAGAAAACTCAAATTATAGAATAGAGATAAAAGCAGGGGAAAAAATGAAGATTGTAATGAGAAAATGAAAATGGGTCTCCAGATCAGGGAAAAGAATTCAGGAATCTACACATATATATGAATGTATTAAAATCATCTGAATTCAAAAATAAATAAAAGGCTAAGGGGATATGGAGGGGGATAAGGGAGGCATTTTTAGAGAAAACTCTAGTCACATCAGATCTGCATTAAAGAGGGTAGAGGGAAAGGTTATGGAGGAGAGAATAAGGGAGTTATATTTGAGGGGAGGTAGATTAAGTAATAGGAGGGCAAGGTAGCAGGTAAAAGTAAAGTAGAGTAGTTAGGAGGGATAGGAATTAAGAGAAACACAAAAACATAAAACCAAAATCCAAAGTAGAATTTATTAAAGGAAAAAAAGCAGTGGTACAAATCATGGTCTCAGACAAAGTTAAAGATAAAAAGATTTAATCAAAAGAGAAAAATCAGGAAATGACACTATATGTCAGACATATGAATCACTATTGTTTCAGACTATTTGAAAGAACTAGACAGTATAAGTTTGGAATATTGGTTTGGTGTAAGAAATAATGAGTTGGTGGACTTAGGAAAATATGGAAAGACAAACTTATGAATGAAGATGTAATCCACCCTCAGAACACAATCAAGTATGATAGAGTCATACATTCATGCATATGAATGTATATGTCTTTATATAAGCATGATTGTACATATCTAAGTATATGTATGTTCATGTAAGTGTATGTGTATGTAAGTGTGTGTATATGGATGCATATGTTTTGTGTATATGTGCATATTATGTGTGTATATATGTGTGTATATGTATATACCCACATAACCACATGTGTATGTGTGTATGTCTGCTTAATTGTGGCCTTCTTGAAGGAGGGAGGAAGGAAGGGGGAAAAGTGAATGAACTAAAAAGTGGAAAACAGAAAACAAAAGAAAATTTAAAAGAAAGCCAAGAAAAGATGAACAACTCTGAATAATGTGTGTGGTATTTATTATATACATTTTCTTGAAATGGAAATTTATTTCTGGCTACTTTGAATCCTCTCTTATGTTTTGCTATGTACATGGCGATGCTTTTTTTTTCTTTTCTTATTTTGTATTTAAGTTTTAGTATTTAAGTTTATGATATATTTATTTTTCCTTTCTTAATGTATATTTAAGTCTTAGTATTCAAAAATAAATTAATGGAGAAAAAAATTTCATTGAGAAACAACAGATTCCAAAAGCAACCAGGTAGAAGACAGTCAAATATAAAGGAAAGGAAATTCAAATAACAAGAAACTATTCTGGATCCACCATAAGCTGCAGAAGCAAAGGGAATAATATGTTTCAGAGAACAAAGGGTCTTCATATACAATGCAAAGGGAATTATCCTTGAATCTGAGATTCATTGTAAAAAATACATAGTTAATAAAAAAAAAAGAGGTGTTCAAAAAAGTCCTAGAAAGAAAGCCACATACAAGGAAATTGTTTGCTTCTTAAATTCTAGAGATTAAAAAAAATGCAAGGAGCTAAAAAAAAAATACAGTTACCAAGGACAAAAACAATATCAAAATAAGAACAGAGGTACGGTTAAGAAATTTTTTTTTTCCCCTAAGCGAACACAAGATGATGAGTGAAAGCAGAAGCCAAGGTGATTGTAGAGAAACAGGCCTGAAACAACATGGACTACATTGTTCTTTCAATCTTTTTTCTCTGTTTGTTTTTGAAAGCTGCAGTTTCAGAATTGGGTGCATAATGGATGAGGGAGAAAAGACAGTAGAGGGGAATATGTGATGCACCTTAATCATTTCAAAGGCTAAACATAAAAGGAAATTTAACTCCTATAGCTTCCCAGCAGGAAGACAGTCTAAAGGACATTGGGCAAGGAGGCAAAAGGACCACACGATACATGAATCTAAGTGAAGAATTAAAAATGAAATTCTAAATAATAACAGAGAACAAATCATAACAACATAGTTTTATGAAAAATTATGATAAAACATAATGCCAAAATTACTGGGATAACCCTGAAGTCACCCTTCAGGGGAAGATTATATTCATATGAACATATATTAAAAAGATAGCAAAAATGATACCATAATGAACTGTTTTTTTTAAAATTAGAAAGTCAGCAAACATGAGAACCTAAAATAAACAAAAAAGGAGACATTAAAATTAGAGAACTAAATATAGATTAAAAAACATTATTCAAGTTGGTCAAAGGATATGGAGAGACATTTATTAAAACAAGAATTGCAAAGTGTTAAGAACATAAAAACAAATGCTCCAAATCACTAATAATAAGAGAAATAGAAATCCAAATAATCATGAGCTTTCACTTCATACCCTGCAAATCAGTGAATATCATCAAAGATGGAAATAGTCAACATCGGATGTCTTGCTGGAAGATTTAAACACTAGTGAATTATTGATGGAGCTATAGATTAATAATCATTATTTTGTAAAGCAATTTGGAATTATGTAAAATTGTAACTAAAGTTTCTTTATGCCTTGACCCAGAGATTCCATCACTATACCCCAAGGAACCTATTTTTTTTTAATGATTGAATAAGACTTTTTTCTTAGTAAAATATGGTGTCATCTGCTGTAAATATGAGTAAAAGGGATGCTTTAGAAGGTCTGAGGATAAAGGACACAGTATGAAACAGCTGCTTTGGGGAATTTCTGTCCTCTGACTAGCCCCTTTATGTTCTTTCATGATCTCAGAAGATTCACAATAGGTGCCAAGGAATCTATTGATAAGAAAAATGTCCCCATACAAATGAGCAGACTTAAGGTAGCCCTTTTTCATGGTAGCAAAGAATTGTAAACAAAATAAGTGCCCAGCATTTGGGAAATATAATGAAAATTATGGTCCATGAATGTAATTCAATATGACTGTCTATAAAAATGACAAATATGATAAATACATACAAATATGAAAAGACACACATGGACTGATTCATAGAGAAGTAAACAGAGCTAAGGAAAAATTATACATACATACAT
>CM053585.1:169459080-169516494 GCA_028646515.1 Pseudochirops corinnae
ATTATTAGCAAATACTTATTAAATTACTTATTTTTAGTTTTCAACATTCACTTCCATAAGTTTTAAATTTTCTCCTCCTTCCCTCCCCAAGACTGCTTACAATCTCATATGGGCTCTACACATACATTCCTATTAAACACATTTTTACATTAGTCATGTTGCATAGAAGAATTCTAACAAATAAGAAAAACCATGAGAATGAAAATAAACTAAAACAAAAAAGAAAATAGTCTGCTTTATTCTGCATTCCTACTCCGTAGTTCTTCCTCTGGATGTGGCTGGAATTTTCCATCATGTGTCCTTTGGAATTGTTTTAGGTCCTCATATTGCTGAGAAAGGCTAAGTCTATCAAAATCAGTCCTTGCATACTGTGTCTGTTACTGTGTAAAATGTTCTCCTGGTCCCGCTCCTGTCACGCAGAGTCAATTCATATAATAAGTCTTTCCTGGTTTCTCTGAAGTTCATCTGCTCATCATTTCTAATAACACAATAATATTCCATTACTTTCATATAGTACAACTTGTTTAGCTATTCCCGAGTTGATGGGTATCTCCTCAATTTCAAGCTCTTGACCACCACAAAAAAAGCTGCTATAAATACTTTTATGCTCTCTTTGGGATATAGCCCTAGAAGTAGTATTCCTGGGTCAAAGGGTATGCACATTTCTATAATCCTTTGGGCATAGTTCCAAATTGCTCTCCAGAATTGGTGGATCAGCTCATAGTTCCACCAACAATGAATCCCACATCCTCTAAAATGACCCTTTGTCATTTTAATGTTTTGCCATGCTAGCCAATCTGATAGGTGTGATGTGGTCCCTCAGAGTTGTTCTGATTTGCATCCCTCTAATCAACAGTAATTTAGAGCATTTTTTCATATGACTACAGATAACTTTAATTTTTTCCTCCGAAAACTGCCTGTTCATATCCTGTGAAGTGTCAAGCGAGAAATGACTTGTATTCTTGTAAATTTGACTCAGTTCTCTATATATTTTAGAAATGAGACCTTTATCAGAGAAACTTGTTGTAAAAATTCTTTCCCAGTTTTTTGCCTCCCTCCTAATCTTGGTTGCATTGGCTTCATATGTGCAAAAACTTTTCAGTTTAATGTAATCAAAAGTATCCATTTTGCATTTCATAATGTTCGCCATCTTTTGTTTGGTCATAAATTCCTCCATTCTTCATAAATATGACAGGTAAACTATTTCTTGCTCCCCTCATTTATTTATAGAGTCAGCCTTTATACCTAGATATATCCATTTGGACTTTATTTTGGTATACGATGTAAGACATCGGTCTATGCTGTTTCTGCTATACTATTTTCTAGTTTTCCCAGCAGTTTCTGTCAAACAGTGAGTTCTTGTCCCAGAAGCTGGAGTCTTTGGGTTTATCAAACAGTAGATTGCTATAAACATTGACTAGTGTGTCTTGTATACCTAATCTATTCCACTGATCTACCCCTCTAGTGCTTAGGACCAAGTAATTTTGATGATTGTTACTTTATAATACAATTTAAGATCTGGTATGGCTAGGTCATCTTCCCTAGCATTTCTTTTCATTAATTCCCTTGATATTCTGGATCTTTTGTTCTTCCAGATAAATTTTGATATTATTTTTTCTAGCTCTAAAAAATAATTATTTGTAGTTTGGTTGATATCACAGTGAATACTTATAAATAATTTAGGCAGAACTGTCACTTTTATTATATTAGCTCAGCCTACTGAGCTGATGTTTTTCCAATTATTTAGATCTGACTTTATTTGTGTCAAAAGTGTTTTGTAATGGTGTTCATACAGTCCCTGGGTTTCTTTTGGCAGGTAGACTCCCAAATATTTTTGTAATGTCTACAGTAACATGAAATGGAATTACTCTTCCTTTCTCTTGCTGTTTGGCTTTGTTAGTAATACATAGAAATGCAGATAATTTTGTGCGATTTTTTTTTTTTATATCCTGCAACTTTGCTAAAGTTGTTTAATATTTCAAGTAGTTTTTTACTTGATTCTCTAGTATTCTCTCTATATATCATCAAATCACCTGCAAAGGTGACAACTTAGTTTCTTCTTCATCTATTGTAATTCCTTCAATTTTTTTCTTCTCTTATTGCTAAAGCTAGCATTTCTGATGCCATATTGAATAATGATGGTGATAATGGACATCCTTGTTTCACCCTTTATCATACTGGAAATGGATCAAGGTTATCCCCATTATATATAATGCTTGCTGATGATTTTAGGTAGATGCTATTTATTATTTTAAGGAAAATTCTATTTATTGCTGGGCTCTTCAGTGTTTTCAATAGAAATAGGTGTTGTGTTCTGTCAAAATCTTTTTCTGTATCTATTGATAGAATTGTATCTTGAAAGATATATGAGATGTTCTCACCTCATCCCTTTACAGAGATGAGAGACTTAAAAGTTTTTTGTGTTATATTTTCTTATAGAAATTTTTAATGTGTTGATTAGTTATACAGATTTTTTTCTCGTTTTGTTTTACTTTTTTTTTGTCGTGAAACATAGTACTTGATATATTAGATGGTTTTTTGGAGGTAAAGGGGAAGAGGAAGGATTGTGGGGGTAATTGTAGTGATAAAAATACAGTCATATATTTTAAAATGGGAAAAACATGCATATGTAACAATCAATATTGATGTCACTGAAGTCCATTAAGGTAACTATTTATTAGTTGTGAGTAACAATTAGGCTCTTTTCCTTCACATACCAGGTGTCTAGAAAACAGTACCAGAAAACTATAATTAATAAGTTAGCATAACAAAAAATGCCATAATTAATTCATAACAAAGATAATTTCTTTAGAGAACAAATAGTGTAGCCTCTTTAGTAATCAGAGGGATATGGTATGTTGCTTATCAACTTCACTATTCTTTTTATAACAGAATTTATCATGTTTCTTTTCTTAATTAGAATATCTGTGTAATAATTACATTTGGAAATGTCACAGAAATTTCCTCATCCCCCTTTTTCTAGCTTTAATGTATAATTAAATTTGATCACATACACACATGCACACTGATTAACTGACACATCCCATCTTCATTGGTCAAACAGACAGTTCATTAACACGATATTTAATGTTAGATGCTGCATTTTCCATTTAGATATGTTTTTGTTCCATGAAGGCATATAGTAAATTTAATTGAGGGGAATTACATTTTTTAATGTAATAGAAGATGCTCTTAATCCAGCAACCTCCATGTTAAAGGTCTAGAATACTTCCACTGAAACACTCTGCTACTAATAAATAATATGTGCTCATTCATCTAAAAGAAGAAGAAAAATTGCATGCTGAGCATGGATTTTAGCAAGTGTAATTTAGAGAATAAAAACTGACATTTTTAGATACTTGTAATACTTGAGATATTTTATAAATTCAAGAAAAAAATTAGAGCATCTAGTGCCTTCCATGTGCTGAGCACAGTGCTAAATAACAAAAATAAAAATGTAATAGTCTTTGCTGTAGATTATTGGGGTTGGTAATTTGCCTGCTTTTGTCTATTTAATCTACATTAAATCAGCAGCGTGTGTTTAAGTAGAATACTGGCCTTGGAGTCAAGTAAGTACTATTTACTTTCATAAAGAATACACACACACATATATATACATACACATATGTAGATACATACATACATACATATACGTGTGTGTATATGTATGTGTGTGTGTGTGTTCTTTATAAAATTCTGGGTCATCCTTATGCCAAATCCCACTCATTAGGTACCACAGGTCAAGTCTACATCTCCTTTTCTAGGAGTATCCCTGAAAGATTGCATATATTTCTCTAATTCTACTCACTCAAGCCTCCAGAATTTCCCATGGCAATCACCTGTGATTAACACTCTAGTTTCATTTACTTAATTAACATCAATAAACTTTTAGAAAAAGGATAGCTACTGAAAATATATAGCAAGAATGGGAGTTATAAAATTTTTCCTCAGCTCCTAGGGGCACACCAACCCTATGCCACCTAAGACACTGGAGAAAGCAAGCTTAAACTTAAAGCACTTTCTTTATAGCTTCATCTCATCAATTTAACTTCTAAATGTGATAGAGTTGAAGGATGGATTGGTTCGCATGTCTGTTACTGCTTGGCTAATGAAAGCAGATTACTTTTTCAGAACCTCAGTTGCATCTAGGGCCTTCCACAAATCCCAATATGAATTCTAGTTGCCACACTTCTACTTCTTGCTATTCCAACCTTTCAAAGCTCATAAGAAGATACCCATCTCTAATACTTCTTCACTTAAAAACACAAAGAATGAATATATCATAGACAAAAACCATTTTAGAATCATGCATCACGGACCACTAAGGACTTGCTAGTGTCTTTTCCTCTTAATGTGAACACAGACCACAGGAAAAAATATAAAGGGACTTTTTTGGGGCAATTAGTAGCTTTGCAATGTGTCTCCATTTTAGCTCTGGCACAGCTCAGCCATCCAGCTACTCACCATATGGTTTACAGACCAGAATCACTTACACAATGTCTGCAGATGCTCTAAATTAGATGTGGAGGAAGGAGAAAGGTGTAAAGCCAAGCACAGGGAGCTTTCCAAAGGACTGCTGCTGTGAACAGCTGCAAGGTTCTGATTACATAGTTTAGTGAACTCTCTATTTATTCAGCAGTAAATTAGAGTATAACATTGACAGAAAGCAAAGTACAACATTCACAATGTTATGACATAACAAGTTATCACTAAAGTGGCCACATAGTATTCACCAAAGTAGTCACCTAGTTTTAAACAAAAGATATCATTCAGGAAGGACTTAACTCAATCATCTTTAAGGAGGCTTGCCTTCTTAATGGACAAAAAATACAAAGGTCAAAGTTCTCCCTACCCCAGGTCACATTGTCTTAATGTCTCCCTCAAAAAGTCTTCTTTCTTCTTAATTGGAGATTAGTTTCCAATCATCCTTAATTCAATCATCCTGAAGAGTTACAGGATACAGAATACAAAGTCCTCCCACCCCAACTCCATAGTAAATCATGATCTTCTCAGTTTGCATTAAATACCCAACTAGAGGTCTTTCAGCATTGACTCAAGACTGGCTCTCAGATTCCATGATTCCTTTTCCATGGGTTCAGCTCCTAACTGAATCCACCCAACTGTCACCTAGCTTCAAAGTCAGGCAGCTCCCAACTCCTTGTCCATATCCTTGTCCAGCTCCCCATCAAGTTCCTCATTCAGTTCCTATTCCATATTGAAGGTGACAGTGTCCAGTCCACCTCAAGTCCTTCACAGTTTCTGTTCCTTGGAAGACAAAGCTTAACATAGCCACAATATTCATTCACATTGCCAGCACCATCATCAATTCACTTTCTGCCTGTGAAATCAACGTAGACCCCAGAAACAAGGTCTGAGAAATCAACACAAATCATCAGTATGGTCCCAGGACCTCTGAAAATGACAGTAAGACCTTCCTTCTTCTGTAAACGCACAACAAGAAAATTCTCTTTCAGGGCATCTGAACGGGCAAGTAAGGTCCCAGGACTTCTGTAACAACAGCAACATCCTCTATCAGCAGATGAATCTAATGAAGTAGCATCAAAACAGACAGACAAGGTATTGGTGCTACAGTCATGCTTCCTCCCACTCTCTCAGCCTGGGCTTTTCCTTATATATGGTCATTAAACTCCTCCATGTTCCTTCCACCCCTTCCTGTTGCATCAGCAAGAAGGGTTCATAAGTTCTGTTTCTTAACAAGACTTGAAATAATCATGGGCAAGAAACTTGAACTGAAACAAGTTGCTAAATAATTAAATAGCTGAAACAAGGTGTTAACTACTTCTTTGCTTGTCATTACAAGAGGGCGTCATCCTGTCTTTCTAGAATCAAGCTCTCAAGTCCCTTCCATATGGCCTGATATCTGGCAAAACATACCATGCATATTGTAAAGATGAGAACTTTAGAAGGGTCTTCCAGGGCTATATAGTACAACTATACCTAGAAAAATATGTTCTTTCCTTCCATAACATCACTAACAAATGATCATTTAGACTCTGCTTCAAGACCACTAATGAGGGGGAACATACTTCTTTAAAAAAAGCTCATTTCCATACTTTAGAGAAAATTATACTCTAAGTTTAAGGTTTTTTATGTATGTATATATTTAAGTTTGTGTTTATATGTATGCATTAGACTAAATTTTCATTTTTACACCTGTCCATTGCTTCAGGTTTTCCCTTATAAAGCTAAGAAGAACTAATCTAATTATTCTTTCATATAACAACATTTCAAATACTTAAAGACATTTTACATTTCATCCCTAAGTCATCTCTACTATCTGTTAAATATTCCCAACTGTTTTACTTTGCCTTCTTATGGGATGGGCCAAAGTTCTTTTACTACCACAGTAACTCTTCTCAGGATGTTTACTGGTTTATTAATAGTATGCCTAAAATGTGGCAAAAATAATTATGCATAATATTCCCAATGTATTCCGGACAGATCATACCACATTGGAATTATCACCTATCTAGTTTTAGACTCTATTCTTCTCTTAATACTGCCTAGGATAGTATTAGCCTATTCAACAAGCATGTGACACTGATGATGTTTTGAGATTACAGTCCAATAAAAGCTCTGTGTTTTATTAAAGGAGTTATTGTCTTGTCGTATCTTCCTTGTCCTATACTTGTAAAGACATTAGTTTTTGGAGCATTAGCATAAAACTGTACATGTGCTCTTATTTGTGTGGTGACTTTCCATTGCACAAATTCCAGTGATTTCATCTTACCTCAAGGGTCATATTTAAACTCCTATTTGTCATTTAAAGCCCTATACAACTTACTATTCCAACTTTAGTGCACATTACTCCAGTATATGCACAATATAGTCCAAGCAAACTGGCCCTCTTGTTCCATATACATAGCATTTTATCAGGGCATATTTTTGCCCTGTTTCCAAAAACTGGGATCTACCTTCTCTTTACCTCCTCCATGTATAATCACTAGTTTTCTTTAAGGTTCAAATCAAGCACCACCATCTACACAAAGCCTTTCCGAATTTCTCTTTCAATACCATTAATCATACCTTTCCACCAAAATCATGTTTTATTCTATTTTGAATCAATATAAATATATGTACATATTGTCTTTCCTGTCCAGACTTGAAGTTCTTTAAAAGTAGGATTCACTTTTGTTTTTGTATCCTTGATACCTAGCAGAGAGGCTGGCATGTAGTAAGTAATTAATAATGTTTGACATATAATCATGCTTAATAAATGCTTATTGACTGATTGAAGGACTCAATAATGAATTTTAATCCAAGACAATGTTATGTATTCAATCAGTGCCACCTACCCCTTAAAGGATCTCAGTTGTAGGTTTTGTTTCTCTTTGGTATGAAGGAACAATTTCTTTACTTAAAGTCAATGGGTGGTAGCAACTACATGCTACTCACAATAGGAAAATCTACTTTTGGCTGGAAATCTGATAGGAAACAGCTCATTTAGGGGGGGGGGGGGCTTTCTTCCTAATGAAAGAAATCTAAAAAATTCACTACTCCATTCATATTAAACACCCAGAAAAAAATACAAGGGAAGGCAAGGTGAGACTATGGCTATATAGCAAGAAGATCAATCCACTCTGAAATTATTTCAACTATCTCTCCTGTATATTATATCCATGAGAACTAAAGTCAGGGAGAGGAGAAATGGCAAAAAGTTTTCACAGTTAATTGTCATGATCCTATAAATCCTGGCCTAGTTGTTCCTCATGTAACAATTGTTTCCAAGCATCTTCTACAGATGCTATAGTTAGTGCTACTGTAGTTTTAAAAGGAAAATGCAATATTTAGAATTCGTCAATTAGGCTAGAAGTTGTTGAAGGCAAAAAGAACTGAGAAAAGTTAATGGAGATGGTTTGAGAAAAACTATGGAGAAAACAGAGATAAAACAGAATCAGAAAAAAATATCCTTGGGGGAAATTCAGCTATTATTTTGTGAAGAAATATTATAAAGAGAAGTTTATGAAGACTGAGTATGGAAAGAGACCATTAAGAGTGAGGGCTAGAGACAAAAAAAAAAAAAAACCTGAAGAAATGTATTTTTTTTATGTCCTGACTAGTATAAAGCTTGTGAAGGCAGAAAGAAAGTAGATGGGGGAAATCTTTTCTTTTCTTCCTGATAAAACTTTCTTTTAATTCAATAATGAAAAAGATCAAGCAGATTCCAGAGAACAGATTTTTACATAGCTTTCAAAAATGGAATTATTCAATTTTACTGTCAGAAATAAAATTATCTTCAATTAGTTATGATTAGAAATTACTCCAGCTATGATATTTCTCACATCTAAACCCATTGTAAATAATTTTCAATTTTTTTATACTTGTTTTATTGTTAATAAATTGTGGATCTAGTAATTTTAGTAGTAATTTAATCCCAGGCTATTGGGGAGATTATAAAGATATATGAATAACTGTTTATGGGAAAAGGAGGTATTTCCAGTTCATTAAATAAACATTTGGTGAACTGAAGGGAGGGCCCTGAGCATAGTTGATTAATCGAGGGACCCATTTTAAAAAGTTATTAAAGATAGAGCCCCTGGATTAAGATTAAGATAAGATGAACTATGGGACTGAATCAAATATCAGGCATAAGTAAGATGTACAATAAGATTGATTTATTCTATAAACTTTGTTTCACCTGAAAGAATAAAAAAAGGCCCAGAGGGTTTTATTAAGGATGCAACTGTCTCTGACTTTCTGACAATGCGTTTTCAGGGTTCAGCCCAATATCTTGAGTAGTTTACATAACATCACGATGCAAAAGAACTTTGTCAGAGATGCACATAGACTAAAATAAGCATAGATGTTCAGGAAAAATCACTGAAATACTTGTAGTTACATCTGACATAATACGTTGTTATTTGGATCTCTTGTTCTTCCTACTGTTAACAAACTCTGCCCCACTATAGCTGTCTGAGGTTTAGAGTTCAGAGAACACCATCCAAGAGTTCCAGATTACCTCAAAATTTAGCTTCACACAGGAAACGTCAAAGTACAAAAATGGCTCATACTTTTGTTCCTTTTAATATAAACTGCTCCCTTCATACTCTCATAACTCAAATGTCCCTCTTTCATAATTATAACAATACTTATGTCATATACCTACAATGGAGAATTCCATTTACATAATCTAAGGAGAGTTTATGGGCAGGTAAGTGGAGCAATAGATATATGCCAGACCTGGAGTCAGGAAGACTCATCTTTGTGAGTACAAATCTGGCTTCCGACATTTAAAGTTGTGTGACCTTGGGTGACTTAACCTGTTCCATAATCTACTGTAGAAGGAAATGGCAAACCACTCTAGTATCTCTGTCAAGAAAACTCCAAATGGGCTTGCAAAGAGTAGGCTACAACCCAACAACAACAGCAAGAAAAGGACAGTTTAACAGTGTAATGTTTACAGTTTTCAGTCTGATTATTAGCATCTGTCAAGGAATAAGAAGAAAATGTGAGTTGGCAAAGGGTACTCCCAGGATCTCAGGCCTCAAGTGACTCTGTGTGTGTGTGTGTGTGTGTGTGTGTATACTAGGAACCAGAGCATGGGAACATGACCTCAAGTTTCACAATTATTGGAATCTACCTTCAACAAATGTGAATAGCAAAAGCTCTAACCATCCCAGAAGAAAACTTGAGTGTGACCCTGGGCCATTCCTAGAACTACGCCTTCTTTATTCTCTTTCTATAATACCTGGCTTGGCCTAAGGGTGCATATAGGGATACATATTTTATCTTGCTGCTTCACAGGATGGTCCTCTTGTGAATAAGCTCTCCCAATTAACCTTAATAAAACCTATTGATAACCAAACTGACCTTAGCTCCTCTTTCTTTGCTATCTCAGTATTATCTTAGAGTGCATGCCATCCTACAATTGGCATAATCTGGGAAGAACAGATCTACCCCACCCTTAAAATATGTGTGCTTATGGTGTGGCATGGTGTGGTGTGGTGTGGTGTCGTGTGTGTGTATGTATGTGTTTCTGTGTGTGTGTGTGTGTGTGAAGAAAGAAAATGGACCACACAAACATCCCTCATTAGGAAGAGGAGAAGGAATCACAACAGATGTGAATTACTTTCAAAATGTGCATAATCAACAGTCTTCAAGGAAAATCTTTCCAATTATCTGTAAGAACTCATGGTTAAAACTCAGATTGCATATTATATAAAAGGCCTTACTGAGCCACTTGATAAAGGTTTGTTGAACTGAATTCAATAGAATATCTGCTAAATGTGAAATTTAACAAATGACTTCTCAGAGTTCTATTCTCTGTTCAATATATTAGATAAATTTAAAGTAAAAGTGGCCATAGAAGTCTCCCTTGTGTCTGAGGAAAACTCATGACCTATTCCTCTTCTTGAACATGCAATCCCTCCCCTCAGTATTTCATTTGGTTTGCGCTGCTGGAATCTTACTGTGACTTTAGTTGATATATTGCACATTTCCTCTACTGCTTATTTTCAATCCTGAAGACAGCACGTTATTTCTTTAACTGTAATTTTCCCAGAGCCCTTATTTTTTTTTTCTGATGTAGCACTGGAAAATGTGTTTTCTGTGCCCCATTTTATTCATTAACAGTAGATGTTATGTACCACTCAGTATTGATAAATTCATTAGCTGTCCAGTCTTCACTGTAAGCTGGCAATCAGTTTCACAAAGAATTTTTCTTTCCTTTGTGGACAGAATATCTAACTAATTTTAATTATGGGATTGATGTTTCTCCTGCTACGTAGCTGAGGAACTGTTTATTTCAATCTGTTTGCACATTGGGCTTGCAAAAAAATTTAAATCCTGGAAGGCTTGTTGCTGGACATAGTTACACAATATAAGTAAGGATTTGGAACATGGTAGTGTATTGGGGATGATGTCTCACTGTGGATACACCTTTTTTTAATTCCCTACTTTCCTCCCTCCCTTCGATCTACTTGAGGGAACCAAAGGATCATGAGGAGTTGGGGCAAAGAAACATCTCATGCCTCTATGAATCTTCAAGATTTTCTTTGGAGAATATTCCAATGTGTGATTTCATAATACAGGATCTTCAAGAGGTATAAAAAAGTTGTCAGAGGGAATCTCTAACACAAAATCAGATACTAATCTGGGGCACAGTAGGTTCAAAATCACATTCAATGCCCATAGCTTCTACTTGGCAAGATTAATCCCTTGAGACAAAAACTCACATTTTTAAAAGTCAGACGTAGGGAAGGCTCTGAGAATTAGAATATCCCCCTTTCCTTGCGAAGAAAACAAATACGTTCACAAATATTTGAGCTTTTACCTGACAGCAAGAGTTAGAAGGGCTTGTTTCCCTAAAATAATTTAATCAAAAACTTTCAAGCAGTAAGCCAAAGGCAAAATTATATAGCTTACTTTTCCATGTAACTTCAGGTGGAGACTCAAAGTAAAGCCAAATTTCAAAAAGAGAAGTGATATAACCATGTGCCCATCGGAACATTACCCAGAAGAACAAGAAGATCAGTGAAGCATAGCCTGTTACGGACACAGGAGAACAGTGAGGAGGAAATCAAATAAGGATAGATGTGCCTAAAGAGTTAGAGAAATTACCTGTCTATTCATGCTTGCTAGTTTAGTATGGCCTCAAGTACATGGGCACTTGTCCACATGGACTCCTTGGTTACACATTTTCTGCTTGTGTACTACTGTATATCTTTTCCCCACTAGGCATACCTGCTCCTATCATTGGTGATATATCTATTGGATAGTGTGCCTTTGGCTTGAAATAGGAAATATTCTTGCTAGTTCTTTTTAGAATGTAATTTTATTGAATAAATTTGCTTTAAACAAATTGTGTCTTCTGGAAAACCAATGAAAATAAACACATCAGTGGGGGTTCATGCAATGGTACAGAGTTCATTTAGACCCAGAGTATCTCAAACTTGAGGAAGTGTTTTCTGGAAGTCTTAAATGTAATTAAAGGGTACTGCATGTTCGATTCATTTAATTTCTCCACCTAAAAGAACTTCAGTATGGGAATTTATTTTTGGCGTACTGCCAACAAAACTGAGTAGAAAAAAAGATGAAAATGTGAATATATGCCTTGAAACAAACTTCTCTATTATTAAAAACAGCCTCAGGAAACAATCATTAAGTGACATTAATGTAAAAAAAAAAACATACATTCTTCCAGAGTACTTCTAGTATTTCCAGATTTTATCTTAGTAGGATAGTAGAAAAATAATGACAAATTAAAATAAAAATTATTAAGAATATATTTTCATACATTTTTAGACATTTGGTTCTAGGTCAACCAGACTCACTAGGGAAGGCATTTCACAGGTTAAAGACCTTCTAGGTGTTAAAAATTGTCTAAATATCTAATGTTAGCTATTTTTTATTAGCTTTCATATTAATCCTCTGGTAAATTGTTTCACTATAAAGGAGATCTTTTTAACGTTCTCCTATTTTCCCAATCAATAAATTCTGTAAAGGGATCATGTTATCAGATCTTTTTATTGTATTATTTTCCTGTACACCTTGAAATATATATATTTTAGGAATCTCCCACTGACCAAGGCAAAAAGGTTTTATCCCTCGGACTGTAAGCTTCAGATATCACAGAAAATAAGTCTAAAATACATTGCATATACAAAAAAAAAAATTCTCTTGTTTTTTGTGGAGGTTGGTTTGCAAGAGGAAATATGAGTTGATTTCCTATAGGAAAATGATCCTTTTTTCTCTTAACATGCTGATATTGGAATAGATTCAGGTGAGATAATTGAAAAATTATTGGAGTACTTGAAAGTCATAATCAAAAGAAGAGCCTAGATATCATCTATCAAAAATTATAAAGAAAAACTGTCCTGATATTCTAGAATCTGAGGATAAAATAGAAATTGAAAGAACCCACCAATCACTTCCTGAAAGAGATCCCAAAATGAAAACTCCTAGGAATATTATGGTCAAATTTCGGAAGTCCTGGATCAAGGAGAAAATATTGCAAGATACCAGAAAGAGCAATTCAAATATCATGGAACCACAGTCAAGATAGCACAACATTTAGCAGCTTCTACATTAAAGGATCAGAGGGATTACAATATAATATTCTGGAAGGCAAAGGAGCTAGGATTACAACCAAAAATCACTACCCAGTAAAACTGAATATAATCCTTCAGAGGAAAAATGAATATTTGATGAAATAGGGGAATTATATACAATCTTGATGAAAAGACCAGAACAGAATAGAAAATTTGACATTCAAATAACACACTAAAGAGAAGCATAAGAATGCAAACCAGAAAGGGAAATAATAAGTAACTTAATAAGATTAAACTGTTTACATTGCTACATGGGAGGATGATACTTGTAACTTGTAACTCTAATTATTGGGAAAGTTAGAAGGAGTCTACAAAGACAGAAGGCACAAGTGTCAGGTGAATATTAAGGGATGATATGTAAAAAAATGAGTGAGAGACTGGGAGAAAGGGAAAGGGAGAGTTAGAATGGGGTAAATTATTAAAAGGCAAGAAAAAACTTCTACATTGAAGGGGAAGATGGGGGAAAGTATGTGTGAACCTTACTCTCATCAGAATTTACTCAAAGAGGGAATAACATATATACTCAGTTGTGTATAGAAATCTATCTTACCCTACAGGAAAGTAAGAGGGAAAGGGGATAAGAGAAGTGGGGGTGGTGATAGAAGAGAGGGAATATTGGGGGAGGGGTAATCAGAAGCAAAACACTTCAAGAGGGACAGAGTGAAAGGAAAGAGAGAATGGAATAAAGGGGGGGAGGAATAGGATGGAGGGAAATGCATTTAGGAATAGTAACTGAAAAAAAATTGAAGCAAATTTCTACATGATAAACATATAGAGAGCTGAGTCAAATTTATTTTAAAAAATGAGAGTCATTTCTCAACTAATAAATGATTGAAAGATATGAACATTTTTCATATGAAGCAATCAAATCTATCTATGGCCATAGTAATAAAAAAAAAAGCTCTAACTCATTATTTATGGGAGAAATACAAATTAAAACAATTCTGAGGTGCTGTCTCATACCTATTAAATTGGTTAATAGGAAATAAAAGGAAAAAGACAAAGTTGGAGTGGATATGTGAAGCATAGGACATTATTGTACTATTGGTGGAAATGCGAACTGATTCAATCATTATGTAGCACAATTTGAAACTATACCCAAAGGGTTATAAAAACCATGCACAACCTTTGACCTTGAAATACCACTACTAAGTCTGTACCCCAAAAGAGATTAAAGAAAAGGAAAAAGGCCTATATGTACAAAAATATCTGTAGCAACTCATTTCTGGAGACAAAGAATTAGAAGTTGAGGGGATGCCCATCAATTTGAGAATGATTGAATAAATTGTAGCATGTGATTATGATGGAATACTATTGTGCTACAAGAAATGATGAGCAAGATACTCTCAGAAAAACCTGGAAAGACTCACATGAACTGATACAAAGTGAGATGTATTGTGTACAAAGTAACAGCAACATTGTAAGATGATCAGCTGTATTCTCTACAATGCAATGATCTAAGACAGTTCTGAAGGATTTATAATGAAAAATGTTATCCATCTCCAGAGAAAGAAGTGATGGTGTATGAATACAGATTGAATTATATTTTTATTAACTTTATTTTTCTCGAGGTGGGTTTTTTTGGCTTATGTTTTCTTTCACAATGACTAATAATGAAATGTTTTACATGACTATGCATGCATAATCTATATCAAATTGCTTGTCTTCTCAATGAGGAGAGTTGGGGAGGGAAGAAGGGAGAGAATTTGGAACTCAAATGTGAATATTATGAATATTAAAAATTGTTTTTACATGTAATCAGGGAAAAGTAAAATACTAAAAAAAAATGTGATATTGGGAATTTTGGAAAGAATAAAAAGCCAACTAAATTGGAGAAATTTATCTAATAACTTTTGTAAGTGCACAATATTTTGACTAATAGGTAGTTTAAGATATAGTCTTGGGATAGGCTTTCATCCTTTAAGTTCCTATAATTTCTCCCAGACAAGCTTAAAATCTTTCCTATGTACTCATTGATTCATTCATGAACTTAATTGTACAAATTTGATCACATGACCAAAACAATGAAATGATACACATTTACTCTCATCTTCATGATCTCCCAAACCTCTACAAAATAAGAATTATGTGTAAGAATTAAACTAATTGCAGCTATCCCCACAGGCTATGATATCAAGAATCCCAACAAGTTAAAAACACTGTGAATAAACAACATAGAAAGTTAATCCCTAATTCTTTAACACATCAGCACTTCCTTACCCAAAAATCATTATGCTCTCTGACTAGGCTTCACAATGAGACCCATAGGCTTGTGCTCTGGGATCCACAGAGAAATACTCTTACTGATGCTATGATCTCTGCCAACTAACCTTCCTGTTCCTGCTACCACCCTGCCATTTTGTAGAAACCAGCCATAGAACTCATCTTTGCCCCCAACCAAGGAGCAAAAGTGGTGGTTTAGAGAAGCAAGTTGTTTGTTTTGTTTGGGGAGATAATATGAAAATACAATAGTGATTGTCCAGAGAACTAAAGAATAGAGGAAACTAAGTCAAACTTCAGCATGGTGAGGGATCCCACCTATTATTTGTCCTTCATTTTCAGAGGACCAGTGATATCGCAAGGTGATGTCTTGACTCATGCATGAATTGGATTTCAGTGAGACCGAATTGCACAAATTTCTCAGCCTCACTTCACTTTCAGAGTCATTGACATCCAGTGACAAAAGTCAGGATGACAGGTTATGGCCTAGGATGTAGTGGATGAACTTGGTGTATTTGATGTCTGATCAAGCTTGAAGTGCTCCACAATATCTGTTTCAGTTTCCTTTGTGGTCATTAGAACAAATCATTCCCATCTTCTCATTCTGCTGGGGAAGTCTTCACGTGCTTGGGTTAGACACCCCCTTAACTCACCAATAGGCTGGTGGCCTTTCTATTACCATCAGCCTGGTTTATCCCATCTGTTGAGATGATTTACTGTTGACTTACCAGATTATGGTGGCCTCTGTACATATTACAACTTCTTGAGTCATAAGTGAGAGATGAGTGCCAGATGGAAGACAGAGGTAGATGAACAACCCTGAACAAAGTTTGGCAAGCCCTTACCACAGAGGTGCTAGTCCTTCTTGAACACACATGTGCCCCAGGGACCTCCACTAGCAAATTGCTAGAGTAGAAAAACTTGAATCTATGGCTGCAAGTCTTCCCCGAAGAAATTAAATAGATAACAACTGAATGGAATATGAATAGTTGTCCTTCATTCTTGAAGAGGACCAAAATGACATCATTATGTTAGAGTCATGTTACAGTGTGTCCAACTCTGGTGATCAAACCAATACAAGCTTGGAATGCTCTACCACAGGTTGGGTACAAGTAGTCTATGTAAATATTTGGGGTGGATCCTATCTCACATTTCTTTTGAGCTACTTTAACTCTGCTTTCTCCATAGAGCACAGCATCTTCTTTGATGAGGACACACCCTGATGGGTGGTCCCTGTGTCAGTGTTTCCCATATCATCCAATCAATTCCAACATTCTTTAATAGAGATCTTGAGAGTATCCCTCTATCGCTTCTTCTGAGAACCCTGTGAGTGCTTGCCTTGCATGAGTTCTCCATAAAATAGTCTTTTAGGCAAGTATATGTTTGATATTCAAACTATGTGGCCAGCCCACTAGAGTTGTGCTATCTGCAGTAGAGTTTGAATGCTTTACAATCTAGTTTGAGAAAGGACCTCTGTGCCTGGCACTGTACCTTGCCAGGTGATCTTCAGAATCTTTCTAAGATAATTCAAATGAAAGTGATTCAGTTTCCTGCCATGACCCTGATATACTGTCCAGGTTTCCCAGACATATAACAATGAGGTCAGCACAATATTTCCCACACTTTCCTTTACCACCTTTCAAACACTGAGCTAGCCCTGACATAGCATGCATCAACCTCATTATCAATGTGTGTAACATCCCTAGAAAGTACATTCTAAGGCAAGAGGACTTATCCACAGTGTTCAAAACTCCATTTGCTGTAACCAACAGTTTGTTGTAGAGATGGTGTGGTGCTGTCTGGTGGAGTTCCTGCACCTTTATGGTACTAATTGTTAGGCCGAAATTAGTACAGGCAACAGAGAATTGATCCATAATTTGCTGCATCTCAGCTGCAGAGTGCACATTCTTCTATGAACAAAAAAACACGTGCCAACTCTACCTCCACTTTAGTCTTGGCTTGTAGATGTTTCAAGTTAAATAACTTACCATCACTGTGGTAGTTGACCTTAATGCCATGTTCATCCTCATTGAAGGTGTCTGAAAACATAGTTGAAAACACCATCCAACAAAAGCATGGGTGCAAGCACACAGCCTTATTTTACTCCACTGGTGACTGGAAAAGCTAGAATATAAATACACAGAACTAAAAGACAATGAAGAAGGCAATGAAAAACATTAAACAAAATCATAGTCTCTATATGAGCAAAACATACTGACTGAAGACAAAACAAGTTGAGAAACCTTAGTGATTATAGGTCTCCCATATATAATATGACATACTATATACATAATATGACAGGTCAAAAACTTGAACACTGCAAACCAAAAAATAGTACAAGAAAACTGTCTAGAACTTCTACACACAGAAAATAGTGCCAATTAAAAACCAAAAGCCCAAAACCAAATCTATGCTTTACATTTCAAGACATATTGTGTTCACATTGAACAATTTCAATGACAAACAACACAAATTTTAAGTGAATAAAATGTTTGGGAATCAATCAACCAAAGCACACAATATATTTATATGCATTAAAACAAATATTCCTTAAAGAAAAAAAGAAAAAAAAACTCAAATAATGAGAGGATAATCAGTACTCATGGCTAAGTATCAGCAATGTAATAAAAATAACAATACTACCAAAGTTGATTTATAGATTTCATGCTATAACCATAAACTATCAAAGGAATACTTTTCAGAACTCAACAAAATAATAGTAGCATTCATTTGGAAAAACAAAGAATATTAGAATATTAAAAAATAGTAAAAAAAAAAAGGGTATAGATGAATGTGGAATAACACAGAATATAAACTATATTACATGGCAGTAATTATTAAAACTACTTGCCACTGATTAATAACATAGAAGCAGATCAATGCAATATTCTACCAGGAAGGATTCAGAAACAATGAAACTAAGTAAGTTTGTGTTCCTGAAATGTAAATTATTTAAGAAAGAACTGATTTTTTGATGAAAAAAGAATTGCTGGGAAAATTGGAAAGTGATCTGGAAGAAATAAGACAAAGACCAACATCTTATACCTTATTCTATAATCAATTTAAAATGGGAAAGTGACCTTAATATTAAAGATCATGCCATAGAAATAGAAGAAAAGCAGATAATACCTTTCACAAATATGTGTAGATGTATTCTTAACCAAACAAGGAAAAGAGACAGTAGCCAAAGTTAAATTAGATATCCAACTATTATAGCATGAAACTACAAAGCTTCTACACAAACAAAATTAATGAACCTCAGATAAGAAGAGAAGCAGTTAAATGGGGAAAAAATCTTTGTATCATATTTCTCATATATCTATATGCGTGTATACTTACCTATCTACATGTCATATATATGTATATAATCATATACATATGAACAGAAATGTGTTTATAAAAGTATAAACTTTTTCACGGTAGAAAATTGAAAGTCATTCCCCAATAAGCAAGTCATGTGAACAAAAAATTATTAAAAGAAGCATTGTAATCTATTAACAACTTCATGAAAGAATGTTCCAAAACAATTATAAAAAGAGAAATGCAAATCCCTGAGTTTTACTTTCCATCTTGTAAATTGGCAAAGGTGACAAAAGATAAGTACACCAGTTCATTGCTGGTATAGCTGTGAATCACTACAGCCATTATGGAAAGCAATTTGGATATATATATATACATATATATATATATACATATATATATAATATCATAAATATAAGATGACATGATATATAATGTAACATGTTATATATGCATATATAACATATACAACATGCTAATATAACATGGTACAATGCCAACTCTTTGATCCACATATCATATTACTATACTCCAGGTATGTCACTGATAAGAAAAAAGTCCTTATTTGCAAGAAAATATATTTAGCTGCAGTTTTTTATGTTGGAAAAGGATTAGAAACAAGTCAGATGTCCTTTGACTGAGGAAAGACTAAACAGATTATGGTATCTGAATGCAATGGAACAATAGAATTCTGTAAGAAATGACAAAAAAATAAATCTAGAGAAACACGGGATGGTATCTATAAACTGATACAGTCAAGTAAACAGAGTGAAGAAAACATATATACCATGACAGTAGCAATGTAAATAAAAAGAAAAAAAAAAGCAAAAGAAAATACTAAAAATTAAAAATAATAAGAATGACCTCAAAAAAGACAATGAGAAGACACACACATACTATTCCTATAGACAGGTGTGAGTTCCATGGGTATGTTGCATTGTATCCATTTTCAGAATGTCAATGCATTGATTAATTTTTGCAGTTTACGTTTTTCTTCCTCTCCCTCCCCCACCCTCCCGCTTTAAAGTGCTATTTATAATATAGATTGTCTTTCAAGGAAGTGAATGAGGTGGGGATACTGGGAGAAACTCTGGTGTATATTAAAAAAAATGTTGTCAATTTTTTAGAATTGTGTAAGGTCAACACCATTTTTTCCATATACATTCTTGCCACTTTCTTGTTATTCTTAATTCTTTCTATTTCATAATATATATAAAACATAAGCATGCATATATAAGCATGTGTGCATAGATATACACATACATATATACAGATGCACATTCCTGCACATGGACACACATACATATGTAATATCCCACCCTAGTAATTTCCCACTTCTTTGCAGCAGAGCAGGTATGTATCATTGTATCTTCTCTAGGACTTTCCTTGGTATTTTTTCTTAAATGAAAGGGTATGCATAGATGATAGATTCAGCTCTAAGATCCCTTAATTTGTATCTTTCTTGAGTGTAAAGGATATTTCTTAATGGTAAACGGTAGATTTTATTTTACCCTTGGTAGAGGTTCTAGCAAATAATTAGTTGAGCTCAACTAACTAAAAACAATGACTTTAATCATATGCCAGTGGTAGGAGGATAGCCCAGCAAGAGACAGACAATCATTAGCTTCCAGTGACTCAGTCAGTGCATCCCAAAGATTTGCTTCCTGCCGAGACATCTATTAGAGTCTTCTAAATGGTAATTTAATGTTTTGTTAACTGGAACTTGATTTCCCTTTGATTCAACTTCCTCCAAAGACTGAAAATCTTTCTGTATGTGTTGACTGACTCCAGCTCTGTTATTCCCTTGACTTCATTAGCAGTGGGAAACATGCAAGGCTGATTTTGTAAGAGACTTAAATTTGCCAACATTTACCTGTTTCGTGTTTACTTGGCACTCAAATTCCAGTGGCACTGAAATTTGTTGTGATCCAATTAAATAAGACCCTAAAGAATATTTTTGTTCTTTTGATTTGACAGTCCAAATAGGGTTATCTTTCTGATTATTTGAGGGGCAGTCTGGTACAGTAGAAGGAGTACTGACTCTAGAATCATTGGTTGTTGTTGCTGTTGCTGCTGCTGTTGCTGCTACTATTGTGGTTGTTGTTCAGTCATGTCTGACTCTCTGGGATGCCACTGTGGGTTTGTTTGGCAAAGATATTGGAGCGCTTTGGCATTTCCATCTCTTTACACATGGACAAATTGAAGCAAATGGAGTTAAGTAACTTGCCCAGGGTCACACAACTAAAAAGTGTTTGAGGCTATATTTCAACTCAAGAAAATGAGTCTTCCTGGCTCCAGGCCCAGCACTCTGGCCACCTAGGAGAATCACAGAACCTGGCTTCAAATCCCTCTTCAGAAGCTTACTATTGAAGTGACCTAGGACAAATTATTTGCCTTTCTTTATTAGTTATTTTTTTGTCGTTTATCAATACAATAAGGGAAACTGCCCCCTTGTAGTACATTCTACCTCTAGATCTTTACAGTTACATTGTTGTAACTTGTTATTGGTCAGACTCAGAAAATATAGAAAACTCTCTCATAGGCTCCTCCCAATCATGTCACTCCTGGTCATTGAGTAGCAAGTGGGATATGGGCACAGACCAAATAATTCAGTCAGAAAAAAATTAGTGTAGTACAAGGACTAGTGATGAAACATGAGATATCAAACAAAGATAGGTGGAAGGAGCAGATTGGCCTAGATGAAATATTTGAGTAATCAGGTAGGCATCAAGGACGTAAAGATCCAGATAAGACTCTAGACATAGGAAGATAGGAGTACAAGTCAAATTCTGAGTAGCAGATATCAGAAACTTGGCAAATAGGCTTCCTAGTGGGCATCGGGCTCTGATATTAAGAAAGGGAGTTTGTTGTTGAGCAACCATCTTGTTAGACAGAAAAAGTTTTGTACTTCCTAATCAGGTCTTCCTGAGTTCAGGCTGAAGTCTCATTCTTGAGAGACAAGTAGGTTCTCATGGATAAAATAAGGAAGTGAGAAAATGAGGGTTAGATGAGGAAGCTCCTAACACCTATATGAATGATCGATGAATATTTGATGCCTCACCATCCTAAAATTATTGCTTTATCTCAGCTGACTTCCTGTGAGATAGAATGTCGTGAATATTCACTGGCCTAATAAAAAGAAATTCAGGCTGATAATACAACAGAGATATAGGCTAGGTGAGAAAATGGGGAGACAATGGGATAACCACAAAATATAAACATTGACAAAAGTAGATACAGACTCTACTCTCTTCAGAATGTCTGTTACCATTTTGTTATGTCAGGGAAAATTTTTAAAACTCAGGTATTAAAAGTTATTACTGAGAGATACAGAATACTAAATAGAAATTCCAGGTGGCCAGAGGCTCCTAGGTAACATGTGAAATGGAGACAAGGTTGTACTACTTTCTGTTTGAAGGGTGAAATCTTTCGCATTAGCTAATGCAGCATCTGCCTTATAAGCACTGCTATGGAGGCAAGAGATTCAAGGAGATGCTATCTTAGAATTCACCAATCAAGGATGGATTTGCATTTGAATTTGCAGAACTGTGATGTTAGAGACTTTCAGAAAAAGGAAGTGACCTAGAAGCTGGGTCACACGGCCATTCTGCTTACCCACTACCCACTTGAAGTGTGGGATAGTGACACAGAGTGCCTAATCTCCAGGTACTGGCTCCCCTGCTCCTTTCACCACAGTTCTGGTCATAGATAATGATAATTTTAAGCTGAGAAATGGCCTTCCACATACACGACCCTCATTCTCCATCCAAGAAATGATGAAATGTACATTGATGAGACTATAGAATGGCCAGAGGGAATTATTCATTCCTTTTCACTAGCCTGTTAAAGAGAGAATAACTCAGAGTTGATTAATCCATTTAATTGGGGGAGAGATCTTAATGTGAGGGCTGAGCCCAGACAGAGAAGTTGATTGTACTCCAGCAGTTGACCTTATGAGCCAATAGTACTTATCCAAATGAACTGATCCTCCTTTGCTCACTATCCTTTCAATGATATCTTTCTCTCTTCCCTTTATAGAAAATAAAATCCAACAACCACAAATTCCTGGTCTGCTATGATTAATGTTGGTATGGGTGGAGATTTGGGCAAAGGGTAAAATCTAAGTAGAGAGCTAGAACACTTATTTCTGTCTTAGTGAGGCAGAGTTGGGAGGAAGAGGCAAAAAAGATAATTCTAACTATTTGGAAACCTGAAATACCCATTGCAGCCCACTGAAATTGTGCCCTTAAGGAAGAGCAATTTCTATAAACAGAAAAGTCTATACGCAGAGTGAGAATAATAATAATAGTTATAAACCCTGCACCTACTAGAGAGAAATCCTTGAGGTAAAAATCTGCTTAAGTCTAGTGGCATGTGTGCTACAGGCAGTATAGGACCACCATTTCTTAAACCTGTATAAACAGTGGAACATGAGGAATGAGGAAATTATTTTCCTATATATTCTTTATACTTCAAAACATACACTGATGTAAGTGTGAAATAATGGTGACTCTTACAAATAGTATATATAGGTACCTCCCTATCCTTCTTCCTCCAAGAGCATGTTACATGGTCAAGGTCAGCCCATTCTCTACAACTTTATAATGTCAGAGAGTAGTTTGGGTCATTGAGGGGATAAGGAATTTGCTTAGGCTTCTACAGCCAGTATATGTCTGAGGCAGGCCTTAAACTCAGATCATCCTGGTGTCAAGACTAGATTCCTTTCTGCTAAGCAGCTTTGCCTCAACAAATGTAAAAGAGTAAATGATTATTATAGACAAGAAACATAGTACACTGGCTAGAGTCCCAAATTGATTGCCAGCTGTCAGCTTGTATCACCTTTTCCCAATCAACTATTTCACCTGCCATTTCTTCTGTAAATGCCATGAGACCACCTTTCATATACTTTTTGTTTGTTTGTTTTTGAGAGGCAATCCGGGTTAAGTGACTTGCCCAGGGTCACACAACTGGTATATGTCTGAGGCTGGATTTGAACTCAGGTCCTCCTGACTCTAGAGCTGACCTGCTTTGGTAGAAGGAAATTCCTTATCTGAGTGTTCACTATAGCAATGAAATCACAGGTCCCTACCCTAGTCGTCCATAATTTTTGTGCCTTCCTCTGAGACTACCAGCAATTTATCCCATCTTATCTTGTTTGTTCATAGTTCTATGTTGTCTCTCCCATTAGACTGTGAGTTCCTTGAGGGCAGGGACTGGTTTTTGCCTTTCTTTGTATCCCCAGCCCCTAGTACAGTGCCTGGCACATATAGGCACTTATTAAATGTTTGCAGACTTGTCTTCCTTGTCGATTATCCTTATTCTATTGGATTTGTTGAGAGAGGGGGAGTATTATGGTGACCATTTACTTAAACTAGACATGGGCTGGAGTGAGCAGAGACTGGCTCAGACCCCGCTATGATATTTAAAATAACTTAACTTTAAGAATATATTATTTCAAGCATATTATATCAAGGAATCAGGAAAATAAGTAACAGATGGAAAAGTTAGGTAGTCCTTGGTTCTTGGGACTGGTACATGAAAATAGCCAGATGCTACATGAAGAATGTGTATATAAGAAAACCACAATACAGAATCAGCCGAGGATAGGAGGATAGATCAAGACAACCAGAGGATAAATTGATGCAGTGACAGGTCAGCACAGTGGCACTATTACTAGCATCACAGAACACTACCTTCCTCTCAAGCTTGGAGTTGGATGGGACCAGTGCAAGAAAATGCAAATTGTAACATATGGCAACCCAGAAAGGACACAGAGTTCTGACCTTTGTCACTTAAATTTCAGAGTTGTATGTCCTTTCTCAGTTGTCATATGACATTTTGTGTTGTTTGAATGAAAACTGGGGAGAAGCCATACCTGGTTTTGGCTTTGGTGTGATTGGGATGGTGCTCATCCATTATAAGGTACAGCATACAGAGAGGAAGCTGGATTCAAGCCATGAATACAGTTGACTTTGACCCCCATAGCTCCAATTAATGTTATCAGAAGAGGTTGGCCACCAAAGCTAAGCAGACTATAGTAACTGGATAATTCTTTTAAATTACTTCATGATCCCATCCACAATAGAAAATGGAGACAGGGAGAAAGATCTTGGCTGTCAGCAGGATTCCTGATTGTCATGTGGTTTCAATGAATGCTACCATTTCTAGGGAGGGTCGGAGAATAGACGCAACTGGAAAACATAGAATGTTGGAGCTGAATTGTAACACAGAGGATGGACTTTAACACACTGAATGTTTGAGCTAGAAAGAACCTTGGAGACTACCTAGGTAAAAGATTCTTGACCTGGGCTCTGTGAACTTGTTTTTGGTGTTTTTTAATTTATTGTTAGTATTTCAATTTAATTGGCCTCCTTTGTAATTTAATGTATTTTATTTTGTGCATTTAAAAATATTCTTTTGAAAAAGAGTCCATAAGCTTCATCAGATGGTCCAAGGGGTCCCAGGACATAAGATTAAGAACCCCTGATTTGGATCAAAATTCTAATTTGAAAGAAAAGGAAACTAAGGCCTGGAGATGCTAAATGACTATTGTAAGGACACAGAGGAAGTAAGATGTAGAGCTGGGAACATAACATAGGTCTCTTGAAGCCAAGGCTGGTACTCTTTCCACTTTCACCATATAGTATGTTCAAAGCACTTCAAACATAAATGACAAAGAGGTCCATAGACTGAACAGGAGGGGCACAAGCAGCCAGTGCTTAAGACCTACTCAACACTGGGGTTGTTTCAGATCAATATTGCTCTGGGGATGATGCTGCTGGACAGTACTGAGAGTGGATCTTCTCCCAGATGGTTGAAAAGACTCTCAGTTGGATAATTGCATCATCAGGGTTCACTAGTTCTTCAGGTCATGTGATCCAAACTATCAAGGCAGTAGTTCATGTACCATCCTGATATCATATGTACCTTCTACTTTTGTCATGTAGACATACCGATGTTTTCCAGACTCTCTCATCACTTGTCCACAGACTCCACATGGTGCAATAAAGTCATCTTCCAAATAACTGGTAATAGCAATGGCCTAGAACTTTTTGTGTCCTTCCAAGATGGTCTTCCGAATGGCAGTGCATTCTGTACAGATACAGACTGGGTAGGACACATTTTCTTTTTTGCATCCTGAAAAAAAATCTTCCTTTATACAGTCTTCCTCCACAGGGAAGTTACTGTAGGGAGAGTAGACAAACTCCTTTGCTTTTTCATCCTTGCAAATGAGATGCTTAATCTGAGCTGGATCTAAAGGCTCTTTGGTGCTTGGGCATGGGGCCAAACCAAGGAACACTTGAGTCATGACCTTGACCCTGAGGAGCTCTTCTCTCAGATCAGTAGCAGGTGGAGAGCAGGCAGGGAGTGAAATATACACTCTATTGAATCAAATTAACCTAGTCCTTTCCCCTAATTGATGAAAGGTCAGAGGATATAAACAGGCATTCATCAGATGAAGAAATCAAAGTTACGTACAGGCACAAATATTCTAAATCACTCTTAATTAGAGAAATGCAAATTAAAACAACTTTGGTACTACCTCACACCTATTACATTGAATAATATGATAAAAAAGGAAAACGATAAATGCTGGAGAAGATGTGGGAAAAGTGGGTCACTAACACATTGTTGGTGGAGTTGTGAACTGATCTAACCATTCTGGAGAGTAATTTGGAACTGTGCCCAAAGGGCTATAAAACTATGCAAACACTTTGATCCAGCAATACCACTGTGACATCTATATCCCAAATAGATAATTAAAAAGGGTAAAGCACCTACATTTCCAAAAATATTTATAGCAGCCTGCCCTATTTGTGGTGGCAAAATATTAGAAATTGAGGGGATGACCATCAGTTGGGGAATGGATTAAAAAACTGTTATTATATGAATGTAATAGAATATTTTTCCACAATAAGTAATGATAAAAAGGCAGATTTCAGAAAAAAACATGGAAAGATTTGTACAAACTGATGCAGAGTGAAATGAGAAGAACCAGAAAAACGTTGTACAAAACTGTCAGCAATATTGTGTGATGAACAACTGTGAATGCCTCAGCTCTTTTCAACAACACAATGATTTAAGACTAGTACAAAGGACTCATGAAGGAAAATGCTATCCACATCCACATATGGGCTCTGAATGGCAATTGAAGCATATTTTTTCAATTACTTGATTCTTTGTCACATTTTCTTTTTTTCTCTTTTGATATGTTTATTCTTCCACAATTGTAATTAATATAGAAATATTTTTTACATAATTACACATATATAAACTATATCAAACTGCCTACCATTCTTAGAAGAAGGGATGGCATCAAGGGAGGGAGGAAATTTTGGAATTCAAAATCTTGTAAAAATTAATGCTAAAATATTTCTTCTTGTGTCACTGGGGAAAAATTAAACACTATTTAAAAAACAAAATACCACACATATATAGGAAACTGCCAATTACTTATAATTCAATATTCATGTTAAATGAAATGAAAGTAAGTTATTCATGGCTTCTCTATACATGGATGACATATCTGTTTCTTCTATTTTTCATGGGCGGATGGGTTGTTATTTTAAAATATTGTTGAAGTCTTTATGCATGTCGCTTTTCTGATTCTACTACCTTCACTCTTCATCATTTTATGACTTTTTAAATTTGCTGCATTCTAAATATTTGTCACTTCTGATGGTATAGTGATAATCTTTTACACTGATAAGGCAAGATGTATTCATCTGTACCCCTTTTTTAAATTGACTCCATTCACCGACTGTCCCTGGCAATGATGTCAACATGACTGATCTCACTCAGACTTAGTGTTCTGGGTCCAAGTTATTTACTACCTCTCTCCTCAGGTACTCCAAATTTCCTTCCTTTTTCCTGCCTGGCTCTATTACTCCTCACCCCACACCCACTATACCCTGAAATAAAAGGTGAAAACATTAGAAGGAGGCATCCTGAGCGGCCGGTGCCATGGCGAAGTCCTTCTGCCTGTTGTGGCTCTGTGGCATACTACCTCAAGTCCCCCTCTGCGTTTGTCACTCCTCTTCAGAGTTGACTGCAGTCTCTAGTGGGTGGTCACAGTACAGGTCTGGGTGTGCTCTACCCAGGCCACATACCCACTGAACCACTGGTACTGTCTGCATGGTGCTCTATGATACCTACCACCCGCCACTGACATGATGTTGTTCTGTGTGAGACCACGGGACACCAATCTCTGCAGGCACCCACGGATTGGATGAGGAAGGACCCGAGGACACCCAGATCCTGCAGGAATGACTTCAAATCTAGCTCTCTACCCTGGACTTGAACAAACTCCAGACCCTACCAGATGGCTGTTTTGGTTGGGAGTATGAGCACTTTTTTGATGTTAATAGGAGATGAAGAGAGTTCAAAAAGTGACTTTAAAGGGATATGTGAGTATCCCCTTATCTCCCAATGAGAAATGAAAATAAAAGGAATCTACTTGTTTTTCAGAAGAAATCTCTTGAGTAGTCCAAAAGCAGTGTACCACTGCCATGTAAGTGAAATTGGATGGACTAAATACAGAGAATTCTACTGATTTATCAGGAATCCATGGCTCCATAAATTTGTTTAATTTACTCTCCAGTCATGCTCTCCCCTGGAACTAACTAATCACACTGTTTTAGGGATAGCACTAGTTACTGAATCCCAATCCCAATTGGAAGTTGATCAAGATTGGACATAGAGGAGGGAGTGGCTCCAAATTATCCAGTTCATCTTGAAGCAAACTCAATTTGTGCTAAATTCTGTAGAAAGAGGTTCTTTCAAAAGTCTCAGACAAATGAATCACCATGTTAGCATGTCAGCTTGATGGAGATCACTTTCATGATCATCACTCTCCCCTTTAAAAAGGTAATAAAAGTGAAAATGAAAAGTTAATTGCCTTTTTCTTGTAAATACCAGCAGCAGAATATAAAATTGTGTCTTTCTTATAGACTAATTAGCCATGTGACCTGCTTGCCTCAGTTTCCTCACCTGTAAAATGGAGATAACAATGACACTTACCTCCCAGGGTAACATTGAAGGTAAAATGAGATATTATAAAACTTTAAAGCAAAATGTATTATTATTTATTATTATCATTCCTTCCTCCAAGCCCAACATTCTATTTGCTTTAATAAGCTGTCTTGTTGCTTAGGAGTAAAGACACAAACTCCCACAGGTAGTTCTTCTTACTTCAACATACAGTGTAAAGCTAGGGAACACCATATCTCTGCACTAGTTCTTCCTCAATCTCCTACAGGAAAGATCACTGCTGAGACTGCAAGATCCTAGACACACTTCCATATATTGAGTAGTGACTCTTTTCCTTTGCACTTCAAGGGACATAAAGATTAAGTAAATTGTGTTTCTCCTCTAGTAGGAGTAAGACAAGCACATAAAATACCACGGCATGAGTCAGGATGTGTCATGGAAAAAGTACAAACATCTCTGACAGGAGTAAAGGAAGGAAATGCTGTTGGGACAGGTAGGGAAGCTTTAGTGGAAGAGATAACATTTGATCTGAGTCTTAAGAAAAGGTGATATTTTGACAGTCAAAGATGTGAGGGAAGGTACTGAGTGTATAATGAACAGCATGAGGAAAATGTCTTCCTTCCCTCTTTTTTGAACGGTTCCTCCACCACAGTCAAACTGCTGGGTTTTTAATACTCCCTTTCTCATTTCACTTTTCACATATCCCTCTCTCTCCCTCTCATGCACATCCCTGTATTTGTCACTGAGTCAAATTTCTTGCATTCTTCTTTCTCCTGGGAATGCATTCAGAGATTCATAGATGCTAGAGTTCATGGCCTCAACTATGACTTCTATAATGCAGCGTCAATGGCATGCTATACAAATAGCCCACTAAATAATTAACCAATGCTTGCATGCATATGCCTTGCATAACCTGGAGCACCCACTTGAACTTCCTTAAAATTCTCACAGTTCTTAAGCATATGAGAGTTTATTTTTTTTAAATCCTCTTTGCTATTAAGAATATAGATACTGTGATATTTTATACAATAAGAACTAGGTGGTCCAATTGATAAGGCATCTGGCTTCAGATTAGAAAATTAAGGCTTTGAGTATCTTCATGATCAAATTCTTTTAAAGCCAGCTAGGTAATTTAGTGACTAGGGTACAAGGACTGGAGTCAGGAAAAAGTAAATTCAGATCTCACCTGGGACATTCCCTATGTGACCCTGGGCAAGTCACTTAACCTCTCTTTGCCTTACTTTCTTCTATTGTACAACTGGGATGATCACAACACTTTTGTTTTTAAGATTAAATTAAACAATATTTGTAAAGCACTTAGCACACTTCTTAACACATAGTAGGTACTATATATAAACGTGCATTCCCTTCTCTCAATGGGTTTTTATTGTCCTTTACATAGTTAGGATTCTGGAAACAATATCACCAGGTCTAATTGCATGATCTAACTTTGTAACTCTTATTCTATATGGCTTTAACACTAAAGTCCCATTAAATTTACCTTTCTGCACCATTCTTCCAGTTCACCTCTCTCCAGGTCCTGCCATATTGAATAGACTAAATATTCATGAAGATCCAAAGATATTGTGAGGAATTTTTGAACTCTGAAACATTGAGATAACTTTAATTCTTTATCTGCATAGAAAACTTATATTTTGTAAAATTTGTTTACTTTTATTTTCATATTCAATTCCCACAGAAGTGGTAGGGAAAGGAGGACAGGTATTATTTTAATTTTATAGAAGTATATTTGAAGCTATAAAAACTAAAGTAGCTTGTGTGTAATTCCCAGACTAGATCCTAACACTCCTGGCTTCTACGTTCTTTCTACTTACCCCCTGGCAATTTCATATACAGTATAAGATTTCCTCTTAGAAGGGGAAATTAGGTATACAAGGTAAGGGTGTAAGAAAGCTATAAATCCAACATCACTTTCTCATGTTGAGAGGATGAGCCCTAGTGGACAGGGTTATTGATCGATGAATACCATTAATTGCTCTTTGGGGAGGGAAAAGCCCAATCAAGGAGGCACAGAACCCTGCACAGTTATGTGATTTTTATGTCAATGCCATCCATAGAGCTGAGCTGAGTTTTGATACTAGAAACACAGTTTGAAGATATAAATAGTCAAACAACCATTGTCTTCTATGGCCACAAAAAGATGCTTATTACACAATGAAATCAAACTATAAAACAAAGGCATGTGAAACAAGCTGTTTGGCGATCGGCTACATTGTGGGTGCAGCAAACCAAAACATATGAAGGAAGCCAGTGAAGCCATTTTCCAAGAGCACTGAAGGTAATTTTCACTAATGGATTGACCTGCTAAGCAAAAGCATATACAATATAACAAAATTATTTCCACACTAAGAAAAAATACCCATTAGAGAAAATATTTTTCTACCTAATGGCTGTGTATTTAACAAATGTATATCCTAATGGTGTACTGGGTCATGTGGAACTTTTCATAAACTCCTGGAACACTACTCCTCTGCACTTTTCCAAAATATTGGTGATGAGATGTGCTCTAAGGGTAGAAACACAATAAAACATTACCCCCTTCCAAGTGAATCTCTCTCTCTCTCTCTCTCTCTCTCTTTCTGTGTCTCTCTGTCTCTCTCTCTGTCTCTCTCTCTCTCTCTCTCTCTCTTTCTGTGTCTCTCTGTCTCTGTCTCTCTGTCTCTGTCTCTCTGTCTCTGTCTCTGTCTCTGTCTCTCTCTCTCTCTGTCTCTCTCTCTGTGTCTCTCTGTGTCTCTGTGTTTCTCTGTCTCTGTCTCTCTCTGTCTCTCTCTCTCTGTCTCTGTCTCTCTCTGTCTCTCTCTCTTTCTGTATCTCTCTGTCTCTCTCTCTCTCTGTCTCTGTCTCTCTCTCTCTGTCTCTGTCTCTCTCTTTTTCTCTCTCTCTTTCTGTTTCAGATCTGAACCAGATTTAATCCATTTTATAATAATAATAATGGTGATTATCACAAAAATTAACAGTTCACATTGATATAGTGTTTTAAAGTGTTGAAGCTGGGACATGAACTGAAATTCCTGACTCCAAGTCTCTTTCCATAGTATCATGCTGATACCATTGTAAACTCATAAGGGACTGGGATACCATGACCACTTAATTTTTTTTCTTTGATATCAAGCTTTAATTTCATCAGTGTATGGAAATGTGGGTGTGGATATTGGTTGAATGATAGGAAACTAAAATTCAATTTACAGTCCTAGAGCTTTGTTGGCAGCAGGAGTAATAAACTTGAGAGATTAGGTGACTTCCCCCTGGTTACACAGCTAATATGTTTCAGAATCCAGACATAAATGCATGTCTTCTAGTTTACAAGGTTAGCTTAACATACACTATAGCCTGATGCCTTTTTTTTAAGTGGGATACATGGAAAGTACTTGTTTTCAAAGTTCTACTTTTATAAGGTTAATTTGTAAATGATTTTAGAGGTCACAGAATCTAAAATGCTTATTTTACTCATAAGGAACTGAGGCACAGAATGTTGGAATGAATTACCCAAAATCAGATGGTTCATCAGTGTCCTAGAACTTGATTTCCTAAGTTATAGTCTATTGCATTTTTTTCTTATTCCTGAGTGTTATAGATGCCTTTCATTTTATATAACAATAATTGCATTCTATTGACCCCACTCACCCCCTCCAGAGTTAGACCTTCCCTTATAAGGAAAAAAGTTAAGGAAAAAAAAAAACTGATAAAGTAATTGGATCTGACAGTGTATGTAGCTTCCTGTGCTGTTAAGTCCCCTACCTCCCTGTTAGAGAGATATGTTTCATTATCTGTCCCCTGGGACCAAGGTTGGTTTTACAGTTATATGGGAGTTAGATTCCTTTTAGGGATCTTTTCATTAAATATACTGTAGTCTTTGTGCATATTATATAATATTCTTCTAGTGTGTGTATACTATATGTAGGTGTGTATATGTTCATTTATGTATATTGTTCTGGCTCAATTTATTTCACTTAGCAGCAGTTCATAAAAACTTTCCACGTTTTCCATAATTTGTTATAATCCTTACATCTTGTTACAAAATGGATTTCATCCTATTAATCTAGGATTCTTTCTATCACACCAATTCACCTACTTTTCAAAAGGAAAAGAAAACTAAATTTCTCTAGCAATGCAAAACAACTATTGCCCACCAAGACAGGGAAGAATAAAGTTTGGGCTTTCTCAGACACAACCTACATACCCAAAGATTGCTTTGGTATTTTGATAGGCATATTTAACCTTGAAATACATTCTAAATTGTCTCAGATTTTCTAATGACCCTAGGTGACTAGGCAATACAGGTTTTTGTACATTTGCTTGCTGAAAGAATGCTGTGATATGAATAAATGAATGAATGAATGAATTTTACAAAGCATATTTGAAGTAATTTCTAAGTTTTAAGCACTCTGCTAAGTTATGAGCATAGAAACACAATTAAAGTCTCTGCTTTAAAGGAGTTATAATGACCAGCAAGCAACCCTCTGGTCCTAAAAGTTACAGGGAGCTGCAGCTAGGTGGCACGGTGAATAGAGCTCCAGCCCTGGAGTCAGGAGCACCTGAGTTCAAATTTGACTCCACAGACACTTGACACACTTACCAGCTGTGTGATCTTGGGGAGGTCACTTAACCCCAACTGCCTTGACTATTCACCTCCAAAAAATAGTTACAGTGATGGGAGTAGAGTTATAGAGGAGTAGGTTGACACAATCCAACCAGGAACAAAGGCAGAATTATTTTTTTTTTTTGGCCAATGGAAGCTTTATTGACACAAAAGCATATGGGCCTGAGATATAGCAAGAAGCTAAAAAAAAAAATCTGCAAAATTAATTAGATCTTAGTTTGTGGTCCCAGTATTGGAGGAGAGTTAAGGAAAGAAAATATATGTACACTAAAAACAAACAAAAACTAATGTAATTGTGGGTTTTATTAAGAGAGGCATAGCTTCTAGGAATAAGGAAATAATAGTATTGCTTTCCTCTGTTCTGGTCAGATATAGAGGATTAGATCCAGTTATGGAGGTCACACTTGTGAAGGACATTGAGAGCTTCAGGTTTACCAGGATTTTCAAATATCTTGATTTTGTGAAATATGTGGCTTAGTTGAAGGAACTGGGGATTTTCAGCCTAGAGAAAAAATAATAGCTATAGCTATATTCATGGTCCTCCTCAATGGTACCTCCTCCCTGAGATTTTTATTATTATATTATGTACACTTAAAAAAAAAACAGTACCCTACTGACCTAGAACAAAAATAAAACTACCTGCTTATTAGTCTATCAAATGTACATTTTCTTACCTATGATGATATCTCTTAACTTTCCTTTCTTGTTCTCTCTCCTTTACAAATTAACCAAGTACCAAAGTAATCTCCTAGGGAGCAAGACTTTTCACTTACTTCTACTATTTAATTCTGCAAAGCCCCCAATAAAATGTTATTTTCAAAGTAGACAATGAATAGATTAGTTAATAGCAAATTCCCTCTAGCATATTATAGCTACAGACATTTTCACATTGTGTCTTTCTTTTGAGTCTAATAACAAAGAATGAGCTAATAACAAAAAATATGGTTGGTAATTCTCCTGTTTTATAGATAAGGAAATTGGGGGTAAAACTAGAGCAATCTGTCCAATGTGACAGCAATTGTGATGGTTAGGATTAGGGCACAAATTCAGGTTGTATTCCATTACTCTCTCTAATATACTATTCTGAATTTGGTTACCACATTTTAGCTCAATGACAATTTGATAGGAAATATCTATAATATTATTTAGCTGTAATAGAGCTGTCCCAAGAGCATGGAAATTCATGAGAACTATCAATATACACTGGTCTTCTGATTAGGTTTTCAAATTAATATGGCAAGGATGTAGGCTAGTTTTCAAACTTCAATGATAGTTCTTATTTTTATATTCACAAAACATACTACCAGTGTGCCTTTGGGCACATCATTTAATTTTCCTTGGCTTCAATTTTTTTTTTATCTGAAAAACAAAAAAAAAATAAAAGTTTGGAGTACATGGCCTCAAATCTATGATCTAACAAACAAAAATGTGTGCTAGAGTTTCTATTTGAGGAGTCAAATCTGACCACACTTGTTTGTAGAGTTTTGGTTAACTTAGACTCTTTGACTCAAAAATCAAAACCATTTCTTCAATTAAAAATCATCCAATGCTTGTCAAGTATCTGTGATCTATGAGCTGACCAATTTGATATTGGCACAAACAATGAAAATCTGAACCAAACCATACCAGACACCCTTATGTGTTTCTTGTCCAAATCTTCTCCTAAATTCATCACAGTTGTCTACCCTATATTCTATATAACTTCCTAAATTTTTCTTGATGTTTCAAAGATACCAACAGAGAATGCAAGGTGACCATCTATCATGCTTCACTATTGCTAAAAAATTCTCTCTCTTGTTGCTATCAGTGGTGGTACTGGGCCTGGATTCAGGAAGACCTGCATTTAAATCCAGCCTCAGACACTTCTTAATTGTGTGACCTTGCTCAAGTCACTTAATCTCCTTGCCCTAGCTTCCTTGACTATAAAATAGAAATAATAATAGTACCTACCTCAAAAGGCTGTTGAGAAGATCAGATGAGAAATTTGTGAAAAGCACTTTGCCTGGCGAATAACAGATACTTGTTAAACTAATATGCCTTTCCCCTTTCACTTTTTATTATTATATATTCATTTGACATTCTCCTGAATAGGTGTCGCTTTAAAAATTACAGTAGTTTCTGCCCTCAAGGTAATTACATTCTTCTCCATTAGACTGTGTGGGGCAATGCAACATTTGTATAGATAGATATATTAAGGGAAAGACAGAAATGATGAAATGTAGTAGAAGGGTTTTAGGAAACTTGAGGAGTAGAACACACTAGGAAATTGGGGTATTGATCAAGACTATGCATAGAAGGTAGCATGTAAACTGATTCTTTTTTTTTTTTTAGAAATTAAAAAGATTCTGAAAGGCAGAGATAAGGAAGAACTTTGTTCCAAGCATGAGGCCAGCTTACGCACAGACACAGGGCTGGGAGGTGGGATGTTCAATTCAAGTTTGAAGTGAATAAAGTTTGGCTTGAACCTAATAGAATACAATGTTAAATATGGCTAAATATGGTTGTAGTGAGATTATGGAGAACGTTAAATTCTAGTCTGAAAAGTTGTTACTTTATCCTGGGAGGAATAACAGTCATTGATAGAGTTGGAATAAAAAAAGAGGTGTTTAGGAGTATTTTATAGCTTATGAAATAATAGATTGGAGAGAAAAGAGTGGTGGTAAGAAGACCCATTAGGAGATAATTAAAATAGTACAGACAAGAAATAGAATTGTAGCCTTGTAAAGAGAAAGGAAATGATTCCGTCCATTTAATGGAGTCAGAATCAAAATGATTTAGATCAAATGCAACAACCATGGCAAATATTTTGAAAACCTTAGCACACTGGCTATTTTTATGGGCAAAGCATAGGCAAGATGAGGAGGAAGAATGAAGATATTGCAATGTTAGAAAACTGGTTGACAGGGAGGTAAACCTCCTGTCTCTGTGATGAATCGTATCCAGTGCAAAGACCAAATTCAAGACAGATCCTTTTAGGGGAATGAGAGGTCCTGCACTTGCTCATGTTTCTGGTTCTTAGTGTGTTGGTTGCTTCAAGCACCAGTAGAAAGCAACATGCTTAAAGGCAAGGACTATTTCAGTGGATTGCAAAATGTCTGACAAATAAAATGTGTTTAGCAAATGCTTACTGAATTGAATTCAAACCAATTTTATTGAATTAAACTGCAGATTTTGCTATAGTTTCTAGTTCTGCTTTCTTAGACCAAGAACAAGCATAATCTCCTTTCAGTTAGGGCAGCACTTTGAATACTTGAAAAGTTAGGATTAAACATTAAAACTACTCTTTTTCTAAGTGAAAATATTTCAGTTCCTTCAAGTGATGCTTATTTGGCATGGACTAGAGGAAAGTGGACTTGTTTAGTTCTTTTTTCAGGAACCAAAACCAAATAACACCATAATTAGTTCCTTAGTTCCTTTTAATTTAAAGTGCATCATTAAATCTACCCCAGAATAATATCAGTTTGAATGACTAACATTTCCAGGACTATAATAAAGATGTATCAAGGGAATGCTTCTTTATCACTTGCAATCTATTCTTTTTATATATTCATTAGATTCTTGATTCAACATTACAGAGCTTTTAAAAAAAGAAAATAAAACATATCATAAAAGAATCATAGACTTTGTTGGAAAAGAATTTAGAAGACTTCTAGCCCAAACAATTTTCTAATGAATAATTTTTTACAACATTATTCAACTTCTGTTTTAATGTTTCAATGAGAGGGGTCTCAGTACTTATGAAAGCAGTGGATTCCATTATAGGTATCTTTGAATTTTCAGAAATTCTCTTATCATGAAAGGAAAACCTATTGTTAAATTTCATCCATTAAAGTATGTTGTGTTTTTTTTTTGGGGGGGGACAGTAAAAGGGGTAAAGGAGATTTATTGGGATATTGAGTTTGAGGCAAGACCTCTGTGGAGAAATTCCTAGGATGCCATGGAAAATGAATGTCTGGAGATCATGAGAGAGGTTAAGGCTTAAGACAGAAATTTGGGAGCTATTTTCAAAGAAGTGACAGCTGAAGCTATGGACATGAAGTAGAATGCCCAAGGGAGAGAAAAGAAGTGTGCAGAATAAAGATCTTGTGGGATTGCCAGAATTTGAGAGGCAAGAAAGTGAAGAGAAATATGGAAATGAATCAAGAATCCGATCTCAAAGAGGAGGAAAACCAAGGCAATACACTGACATAGAAGGCAAAGGAGGCAAGAATATCATGATGGAACATGTAGTCAGTACTGTTAAATGAAATAGAGAGTTTGAAAGGAGTGCGAACTGAGAAAAGGTCACCAGACGATAGTATTGGGAACAGTGGACATTCTTGACCTTTGAGAGAGAAATTTCTGTACAGAATGTCAAATTAAGCAATACTGATACAGATATCAAACATATAGGGAATCTTTTTATCATAATGGTTCCTGAGAAAAGCTACTCTGAAATTCAGGAATCTCGGTGGTAGCACCCTCTCTCAATATCATTGCTAACCAGGTCCCATCACAGTGGTTAATTTTGTCATTTGGCCAGAAGATATGTTGGCGCAAAAAGACACTGAATCAAATGATACGGTAAATAAAATTACTGTTAAAAATCTCTCTCAGCCATGTTCATATGGTTCAATAGAACCAATAGGTGACAATCAGAGAAATGGCAGAAAGGGAAATCACAAGCAAAGAATGCACGTAAATCCATAGACACTCGTGGTCATACATATGGCAATGGCACGAGGGCAGGAAATAGGCATGAAAAAGAAATCATAAGGAATCTCTTCAGTCAAGATACACACATGTTGAGGGCACACATGTAGAAAACAGATTCAGTCTGGTGAAACTCACATTCAAGGAAACTCACTCCTCTACTGATATCATTACATAGCTCTCTGTTATTTTCTCAGGGATATCAGCTCTCACGGTCTCTACTGGGTGACTCCACTATTGTCCATTAATCAAGTTTCTCTCTGTTATCATCACCTACATTTCAGAATGGGTCATCCTCTAGGCTTTTGAATGTCATTGACTAAAATGTAGATTAGTAAGCCTAACAAGAGATATCTAACAGTTTATTAACGTCATATATTAGGATAAGGCACTACATTTAGTGAAGGGAAGCTGATGAATGCCAGATAGGGCATGCCTGCCTATAGTTAAATTGATTTATTTATCTTATTATTTCTGTTGCTGATTCAAAGTCTTTAGTGATAGACAACAATCTGATTTAGCTTTGGAAATTGTCTTTCTTAAATAGGAAATTCCTATTTAACCCAATTTGGGAGTCTTATGTCCTCCTCTCTAATTTACCTACACATCCACAAGAAAAATGGGAAAAAAAAAATGTGTTGCCTAGGGTTACAAAGCCTAAAATATCTTTGGCAATTTCCATACAAATAAAGCAAAGGGGAAAATGCAAAACCTTTTCTTCCACCCTCTTGACCTATACACAAACACACACACACACACACACACACACACATACACACACACATACATGTACATACATATATACAGGCATCCATAAGACATCTTAATCTTCTATCATCTTGACTTATTCAATCTATGTATGTGTACACACATAGACACACATTTATACATATATGGATATCTATCATATAAATATAAATATATGATACATATATGCATACATATACAAATTGTCTCTGAAGCACTCAGCACAATTCCTTTGCAGGTAAAAATCCCCCTGTGTTATGTTAATATTATTTCTCATCCTTCTGGGACAATTAATCCTATTTTAAACCTACAACTTCTTGTCATTCTGGGATCCATCTGCATGTTTCTGGCCTCTATAATTAGGCCTGGTGTCTTCAGTTCCTTTTTTTTTTCTATCTCTTGGTAGCTTCTAAAGATTCAATCACAAAGATGAACAATAAATAACACTGAAATTCAGCACTTACTATCCACTCAGAATTTTACATTTCAATTTCATCCCTGCTTAATTCAATAACACAAAACCAAATTTCAGTAATCTGTTATAATTGATTGTTCCATTAATTTAAAATAGCTACTACAATCATTGCTTCATTAATATAGAATTAATTTCAGTTAACAATTACAATTGCTTATCAACTTATAATTGTTGATAAATGAATTAGCAGTATTCCACAAGTAGTAAAAAGAGCAGCTTACATTGCTAGAGGTTGATGGGTGACAAATCAAAGGGTAAAGAGAGGCAGGGAATACAGATTACTCTTTCAAGGGGTATGTCAGAGAAGCAAAGGCAGGAATAAACCTGGAAGGGAAAGTAGGATCTAAGGCAAAGAATTGGGGAGAGGGCAGAAGTGGAGTTGTTTTTGATCTATGATAGGGAAAACCTGAGAATATTTATAAGCAGCAGGAGATGAAGATAATTGAGAGGAAGAAATGGATAATGGAAATCCAGGTAGAAAACATGAGCAGAATGAGGTCCTGGAGAAACCCAGAGGGAATAGAATCACTTATTACTTTGAGACACCCCTCCAAAAAAAAAGAGGTGGGAAAGATGAACTTTAGTTGAAACTATGGGTAGCTTATAGCTGCTGCTTCTTCATTAAGTAGAAGAAAATGTTATTAATTAGATTTGGGGACATAAAAATTCTGGAACAGTTCCTGTGGGCTCTGTTAGAGGGTGTTATTTCCCTTTGGCTGGTTGCAAGAGAAGTAGCTGTGGAGAAACTGAAAAACTCACTTTTTTTCCCTTAAACTACTGAGTTTAAAGCATACCTAATACTGTACATACAGCATACCTAATGATGTTCTGAATCTAGGAAAAATAACAGCCACATGATAGATGTACTAATTATTCATTGTTTTTTACATGTATTTATTTTATTCAAAAAGAATAGATTGTTGTTTTATATTTAGTAAGCCTATCTTTTTGCATGGAGTCATGGAGGCTATACAAAACTCTTATTAGTAGAGCATAAGGAAATACAGTGGATTCAGTTTTTGGTAGGTGGGGGCTCAGAGCTATTCTGATTGTGTCAACCCACACTAACGACAACCTTTAGACTAATGAGGTTGTATAACTATATTATCATGAGACATAGTTGGGGAATAGAAACTTTTACAATCTAGGAAAACTATAGAGAACTTTCCATTCTCCTAAAACTTCCTTCAGCTGTATGGAAAAAAAAAAAAAGTCTCTTGCTCAAGCAAGGGACTTCCCAGGGCCAAGTTCTTTTTGCTGAACAGGAGCAGGTTAGTGGCTAGCAATACCATTTTATGGACAAACATAAATTCGTGGTGAATCCAATAAGCCCAGTTTTGTCACTTTGACTAGCAATTGGAAGCTCAGAAGCAGGAATGGGAAAATGACTGTAATAAATTCTGAGTAAGTTCAAGCTAGCTCTTTAAAGGATATTTAACCTCTAATATAGGTGAAATAGTACTGACAGTTAGGCTGAACCTCAATTTACCCTTAGATTCTATAAGCTGTGAATCTTGAATTCAGAACATGGAACCAAGCCTCTACACCATGAACTAAAGGAAATGGAAAGGGAAAAGATTTGGGAAGGATACAGAGTAGTCTGGTGTTAGATGGATTGCTCATCTATTTACTAGTCACATGCCATTAACAGTAGCAAATCATATATATGGTATTTATTAATCATTTATTTTAATTCAGTGAGTTCTTGTATATTGCAACTAGAGAGTCAGAAATCTTAGGATTAAGAGATTTTAAGAGATTATCTACTTAAGCGCACTGTTTTTTCAAAGGTAAAACATTACTCCCGTTTTACAGATAAAGCAATTGAAACTCAGTGTCTTAATATTATTGATCATACTGTAAGTATCAGAGAAAGGTCTAGAACTTAAGTCTTCTGCTTTCTAGCATCATGCATGTTTCATCATGCTACTGTCCCATGGAATATACTGTTTCCATGAGAAGACTTTGTCAAAATATGCAATGGGACTCCACTGCTAGACTTAGGTTTTCAATTATGGCAGCATGATAATATGTAGATAAATGAACTAAGAAGGACTTTTTAATTCAATTGTTTCCTTCTTATTAGCATGATAATTGCTTAAGGGCAGAGACTGCATTTCATTACCTGTTGCTGTTAAGAGCATTTCAATGTTAAATGAAACCAAAAAAAAAAAAGCACATTACTTGCTACCAGATGAAATGATAAGTCTCAATTTGGAGAATCTTTTGCATTTTCATCAAGGTATATTTGAAATTAAATGAACTGACTGTTAGGACACCTGAGTTCTAGCCCTGGCACAAATTAGTTATGCTACATAGCAAAAGTCATTCTGTCTTTCTGAGCTTCAGTTTCCTTATCTGTAAAATGGAGAAGGCATGTTAAATGACCACCTAGAACTTCTAGCTTTAAAGATATTACAAATCTTAATTATTATGATCAGTAAAAGCTTCTGATTGCATGCTCTTATTGTACCTTGAGTTACATGTCCCAAACTGAACTCATTATCTTTCCTTTTCAACAACCTCCATACCCCCACCTTCCGAATTTACCTTTTATTGATGAGCATACATCTGTTGTTGCAGTTACCTAGACTCATCTTCCAATATCCAATCTGTTGCCAAGGACTGTTGATTTTATCTGTTTAACATCTCTCATGCATCTCTTACATTTGTAACATGCCCCCATTCTCTCCTCTGACACTGTTATGAATCTGGAACAGGCCCTCATCACCTCATAACTGGCAATAGCCTTTGGTTTGGCTTTCCTGTCAAAAATGTCTTCATCCTCCAATCCACACTTCACTCAGCTGTCAAAATGATCTTCCTAAAATGTATGTCTGCCCATATTAACCCCATATTTAATAAAATCAAGTATCTCCCTATCACTTCCAGAATCAAATTTATAATCCTTTGTTTGGTGTTCAAAGTCCTTCATAACCTCCCCTCCTCACACAATTTTCCAGTCTTCTTATACCTTATACCCTCATCATTCTATCCCCTAGCTCCACATTTCCATACTTCCAAATTCTGCATTCCAGTGATGCTTGCCTCCTTGATGGTCCATCTCTCAACTCTGGGAACTTACAAGGACTGTTTCTCATGTCTGTAATATTCTTCCTCTTTATCTCTACCTCCTAGATGCACTGACTTCCCTCAAGTCTCAGCAAAAATCCTACCTTCTACAAGGAACCTCTCCTAATTACTCTCAATTCTAGCACCTTCCCTAGTAATTTTAGTCCTTCCCTTTGTTGATTATTTCCAATTTATTCACTATACATCTTGCTTGTACATGGTTTTTTGCATGTTGTCTCCCGTATTAAATTATTAAATCCTTGAAAGCAGGGACTATCTTTCACCATTTTTTGTATCTCTAGCCCTTAACACAGTACCTGAAATAGTATTAGTGCTTAATAAATATTTATTAGCCAGCTGACTAATTTTCAGTGGAATTTTAAATATATTTACCCTAAGTTTCACCCTGAAACAAAAGGCCATCTTTCTAATTTCAACATTCTCCTGGTTAGGGTGTAGGTTGGTATGATAGAGTGCACTGTAGTCTCCAGAGATGTGAAACTCAGTATCCATCCAGGGACAATAAAGAATAGTATTGTGGGAGCAAGCAGGCAGCAATTTATCACCAACATGGATTCAAAAAGGAAAAGCAGTAAAAAGGATGTTGCTGAAGAAATGTACAAGTGAGCAAAAGTGAAGATGTATTGCTCATATAACAAAATCAAGAAATTACCGAAGAATGGCTTTAGATTCCATTAGCATTCTTGCTCTAACAAGACAATGTAAGACTTCCTCAGGCAATTTGGATGGACTGCACTCTATATTCACCCCTATACCTTCATACCATGATAAACTTATTGGAAGACATAGATAACTGTTACATAGGACAGGTAGGTTTATTCTGTATCACTGAAGGGAATTCCTACATAAATGGTATCACAAATCCATTGGTGTATTTGAGAGTAATACGTGGTTAGTATGAGAGTTGATGAACCTATCTGAACAATCAGTTGATCAACCCATTTTTTTACCTTGGTGATCAATCCCATTTATCCTGAGCTATAATCCCTTGCCCATTGCTAGTTTTGGAACAAAATTTGTATAAATACCCCTGTGTCTTACACGAAGAAGTATTTGGTTGAACCACCAATTCATTTAGATTCCTGAATTCAGAAACTGCTGAGGTGAATCTATAAATTCTGAACTGTAAATTCCTGTGAAAGTACCTTTTGGAAGTTTGAGATTTCATCCTTACCCAAAGTGAAAATATAGTTCCTTATCTTGAGTTAGAGCACAGATAAAGGAAGTTGGGAGAGAGCAAAGAGGAAGAACATGGAAATGGTTGTATCACCTGTGTCTTTTCAGAACCACTCCCAGACCTGGGTTTAAAAAGAATGGAACTGCTCTTAGTGTCTTCCCTCAAAAAAAAAGCAGTTTTTAGTAGTTGCATTAGCCTACACACAGGATAAACTCTGGAGAATATTTTAATATAATGACATCAGGATTTCTTAAAACATGGGTTTGAGATTCCCCCAACACAAACACTCAGGATAACACAGGAATAGCATATATATTATCTATTTATTGATTAATTTCAAAAGTATAGTAGATGCCAAAAAAACATTATAGAAGCTCATTAACAGATATGTGTGCATATCTGTGTGTGTGTGTGTGTGTGTGTGTGTGTGTGTACATAAACATAAACACAAAGCACTCAGAGTAGGGGCCCTCAGGAGGAAACAGAACTTGAAATTGAAATTGCTAGCAATTTAGTACTCTGGTCTTTCAGAAGAAGGAAGGAATACCTACATAGATGGTATCACAGTTCCCTCCTTCCTTTCTAGCTCTGACTCTTTTCATCCTCATAATGCCTCTCTGTGGTAGAGCCTTCCAGATACAAACACATTTTGGGACTTCTAGATAGATAGTTCCCTCCATGCTAGATCATCACCATATAAAGAAATCATGGTAATAGTGGGAGGTATGAGAAAGTTCTAAACTTATCTCTCCCTACATCATGACTTTAGTTCTCCTGCTGCTACTTTTCTAACTATAAGGACTACATAGGCAATTCTCTTCACTCTTCAAGTCCCAGAACTCTTAAATTTGAGATTACTCAGAGGTTTTAAACTCCCAAACTGGCATTACCCAAGAAATTTCATTTCTCCAGGTTTAAGGGAAAATTCTAAGATCAGATTGCTTGGAAAATCAAGCTTCACACTTCCCCCAGCCCCAAGTAAACCCAAACATACTAAAACAAAAACAAATACTGTAATTCAGGAACATTAATCATTAATTATTTCCCCTCTCAGATCATGGAGATGGACAAGCAGACAAATATTGTAGACAAGCAGAAAACTACCTCTATCTACCCTGTGCTTCTACATGGATTATTTTTCTTTTTTGGATCTAATAATATTTTATTTTTTCCAGTTTCATGTAAAGATAATTTTCCACATTCATTTCTGTAAGATTTTTTAATTCCAAATTATTCTCTTTTCCTCCCTTCCCTCCTCAAGACATCAAGGAATCTGATAAAAGTTATATATGTAGCATCATGTTAAATATATTTCTACATTAGTCATGTTGTGAAAGAAAAATCAAAACAAAAAGAGAAAACCCCCCAAACAAAAAAAGGTGAAAATAGTATGCCTTGTCCTGCATTCAGACTTCATAATTCTTTCTCTGGATTTGGCTAGTATTTTCCATCACTAGTCTTTTGGAATTGTCTTGGATTATTGTATTTGTTGAGAAGAGCTGAGTCTATCAAAGTTGATCATAACACAATGTTGCTGTGTAATGGCAAGCGAAGTAGTACTTTGCTCCTTGTTTCAGCTAATCAAGTGCCTTTGAGCCTCACCTTTGATTGTGTCAAGTCTTTTTTTTGGAAAAAGTATACACTATGTTGCCCTTAATAAGCGTAAGGGAGTGTGGAGACCTTCCCTGCCCTTAATAGGCCTAAGGTCATCACATGGATCACTTGCGGGAGGAGCTTGCCCAAAGAGTGGAACAAGAAGGGTGGAACAGGAGGAATGGAACATGAAGGAACAGAGCAGATAAAAGCTCCAGCACAAGATGGGACCAAGTAGAGCTAAGAGAAAGGACGCTTGTAATACTGGCACTCTGTTGTTCTGTCTCTTGTTCTGTGCTGATGTTACTTTGTCAGACAGAAGCACTTTGTCTGTTGATTTATGTCAATTTCTCAGACAGAAAGTGAGTTGAGATGACAGTGCCAGTAATGTGTGTAAATATTGCTGTAGCCCATTGAGCTCTGTTTTCCTAGAAACATAAACTCTTAAGAGCTTGGGGTGGAGCAATCCCTTCAAGCTGCAATATAGAACAGGCACAGAAAGCTGCCTACCTATGAATCCAGGTAAGATTCAGGTGAATTCAGGCAAGAGTTGGGAGCATGTAAGAGGAGTCATGGGGTTTGGAAGCCAGCCTCAAGTCAAGATGAAAGAGAATTTTACTTGTGTACTCAATAGTGACTGATGATATTGTAATTTATTGTGACCTAGGGGTAGATGGACTTTGTACTTTCCACTACCCCTTAAGAATGATTAGCTTAAGGATGATTACGCCTTTAGGATGATTGGAAGCCAGCCTCCGATCAAGATGATGGAAGACTTTAGATGGGTACTTTATATTGATGATTGAGGAGATTGTGACTTACTGAATGATATGTTTTGTTTAAGACTCTGTGGTCACCTTAGTAATAAATTGTAATGTTATGTTCTTGTGAATGCTGTGCTTTAGTTCTTGAATGTTTTGCTTTAGTTTATTGCTGAATAGAGTTCACTGTACTATGTGATAAAATCCTTAAAGTTATTCACAGAAGCAGTCCCCAAGAGAGCTGCTCGTGTTTGACTTTACATGCTGTTATGAAATGCAATGTAGTCCTGGTTCTTCTTACTTCATTCAGCATCAGTTCATGTAAGTCTTTCCAGGATTTTCTGAAATCCACCTATTTATCATTTCGTATAGAACAGTAGTATTCCATCACATTCATACATCACAAGTTGTTCAGCCATTCCCTAATTTATGGGCCTCCCCACAATTTCCAGTTCTTTGTGACCACCAAAAGGGCTGGTATAAATATTTTTGTACTTGTGCATCTTTGTCCCTTTTTTATGATCTCTTTGGGATACAGACCTAGGAGTGGTATTTCTGGGTCAAAGGATATGCATAGTTTCATAGCTCTTTGGGCATAGTTCCAAATTGCTCTCCAGAATGGTTCGGGTAGTTCACAACTCCATCAATAATGCATTAGTGTTCCAATTTTCCCACATATTCTCCAGCATTTATCATTAGGTACTCTGGTTAATACCATGATGCCATGGTTGTTGCCATCTCTTAGTTTGGAAAAATTCATTCATAGGTCTCCAATTTATGACTTGTGTGGCAGATACTGTGGATGTGTACGTGCAAATGTCATATGATTTTGCTGCCCCTAAGTATCCATTAATAGGTTTAGATGTGTTCATGGAATGGATGGGGGAGTGAAAGGCCCTGGGGAAACTGTGTCTATAAATAGAATGTTCCCAGAATGAAGGTCTTCTTTGGGTATACTATGCTCTGTTCTCTCAACAGGGAATAGGTGGGTAGAAAAAAGAATTAAGAACATTCTGTTGTCCTTTAATTGAGTGCTGGGGGGAGGTTCTGACAAAAGTGAATTCTAAAAATAATTCTAGCCAAATTTTTTTCTAGTAAACTCTTGTCACTGAAACTAATGTCTTAGGAAGCACCAAGGGCAGTTCCCAGGTAACTAGGTCAACTAGGGAGATAACTAATCTCTGAAACTGGATCAGAACCTACCTTTGTCCTCTTAGACAGCTTTATGGTGCAGTAGTGCACTAGGTTTAAAGTGAGGAAGACCGGAGTTCAGATCTAGTTACTTAACTATAATTGGTCTCAGTTTCTTTAACTATAAAATGGGGATAATAATCACACCTACCTCGAGGGGCATTTGTGAAGATCAAATGTGAGAATATTTGTAAAGTGCTTAGTATGTGCCTGAATCATAGCATATGCTAAATAAATGCAAATTGCTTTCCTTCCTCCTTCCCTCTCTTCTTCCTCCCTCTCTCCTTCCTTTCCCACTTCCCTCTCTTCTTCTCTCCATATTTCCTCCTTGCCTTCCTCCTTCCTCCCTCCCATTCACCTTTCCTTCCTCTCACTCTCCCTTCCTTCATTCATCTTTTCCTTCTCTCTTTCCTTCCTCCTTCCCTCCCTTCCTTCCTCCTTTCCTCACTTTCTTCTTCCCTTCCTCCCTATTGTTTCTACCCACAGAATTCAGAAAGGAAGGAAAATGCATTATATAGTCCCAATGACTCCCTATTAAGTGAAGACATATGGATCCTTGGCATTATTATACAAGGCTATAAAATAAAACTCCTCTACTCCCCCTCGCCTGTGGAGAATGTGCTCTTATGCAGCAATGTCGAGGAAGGCTAATCCCATAAATTCACTCTTTCTCAACAGAAAATGCCACTTAGCTTTCTCTTTTCTTCTTTTGTTTCTTCTTGTCTTTTATTCTTCTTTTATTCCTTCCTTCTTTCTTCCCTCTATCCTTTCTTTTTTTTCTTTCTTTTCTCTTTTATTTTCATAATAAATCATACATCTCTTTCAGAAAACATTAGGTTAATCATCCTATTTCTTATTGCTAGTCCACCCAGACAAAACTCTCAAACCTTTTTTGGCTTAATAAGTGACCCTGACCTTCCAGTTGCAGAGTTGCCTTTAGCTTCTTATTCATTTTATTTTTATTGAAAAATAAAAATCACTGACAAACAAAAAATTTTACCATGTAAATATCATGAAACAGAAAATATTTGCTGCTGTGAACTTTTGTGTGTTCATTTTACTTTTTATATTCACTAGACAACTTTACAAACAGTACAATTAGAGATATCTGTTCTTATCATCTAGTTCACTTTCTTGATCACAAAGGTCAGACAATGCTAGGATGGAGTTAATGAATTTTGCACTATGTTAGTCTATAAGGGCAGTTTGGGGAATTATAAAAATTCACCCTGACCTGGAAAAGAGACACAGGCAGTCTTGGCTTCAAGGCTATAGAGAGCATAACTAAAGAGGGAGGTGGGAGGAGGACAGAAGAGTGGAAAATATTGAAATGGAGATGAGAGGGAGAGGAGATTGAATTATATTAAATTGTCCTTCCCTTACTCACTATCTCATATCTCTGACATGATCATATGAAATTGTGAAGAGACATGGTTCAGTAGATATTTAACATGAAATCATTTCTATCCCTCACTGAATCACCAGGAGTAGAAACCTGATGGGTAGACAATTCTAAGAAAACCAGCTTAGATTTAAAGCCTCAAAGATTCTGAGTAAGTTTCTTGTCATTATAGAACATGGAAGAGTGTTTTATTTTTCCTCAGAAGTAACTTCCTATCTATTGAATGAAGAATCTGAACTAAAAACAATTACCATGAAGAGTATTGTGCATGCATTTGTGCACATATATGCACACACACAACTTTTTTTTTAATTGCTCTTTTCCATAGTAAGCAGTACACTCAGGATATGGTTATTTCTTCATTAATTCCCCGGCACCTCAGCATTTTTAATATAGAGTCTTGCCACCATTCTTGTTGTAAAAAACACAATGAGAAAAACTATTGGATAAGAAGGAAGCTTTGAGTTGTTTGTTTATTTTTTAAAGTATATTTCTGTTCTACATCTTTTTAACTATGAGTATAAATAAGGGTTTATGTCATTACTAAAAGAAGTGTTTGGTTGTAAAATGTCTTCATAAAAAATGTCATGCATGCTAAGATGTTTGGGCATTGTTAATACAAGTGTATATTGACATTCATAGCTCTTAAACAATTATCTCAATTTTCTTGCTTTCTTCTGTAGGGTCATTGCTTTTTGGAAGGACACAGGGAAGTGCATAGGGCAAGGCTGGCTTTGCAAATGGGTAGAATGAGTGTTTGCCTATGGAAAGGGGGCTAGGGAGAGACTAGAATTAAGAAGGGTGGCTATTTTATGTCCAGATATGGACATAAAATGTTAACTTAAGATCTGGGCTCCTACAAAGATGCCTTCTTTTTTTCTCACCTTGACCCTACCCTGATGAAACTGAGAACTCAGTAGGACCAATAAGACAGACTCAATTGTCCCAAACAAAACAAAACTACTTCCTCATTGGACCATAGATGATCAAAGATGGAAAGTGCTTGAGATTACCTTATTCCACCTCCAATTATACCAATAATGTCACAGGTTTCAGTAAAGCAGAAGTGTGTAAACTGGACAAAAGTTAATAGATTTGGTTTAATAAATGTCAGCAGCAAAATTTGAATTCACATCTTCCTCAGACACTAGCTGTGTGACCTTGCATAAGTCACTTAGCTTATTTACCTTAGTTTACTCAACTGTAAAATGTTAAAACAGCACCTACCTTGGATAATAATTGTAAAGCACTTAGCACAGTGTGGGGCACATAATATACATTGTTATTCCCTACCTTCCTAAAGAAGAGACATTAACATTTGTCTTGATGATAAACCCTAATAAGGATCATGGGGCCTTTCTATCTAAGCTGTGACTAAAATCTTCCATATATGTTTTTTCCCCATTAGAATGTGAGCTCTTTCACAGCAAGGACTGTTTTTCTTTCTTTCTTTCTTCCTTCCTTCCTTTCTTCCTCCCTTCCTCTTTTCTTTCTTTTTGGAGGGGGTTAAGGCAAAGCACTTGTGGTTAAGTGACTTGCCCAAGGTCACACAGCTAGTGTCAAGTGTCTGAGGTCAGATTTGAACTCAAGTTCTCCTCACTCAAGAGCTGGTGCTCTATTCACTGCGCTACCTAGCTGCCCCAGGACTGTCTTACTTTTCTATTCGTATCCCCATTGAGTAACACTGTGTTTTGTACATAATAAGTACTAAATAAACATTTGTTTTGTGTTTCTTTTTGGGGGGGAGGGGCAGCTAGGTGGCCTAGTGGATAGAGCACTGGGCCTGAAATCAGGAAGATTCATTTGAGTTCAAATATGTCTTCAAACATTTGCTAGAAGTATGATCTTGGGCAAGTCACTTAACCCTGTTTGCCTCAGTTTCCTCATCTACAAAATGAGTTGGAGAAGGAAATAGAAAACAACTCCAAATTTGGTCACAGAGAATTAGACACAATTGAAAATGACAGCAATATTTTTTAATCCATTAATTTATTCACTCATTCTACTTTGATCCTATCTTATACTCCCAAATACTTGTACCTTCTCTCTAAAATAACATCACTATTTTTACATCTATTTTGCATATAACTATATATGTAGATGGTATCTGATGCTAGATTTGAAATGATGTCTTCCTGACTTTAAGTCTAATGTTCTATCGACAGTCCCATCTAGCTGCCTTCCTTAATGACATTTTTGCTGATAAAATGCTACAAATTTCTAATGCTGAACCATTTAATATTGTTAAGGACTGGCAACAATTTTCTTCTTTAAGTCTTTGGTAGTTATGGTTATAACACTGCAAGAGCAGTGACAAGGTTTCATTTTCATAGGGGTTGCTACCCAGCATGAGGGCTGAGGAGATTGGGTTGGAAGCATTATAATCCCTGTGGTTCTTCAGCCAAAAGTCCTAAGTTTACTCCATCAGGGTCTGAAGAAATGATGGTCAAGGTAAAGGTATAAGTTGCCTGATACATGCTGTCTCCTGTCTTTTATCTAGAGTGCTTCGATGCCTAAACTAGTCTGACTTGCTTGCCCTGCAGGTGCCATTTGGTAGTGTTGTGCAGAAATCCAAATCACTGCATACCACCTGATTTGTGGCCCACTATTAAGCCCCATTTATATTTCTGTCTTTGTCTCTATCCTATACCTTGTCATAGCTTGAAACAGCTTTAAGACATGTCTGGGCATTGCTCAGGGCAAAGTTCTCTGCCCCCTCCTTCCTCAAATTAGCATTTTATATATTTTCCTTGAATCAGTTTACGTGTACAAAGTGCAACTCAGGGTTATGGTGTAATATAGAGACCACCCTGTCCTGTTCCACTGACCAAGCAGGGTCCCCACACCCTTTACCGGGAACATGACCCTGGCCTGTTCTGAGGGTTTCCAGTCCCCCTCCAGATCCTCCTTACCCCGTGACCCTTCACCCTGTTCTGGAAAGCACTGACTATGATCTTCTACCCTGCTCTTCAGAGGGATACCTGAGCCACAGGAAGATTGTACCCTTGTACCCTTGCACCATATTCCAAAATTAGTCCTGACCTATAGATCTAACCAATGGCTGTTCTTTGCTTCTGTACGTCATGGCTTCTGCTAGCTCCCCTCCCTGATTGTGATTTTTGTGGTTTTAGACTTTATAACCAAAGTGGTGCCCCCAAAGGGGCACTACCAATTTGGATGAACACTCTGGTAGTCGTGCACTTGCTCAATAAATCCATACCTAAATTTATCTTGAACCCGGGTCTCAGCTTGCTCTTATTCTCTGCACAATAGTAGGGATGGCTGACCTTACCTTCACAAAAATTGCTTCCCCAGTTAATCTCTGTGAAGACTATGCTGGTCACAAAATATCTGGGATATTTTCAAAGATGCCCATTTCCATCTGCTGTTGGTTATAGTTTGTCAGTAGTTATCACATCTCATATTGGGGATGGTGGGACTCCAAAATTATCACTTGCCTCAGTGATGACTTCAGGGCCTAGGCTGGAAGCAGGTCTTCTTGTTTGGGGGGAACTTCTGGGTCTGTTGGGTCCAGTATCTTGGGCTGTCTCCAACCAGGTCTGAGGAAGGCTGTTGATCAAGGTGATGGCAATGATTTAATTTGCCTGAAGTATGCTGCCTCCTATTTCTCCCTTGGGGTGCCAACAGCTTCACATTAAGCGACTTGCCCAGGGTCACATAGCTAATAAATGTCTGAGGCTCAATTTGAACTTAAGTTGTCAGTACTCTTAGCTTCTAGGACACCTAGCTGCCTCATCATCTAAAGATGTTTACATGTAGAAGACTAATAAATCAATCTCAGTAAAGGAAGTTTCTTCAAATTCCCTATGTTATTAAAATTATAAATCCATATTAACTGACATCTACATAGTGTTTTATATACATTATGTCATTTGATATTCAGATCCCTGTAGGGTAGGTACAGTTATCATCTTAATTTTACAGATACAGAAACTGAGACTTATAGAGATTATATGACTTGCCCATTATTATACAGTTAGCAAGCACCTAAGGCAGAAACACACTTTCTCATCACCTGCATTTATTATAATCCTTACTTTCCTTCAAAACTCAGTCCAAGCTTTTTCTACTTTTAGTTCCAATACAGGATATCTCTGTGGGATGAAAAACTCTCAAGTGTTCGATTAACTTAACTTAATTTGCAGGCATTTTAAGAACTTTATATACTTACATACATACATACATATATACATACACACATACATATATAGTGTAGTATTATAACTATATAGTAATATTGCATATAAATGTGTTATAATTATATTATAATAACATGTTATATAAAGATATGTAGGTAAGAATTACTGACAATTTGAGTTCCATTCTCTCTTCCCATATTTTCTAGCTATGTGACCCTGGACAAGTCTCTTAATCTCATTTAATCACAGTTTTCCGCATCTTCAAAATGGGGCTAATAAGAGCAACTAGTTCACAGAGTTCTTTGAAGGATCAAATGAACTAACACATAGGAAGTGTTTTGCAAACCTTAGAGCATTATATAAAAGTTAGCTATTATTATTTAGTTTGCTAGGCCACTGAGAGATTAAAGGCTTTGCCTAGCCAGTGTGCATTAGAGGGAGAAAATGAATTCAGTTTTTTCCATTTCCATGGTGGCCTCACCACCCACTACACCAGGCAGCTAATTATCATCAACACTAAGGCAAACAATGGACTAAAATTATATTGTGCAAAAACCATCCTAACTAACTTCAGTGAGGTTTATCATGAAAAGGGTCAAAGTCTGATGAGTGTTTGTTCTACAGTAACTCTTAAAGATGTTTTGTACACTAAAGAAATCATAAATCTTTGAAGCCTTGAACTGTGATTAAAAATAGTATTTACGTGAGACTGATGTAGCACCAATATACAGCATAGCTTGGAAGGAGAAGTATATGGACTCAAGGAGGGTAGGCAGAAACTTTGCAATATCATAGGCATAAACAGATGATGCCTGAAAAAGCTAAAGTCAAGAATTCTCTAAGCAGGTCTCATTCTTTTTCTTTTTTTTTTTTCTTTTTTCTCTTTTCGTATGAAATCTGGCACCTACTCTTTTTCATTACATGTTAGAATTTTCTTGTCTTCAAATGTTATCCACATCAATCTGTGACACAGATTTCTGTCCTCTGTCACTCTCAAGCTTGAAAGGATACCTTATTTCATTAAAGTTCAGGCCTTTGCCCAGAATACCAGCATCCCAAAGATCATGGTGTCAATCATCCAACTTTATAGCCAACTTTGTGTCAGGCTATAAAATGGAGTGTTTCTCTGAGAAAGCCATGGTTTTATTACAATCCCTCTTTCTTTCTTCCCTTTCAAATGCCCATCTTGGGACCAAGTCAGTACTCTGAATTCTTTAAAGGGCCAGATGTGCCTGCTCAAATTTTAGAAAGTGTGAATGACCTCGATGGTCTCTTGAAGAAACTCATGACCCTATTATTTGTTTATAATAATTTATGATTTATAAATCATTTGTTAAATGACAAATGAGAATTTAACATCTTACAAAAATGTAACTTTCAATGTATTCAGTTCTAAGGGAAAATACTAAAAAAAAAACCATATAAATATTTGACCTAATAATATAATAGTGTACCTATATATGAAATTAAAGACCTCATAGGAGATATCAATAGAAAAATGCTATAGGGAAAGGAAAATACACTGTCAGAAATTAAAAGCATGTAACACCCAAATGGACAAATATGTAAAAATAGTTAAATGTTTGTTATGTTAAAGGGAAGAGGAATGAAGAGAGCCAAAAATAAACAAATGGAAATTATAGTCACAACTAAGGTTATCAAAATTTGCTGTGCAACATTAATGCTAATATTGTATCCCATATTTAATTATTGTGAGTACTATTGTTTTAAATCCCTTGGAGTTGGTACTCAGAAAATTTTCCTTAAAAATTCACCAAATGCCAGCTTTTACATGAGGTCTTTTCTAATCCTGCAATTCCCCAACTTCTATTGTGTCCTCCCACAAATTTTTATGCACACACATATATGCAGATGCACATGCACATATATATATATATATATACATACATACACTTTTGTATATGCATGTATATATGTAAGTAATGCATATTTATGGGTTTATGGGTTGTCTCTAGGACAAGGAATCTTTTATCTTTATCTTTATGTAGCCATCATCTATTTTAGTGTCTGACATTGTAATGGCAAGCAAAGGAGTACTTAGCTCCTTGTTTCAATACTGCTCCCCTTGTTTAATTTCTTCAAGCTCTTTCAGCCTTACCTGTGATTATATCAAGTCTTTGTTAGAAACAGAAACTCTGAAACCCATAGTGGGAGGAACTTGCCATATAAAAGCAGGAGCACAAGCTGGGACCAAGCAGAACTAGGAAGAATGGATTGGCTGTGGTGGCAGGACTTTGCCTGCCTGTGTTGATGTTACTTTGTTAGATCTGTGTGCTGACAAAGGATGTTGCCACTATTACAGAAGCCCTGGGTCCTTACTGCTGGTTCAGAAGCCCTGAAAGAGGGCCTTCTTGTTGTCTGTTTACACAAGTCCTGAAGGAGGGTTTTACTGATGTTTTCAGAGGTCCTAGGACTTTACTGATGATTTGTGCTGATTTCTCAGACAGAAAACTTGTTTGTGGGTCCGCGTTGATTTCACAGGCAGAAAGTGATTTGATGATGGTGCTGGCAATGTGTGTGATCATTGTTGTAACTCTGCTAAGCTTGATGTGTGGAATTGGACTGGGGGCGGAACCAGGAGATGAACCAGGACCTGAACCAGGAACTGGACCAGGAGGTGGGAGGTGCCTAGCTATGAATCCAGGTGATGATTGGGTGAATTTGGCAAGATCTGGAAGCATGGGAGAGGAGCCATGGAGTTTGGGAGCCAGCCTCACTCATGATGAAAGGACCTTTCCTTGGGTACTTAGTGCTGACTGACAAGATCATGATTTACTGTGACCTAGAGGTGGAAGACTTTTGTATTTTGTACTCCTTAAAGATGATTGCTTCTTAAGGATGATTTAGTTAAGGATGATCGGAAGCCAGTCTCCATTCAAGATGAAAGAAGATTTTAAATGGGTACTCTGTATTGATTGATTCAGATTCTATCTTCCTGAATGATATCTTGAGTTTAAGAATATGTGGTCACTCAAGTTAACAAGTTGTTATGTTATATCATTGTGAATATTGAAATTTGGTTTCTGTGAATGTTTTGACTTAGTTTACAGTTAAATAAATAGAGAATTTGCTATATTATATGTTCAGAACCTTAAAGCTATTCACAGCAGCAGTGCTTAAGAGAGCTGCTTGTGCTTCACTTCACAGGCATAGAGTAAGTACTTCATAAAGGGTTGTTTATTGATTGATTATTTAGAGAGAAACAATTTCTACATGGTTGAGGAAAATTAAAGGCAACAATAGACCTGTTCATAAGTTCAGTGATCATGTAAAGTAATACTTGCATGCCTAAGCTATGTGTAGTCTGGTGGTAGTGGGGGTATCATAATTTGAATCAGAAAAAAAGAACAGGTAGGAAGGGTTCAGGGGCCATCATCAAAGAATTCCTTTGGATACCAATGAGGGGACTCATACATGCTGGTGATTAGAGTAATCACTAGACCAAATAGGAAACTTTTTTCTTAGAAAAGATGGCCTGGGTCCAAGTAGGGAACCAGAGGAAGTAGTAAAACAGAAGCCAGGTAAGGAAATGGAATTTCTCAGAAATGGCTAAATCTATGGAGTAAGCACAGTGGTAGGTTTCCTTTGAAGGAAGTTTTGAAGTGCATGGAATACAAGGCATATAACTACTCAGCAACATCAAAAGCAACAAAAAGGCATTGATCTTTTATAATAAATGCATGAGTTCACTGCCTGTCCCTTGTTCACATTCCATGTCATTCACTCTCCTTGCTTTGTCATGACAACTCTGATTTTTCAGAATTAGATAATCACCATTACAATATATCTTTTCTTTCAATTCAGTGTACATGGCATTTCCCTGGAACAATTATATGTCTGGAACATACTTTAAAATTTTAGTATGTAAAATTTACAGCTAATGGTCTTAAAACTTTGGACATTACTTTTCTATCTCTTCTCCAAAGCCTAAATTGGTCATTGGGAATTCTTTATTAATTTTATGTTAGTATGTTTATGTTATTATAATCACACATATTTTTCTCTGGCTACTGCTTATTTCCTTCTGCATGAGCTGTATAACTCCTAACATATTCCTCTGAATTATATTTGATGCCATTATTTTGGAAAAATAGGTTTTAGCATCACCAGGGAGAGACTGTTCCACTTGGATTCAGGAAGCTCACAAGCAAAATCCTATCTTTAATGCTTACTACTTGTGTGACATTTGGATAAGTCATTAAACCTCTGTCTCTTTCTTTACCTGTAAGATCTCCAGGAAGAATGGTTCTTCATTTTTGTTGATTTTTTATATATCTTGTATATCAAACTTTCATTAGAATTTTTAATTGATTTTTAATGATTTTCTTTCATGTCATACGTTTTTTAAATTTATATCAAAGTTTAAATCTTTCAATTGTATGTAGACAAAATTGTCTTTTTTCTCTTTTTGTGATTGTTTCTATCCTTTGGTTAAGACATGTTCCACCAGGTCATATCTATAAAATATACCTCTTTATATTCTCTATTGAAAATGATAATAATTTTAGATTTAGTTGACTAATCAATTTGGAATTTATTGTGACATAGAACTTGGTCTGAACATTTGTTTTTCCTTCAATGGTTCCCAGTTTCAAAAAGATGTCCTTCTAGTAATGTCTGTTCTTGGGTTTATTATATGCTGGTCTACTGAGTTCATTTTTTTTCTGATTCTTCCTTGCCAAAGATACACTATTGACCTACTTCTTTCATATGGAACTAGTAACAAATACTTTTGATGTTCACTTCTTTGTAAAGTATTTTGAGGTCTAGAGGTACTTCTTTCTCTTCGCCTCTACTTATTTTAATTATTCCCCTTGGGATTCTAGACCACATTTCACCAAATGAATTTTGTTTTTATTTTATCTGCTACAATTAAGTAACCCACTAGTAGTTTGTGAATA
>CM053585.1:169516994-169557324 GCA_028646515.1 Pseudochirops corinnae
TAGGAGAGAATAGACTGGGGGAGGGGGGACACACTGGGAGGGCTGTTTTGGGGTGGTGGATGGGGGTAAGAGGGGAAGAAAATATGTAACTCAAAATCTTGTGGAAATGAATGATGCAAACTATAATAAAATTTAAAAAAAAGAAACAAACTATCAGGAATAGGAATTTTATTTATTTTTGTCAGACTGGGGTGGAAACTCTACCAATGCAATCACAAACACATCTCTAAATTTCATCTTAGAGGGTTGTACTGGGAACTCTCAAGGGATTGTGAGAGTTTAAATGATTTAGCCATGGTCACATAGATAGCATATATTAGTAGGCAGGTCTTGTTATTTCTAAGGCATCTTCCATCCATTATACCACTTTTCTTCTCATTGATTTTATAAGCATCCAACAAGACCCCCTGTTTTACTGTACTATTTCCATAAATCCTAAGTATTCTAGGGAGGTGGGAGTTGACGGGGGTAGTTGGAACAAGCGGCATAGGAAGAACCAATTTATTCATTTTCCATTCACTTTCTGCCAGGTAGAAGAAAAAATGTGTCATTAAAAACAGTTCCTGCCAATTTTAAATACATTCATATAATCACTTTCTATATTACAATGATTTCATCCCCAACCCATGTCATTACCGGCAAAATCTCATCCATCCTAATGTATTCTAGTATCTAATTTTTTAAAAGTTAAATAGTACATTGCTAGAAATCATGGTCATGACTTTTAGGAAGCTGAACTACCTGGAGAAAAGCTGAACTTTAAAAAGTAGGAAGCACTCTGATCCAGTAGAAAGGTAAATGGTGTCACACCCAAGCAACACTTTCTAATCCAAGTTACTAGAATCCTTAGGTGGTGTTTTGTCAATGTATTCAGAAAATACTTAAGTGGAATGAGGTTAAAGGGGGATGAGAAATTTGTAGAAATTGGAAATTAGAAAACAGATCTGACAGTAAATAACTTGTTTTAAATCTCCTTTCCTTTCCTATCCTGTCATGAAATAGCATATAACCAGGTACTATTCTTACAGAAAATAACTATTATATCCTAAATAAACAATAAAAATGGATATTTTAATAAAAGATTTTAGTATGAGTTTTTAAAGAAATGTATTAAGGAAGCAATATTAGAAGTCATCCATTCAAATATGAAAATATTTTATTGGGTGTCTACATACACATCTGTGTATATGGGACACTTCTTTACAAGTTTTAATGTGATTTTACCTGTAATGTTTCCATTAGAACCTTCCCGAAGCATTCTGTAATTACTTATGTGAACAATGATCACATGACTCATGAACGTTCAAACATAGGCTTTCATATCTTTTCAGAGCAGATTCTATACTGCTTTGGATGATGTCCTGTCACTAAACATATCAATATACACAATGGCAAAGAGATTCCCAAGCACCGAAGTTTTTTATTTATTATGAGCCAAGATTAAGACAACTCTTCAACTTGTAGCACTTCCAACCTTTATTCTTTTCAATCAGCTGTTCAGCTGTCATGAACCACTACGAATTAAGTCTATAAACCAATCTGGATAAGAAGACCATTTGAGTGTCTGGTGCCAGGAGATGAAGGAGCAAGTAGGCTATAGAGCAGAATGAAGGGCAGTTGAAACTTAATCTCCCATCACTCAGGTCACTGACATGTTTCTGCTGAAGAAAAGCTTTTTCTAGCAGTAACCATTTTCTCCATTAAGGGTAAATCTTTCTTTAGGGTTTTTCAGTTTCTAATGTGCTTCTTTGGCTCCACAAGAAAAAGCCTCAGGTCTGATGTTCTGAGAGTAAACCAGGTCTTGAGACTCGCTGAGGAGTAGTTCCGTATTAGACTTGTCCGCACTTGGACTCGTAGTCCTCAGTGGCGGAACAGGAGGCCGCCACTTTCTTCACACTGGGACGGCTCGCGGCAGGCGGAGATAGTGGTGAATCACTATTGGGGACCCCTGCTCCCGACCCAGGGCTTCCCAGAGTCACTCTGAAGCTTAAAGAGGTCGCTGCCACGGCTCCACTTCTTTCGAGGAAGCACGGTACTGTTTTGGAAAATGACAAAGAGAATTGAGTCCGGAGGAAAAGGAGCAGCAGAAGAAATAGAAATGTCAAGAAAACATTGCAGAATTAAAATAGCTAAAGAATTGAAGCGAGGGGAGGAAGGGAGGCAGAATAGGTTGAAGAGAAAATACTCCTTAGGTAGGCTATAACTACGAAACAGTCTTTCAAAATGAGATGAAAGAAAGAGAGAGAGACGGAGGGAGGGAGGGAGGGAGAGAAAAAGAGATTCATGACCTTAAAAACTTAAGCTTTTTTTTTTTAAATAGACTAACACAAAGAATAATTTGGACTCATGAAATAGAGATAAATGTATTCTCATAGGCAAATCTAAGTCTTGACCCATAGAACATTTGTCTGAATTATAATTAAGGAAGATGATACTCAAATTCAAAAGGAAATAAATGAAGAGGCACGGAATGTAACATTGTTTACAAAAAAAGACATAGTTATGTAAAGAAATCTATGAATATGAATTAGGAAGAATGGTGGAGAGAATTTGTGTGAAGTTCAATGGGATATTGACTTGAAACTATGGGATGATCACATAGTAAGAGTAAAAGAGAAGCAGTTGATAACAGTACCTTTGTCCATATGAGACCCTCTTGATTCAAATGAATTTGAGAAAGGTGTCCAGCATAGTGAATCATGGCAGGAGAAGGAATAGAGTTATATAGGAAGGGCAGGAATGGATAAGTTGTAATATGAATTGTTGCAGTAATCTCTTATACATAATGAAATGACTAATCCATTTGAATATTTAAGTACAGTTTCCTCCAGGACAAGACAAGTTGGTGTAACTTCATTTTCTTTTTTGGAAAAGTAACTAGATTAATAAGCGAGGGGCATGCAATTGAAAGATAAAGTATGCAGAATTTTTAGTGAAATATTTCACAGTCTTTCATGCTATCTACCTTGTAGGAAGATAGTGAGATGTGGCCTAGATGACATGACCATTTGATAAATTCTGACCTGAATAACTGGACACACACACACACACACACACACACACACACACACACACACAGAATAGTCATTTACAAGATGAAATTCCATTGGGGGTAAATATAAACTCATGTTGTTTTTTACAAAAAGTCATCCTGAACTAGTATAATTCCAACTCTGTTTAATAATGAGTTCTTATAAAAAGTTTCTATAGGATCTTCCCAAAGAACAATTTCAAACATTTAACAAATGATGAGTATTGTATATAGCCACTCTTAGAGAAATTTTGAATGCTTTGGTTTTATGTATTTATAATTTGAGAGATTAACAACCATCATTTTAAGATGGTATCTACCTCCTTTTTAATAATCATTCATTCAGTAATTATTGATTTATTCATTCATTCTACAAGCATTTATCATGCACCTATGTTCCATTCACTGTGGCAGAGACTACAATACAAAGGGGGGAGTGAAGGAACCTATATTGTTTCTACATTAAAGGGACTTAAGATCTCCTTTTAAGTCACTAATAATATGAATAAAGCTTCCTTGAAAATTGTCTCATGTATTGGATTTGCACTATTTACAGTCAAAATTATGTAAAACGTGGTGATTATTTCTAGTTCAATGGAAATAAGCAGGATGAATTCAAATAATGTAACTACTTCAGGATATTCCTTGTTTCTATTAATTGGGATGGGTATAGGTTGCTTTCTGGTTCATATGCATTAATTCCTGATTATGTGCATTACCTCATTAGAGCCTCAAAATATCCCCATGAATTAGATCATCTATATCCCATTTTATCCCCACTTTATGAAATAAGGAAAAAGTTTAGAGAGAAGTAGTTTCCCTAAGGGTAAATAACTGGTAAATGGTGCAGATGAGTCCAGGGCTTCATATTTCTTCAAGTCTCTTTCTCTTTTCCCTTTATTTGTATTTGGAGAATGGTGTTGGTGTGAATGGTGAAGGAGAGACAGAGATAAGTAATGGGAAGTAGGGAGGTATGGAATAGGGGAAAAGGAGGGACAAAGAGAGAGAGAGAGAAAGACAGAGAGAGAAGAGGGGGAGAGAGAGAGAGAGAGACAGAGAGAGAGACAGAGAGACAGAGACAGAGACAGAGACAGAGACAGAGACAGAGAGAGAGAGAGAGAGAGAGAGAGAGAATATATCAAATTTATGAATGTTCTTTACAACATTTCTGAGATAGAAAGAGACAGAGAGACAAATAGAGACAAAGTAGATAAAGCATTTATAAGTGCTTGCTATATGTCAGGGGCTGTGCTAAATAAATCATTTTCTCAGGTCTTGTGATATCACCTTTGTAATCAGGTATCATTAGCAAATATTTCAATGTATTTACTCAGAATCACCCTATTGTTTCCCTGAATAAATTAGGGGATCACCACTGAGATCTGTGAATCTAGGAAAACCCAAAGGAAAATAATAGAGGATCATTCTATCCAGTTGGTTATCAGAATTTTCACATCATATGGCATTAAGGAGGTAAATCATGAGAGTACTTCAGGATGACATATTATATTTTATTGAATAATTAGCCTGCATGTTTCAAAAGGTTAAAACGCAAACTGTGCATCAGCTACAATGTCAGGACTAACAGGAGAGACCTAAGACCTTGACTTCTTTTCCTTTAGGATATTTTGTTTGTTTTTTCTTTCTTCCTAAAAAGCATTATGAGATGTGTCAGAATGATCAGTAACCAGGGAAACCAGACTTAGAGGAGATCAGAACTATCACTGAAGTCTAGATTTCCATATCCTATGTAAATTTTAACTCTGAATCTTTTTTATACTAGCCTCAACTGCCCCTGCTCTTTGAGATTTCTGTAAGGGATCAGTCTGTCAGAATCCAGGAAAATGAAATCTGAATTTTGCCTTCCTCCCTGATATGTATAAGTAACAATTAGCTTGGAATAATGATTTTTTTAAAAATTTCTTAGAATTCTTCTATCACTTCTGTATGAGAATTAAGATTGAGTATCTTTGCTTTCTGCTGTTTTGTTTTTTAGGGAAGAGCAGATTTTCCTTGGTTCCCAGTTTGAGTTAAATCATTACAGATACCTACCACAATGCTTTTTTTTTTCCAGAAGACCTTTCTCTGCTGGGATACTCTTCAATTCTAGGCATGGATTTATTTCTCCAGTTGCTGTATGAGTCTGTCCATCACAGTGTTAGGTTCCATTAGTACTTGACTTAAACAGCGTCCTCTTGGGATACTCCTAAGCTTCAAGTGAGCTTCTGATTCAGAGTTGAATGTTCTGTCATGTGGGCAGCCATCCAAATTGGCAAGTTCTATCCCCAGATCACTTACCTTCACTTGCCAGAATAGATCCAGTGACCTTCATCCTTGTAAACTTCAGAATTGAACTTTTAAACTATTGTGAAGATTAACTTCATATTCTAGATGGAAGGTGTTCTATACTGTATTCTGATGATAAATATTTTGTTGACTTGTTTTTGATACTTTTCCAGTAATTTGTAATGATTTGAAAAGTATATCACTTTCTAAATTCCTCCCTAGATATGCCATTGATTCAGCTCTAGATGAATTCAACTAAAATTCAGTTCAGTTTCAGGTCAATTCATGCTACATTAATCTCCTCAAGAGAACAATTCACACTGGGTGCCTCTACTTCTGCTCTTACTTCCAAACCTTAAAACTGAGTTCCGTCCTCATCATTCACCTGGGAATATCTTCTCCAAAATTGTCAATGATCACTTCATTTCCAAATTTTATGTTCTCTCAATTCTCACTCTTCTTCACCTCTCTGCAGCCTTTGATACTATTGATCACTCTGTTAACCTGGATGCTTTCACCTCTCTGACTTTTTCATGACATAAATTGCCTAGTTCTATCCTATCTATTTTGAGTTTTCTTTGCTGGATCTTTGTATATGTCATGCCCATTAATCATGAGTATACTCCAAGATTCTTTCCTAGGCTTTCTCATCAACTCCCATGGGATTAACTATCATCTCTATACAGATAATTTGGACAAATACATATCTAGCTGTAATTTCCCTAATAAGTCCACATGAGCCCACATGATCAGCTGTACTTTGGATATCTCAGACTGAATGCCTTATCTCAAACTTAAGACATCATGAACAGAATTCATTTTCTCTACCCTAAAACTGTCCTTTCTTCCCAACTTTACAATTACCATTGACTGGTAACTGGGAATATCATATTCCAAGTTACATATCTTGGCAACTTCCATGTCCTACTTAACTCCTTAGTTATATACTCATTCCTCTCATCCAATTTCTTGTCACCTTGCTGTGTCTATCTTTCAAACATATCTTCTCTATGTCTCCTTTATACTCATATAGCTGTCAATCTATAAGTCTTCATTGCCTAGTATCTAGACCATTACAATAGTTTTCCAATTGGTCTCCTACATCAATTCTTGCTCTAATTTAATCTGCCAAGATATCTCTCCTAAAGTATAGGTCTGACCATGATGCTCCCTTATTCAGTAAATTCCCATGATTCCCTATTATATCCAGGGATAATTATTATTTTTTATTTAAAGCTGTTCACAATCTGGTCACTTCTTAACTTTCAGGTATTTTTAGAAGACAGGATTGTTTGTTTCTTTTTTTAATTTCAAAGATATGATGACATTTATTTTGCTCCCTGTATAAGCTATCCAATTCTCTGCAGAACAGTCTGTGTTAGTGACTGAGAGGGCAAAAAATCAAGTCTGCTATCAGCTATCAAGTGGATTAGTCCTGATGAGGAACAGATATAACCTAAATAGAAACTCTAGGATTTGTTTTTTTCCCCTTATACTTGACTCTCATCCACACACTCTACAATCCAGTTATACTGGCTCGCTTGCTTGTCCTCACCCAAGGTACTCCATTTCTTCACTCTCTCGACCTCTGTATATCTCCCATTCCTGGAATGAATGTTCTCCATTCTGACATCCATAACTTGACTTTCTTGGATTCCTTAAAATCTCATTTTCTCCTTCCAAATCCCTTCTCTATGATAATATTTTCTATTTGCACTATATGTGTGTATACATATATATGTATATATATCCACATATCCTTATCCATGTATATATGTACACATGTGTATATATTAACATACACATCATATATACATATGTACACACGTGTGTGTGTATGTGTGTGTGTTTGTGAAGTTAGATGGCTCAGTAGAGTACTAGGTCTGAAGTCAGGAAGACCCGAGTTCAAATCAGGTCTCAGACACTTATTAGCTGGATGACCCTGGGGAAGTCACTTAACCCAGTTTTCCTCAGGTTTCTCATCTGTAAAATGACCTGGAGAAGGAAATTTTGAACCATTCCAGTATCTTTGCCTAGAAAACCCCAAATAAGGGGTCACAAAAAGTCAGACAGAACTGAAAGGACTGAGCAACAAATATGTAGTTATACATACATATATGCATGTATAACTGTATGCATATTGTCCCCCTCATGAGAATATGAGTTTCTTGAGAGCAAGAATATTTTTCTTTAACTGTCTTTGAATTACTAGAGCTTCAAACAGTACCTGGCACATAGGAAGCCCTTAAGAAATGCTTGTTGGTTGCCTATCTGATTTTTAAACTAACCTTAACTCTGAAATTTTCCATTGATTTATTCTAAATCTTAAACAAGTAGTAATAGAAAGTCTAATATTAAAAGAATATGACTCATTAAAATAGTTCAGGTAGAGAAAAATTGATGCAAAGAGTTTTAAACTACCATCATATACTACAAAATCTTTTGAAAAATAATTGAAATTATGATTAGATAATTGAGTTAAAGTGGTAGGCACTTTGCTGTATAACAGAAGATGTTAGATCAAATTTTGGTGGACATTTACTGAAATAAAAGGATCTCAGAATTGAAAGAGAACTCAAGGGCATTTCTTACCTAAATCATGAATGTCCTTTATAACTTTCTCCAAATATAGCCAGGTAGCCTATGCTCTGGAGCTTTTCAGTAACTGGGGATCCATCACTTTATAGTGCTTGCTTCTCCACTTTTAGATGGCTCTAATTGTCAGGAAGTTCTTATATCCATTAGCCATCATCTGCCTTCTTGTAACTTGCCTCCATTGGCTATGTAGGGTCAAGCAGATTAAGTCTCATACCTTCAAATATTTGATGATAATTTGTTTTATAACTATAGGCAAGTCATTTAACATCTATGAGCCTTAGTTTTCTCCTTTATAAAATAAGGGAGTTTGATAGATGGCCTCTAAAATCCGCCCCCCCCATTCAATATTTGGTATCCTTTTGGTATCCTATCATTCCTTCCCTCCTCGCCCCCACCCAACACACCAAGTATCATCTTTACCAAGCTAAAGATCCACAGTTCCTGCAACTGATTCTTATATGGCCTAATTTTGAATCCACTGTACCATGGCTTCCTTTCTTTATGGTATTTCCCAGTTATCAATACTCCTCTTAAAACATTCACCTAGAACTGGAAATAACAAGAATAATAATAAAAACAATGGCAAAATATTAGCATTTATGTAACTTTTTGAGTTTTATAATGGATTTAATAAATGTTGTCTCATTCTATCCTATCCACAACCATGGAAAGTAGGTGCTATTATTACCTTTATTTTACATATAAGGAAATTGAAGCAGATGGAGATTAAGTGACTTTTCTGGGATCACACAGCTAGTAAGTACCTAAAAGGTGGATTTAAACACGGGTCTTCTGGCTCCAGATTCAGCACTTTATCCAACAGGCCACCTAACTAAAGATGTGTTCTGGCAACATTGAAAAATAGTGACGTTCTTTTTCTATTAAAACAACTTAGAATTGGTTCATGTTTCCTAGACGATTCTTCTCACTGCTGATTTATACTGAACTTGTGATCAACAATCTTTTTTTCACAAAACTTCTTTCCAACAATACTACCTACACCTCACATTTGTCCACTTGATTTTTTTAAACTCAAAGGTTAGATTTACACAATACCACATCCTTTCATTATTCCCTATTAAGTTTTCTCTTACAATGTAAATATCTATCAATTGAGGAATGGCTTAAAAAATTATGATATATGAATGCAATGGAATATTTTTGTCCAATAAAACAAATCATAAGACTTATATGAACTGATGTAGACTTGAGTGAATGGAGCCAAGAAAACCATATGCACAATGACTACAACAACATAAATGGGGATAAAACCATAGAAGCTAAAGTAAATGTTTAAGAATTATAAAAAATAAGTAGAGACCTAAAGAAAAGATGAATGTATAAATAATAAAGCATTTGCTAAGCACTGAGTATGTGTAAAGCACTATACTATTTCTGGGGATAAATATATAAAAATAAAAAATAATAAACATAAAAAAATACTTTCAAGAAACTCATGTTCTAATGGGGGAGATAACACATATGGAACTTTTCATCTTCAAGTCAGATAAAAAGGTCCCTGGATCCTTAAGGTGAAGTAGAAAAGCAGGATAATGGCTTTTCTTTAATGCCATTTCAACTGATAAAAATTATTTCTTTCTGATGTTGAACCACTTGACAATGTCAAGAATTTTGGTAGCAAAAAATTGCTTTTCTAAGTCTTCAGTAACTGTGGCTGTAACACCTCTAGCAACACTTGCCAAGCTGCCATCTCCATAGGGTTGCTTCCCAGATGATGCCTATGAGCAATGAACTGGAAGCTTTGCTAAGGTTCTTGGGTTCCTGGTCCTAGTCTGTCTCCACAGGGGTCTGAATGCAGATAGCGATCAAAGTGGTGTTAGTGGTTTTACTTGACTAACACTTATTAACATTCTGTCTTTCCCTTGGGATGCCTTGCTGCTTGCAATAGGCTGGCTTTTCTGCATCACAGATGGCAATTTATATAAATGACTGGCCCATTCTTCACAAGAATTACTTCCCTGGAATATAGCACTGAAGAATGGGCTGGCAGCAGGCCCAGTCCTTTAGGAGTTTTTCCTATGCCCAGTCATCTTGGGCTTATCTGCTTGTTGGTAGCAGTGGATCAGTGGTGGTTATGGGGAAGGTAGCCCCCTTCTCTACAATGAAATCTTCCCTCCATGCCATGATATGATAATATGATATGATATGATATGATGATATGACATATAATGACAATAAATCTCTTCCCCCATGACATTGCAGAGATGGGAGTTCCAGAGGTGTTTTACATCGCATAGATTTTAAGATATATATGTATATGTGTGTGTATGTGTATGTGTATACATATATATGTTCTGATTTATTTTTTGTAAGATACTATTTGTTATATGGGATGATTTTGGGGAATTGGAGGGATACTGTGTAAATTTTGGAAATATATTTAAGAAGAATAAAAAGATCGATATTTTTTAAATCCTCCTCCCACTTCCACCTACCATGAATGCACATGCATGTGGTGTGTGTGTGTATGTGTGTGTGTGTGTGTATGTGTGTGTGTGTGGAGAGAGAGAGAGAGAGAGATTGGAGTAGTTTGCTCATTATGTAAACAGATTTGGGATGAATTACTTTTAACTGTATTGACCTGTTTCTGAATTGTACTCAATTTGAGTTACAAATTCCCTGTTACCTGAATTTCCTATGATCGTCATTCTGAAATGCTCACCTACCTCATCCACATTGACAAATAAGGTTTGCTTTGTCTTTGCAAAAGTTTGGTCGTTTCTGTAATCTGTTTTGGCCTCTCAGGATGGCTTACAACATTCCTCTAGTCAATTATTTATTTTCTTTAACTTGTAATTTCCATGAAAATTTCTCCTAAATGTGTCACTAAGCCACAAAGAATAATCAGCTATCAATTATCAACCAAAAAAAAAAAAAAAGAGGAAGTGTAAAAATTAGAATTAGAAAGAACTTTAGTATTCTTCTAGCTGAACCCTCACTTACTTTACAGATGAGGAAGTTGAAGTCAAAAGAAGTGAAGAACATGCCTGATGTCACACATATAGTAACCATCAGTGCCAGGATTTGACTGTAGGATTTCCTGGCTCTAAAATCCAGCACTGTTTTTACTATACTGTAATATCAGATAGTTCTTTTATATTTGTTTGGTACTTTTTAAAAAGTAATTTTGTTTTCAATTCACAGAACAAGCATTTCCATAACATGCTACAACAAAAAAAGATAATTGCAAATATACCATGTTCAACTTTCTATTCCTTCCAAATATACAGTAAAATTTTCATATAAATATTGCCTCTTATTTTCTTCCCTCTACAAGCCCCACTTTAGAGATGGCTACCATTAGTCACAAATAGGTAGGTAGGTAGATAGATAGATATAGACATGGATGATATAGATATAAATATAGATACACACACATATATCTGCCATTATATAGATAAAATTATTCTATACATGCCTCTGTCAGTTATTTCTCTGCACATAGATAGTGGTACCTTTCTTTATATGACCTTTATTTTAAATTTGTGTATTTATAATAGTCAAAATGACTTAATCATTCAAAGTTGTTCTTAAAACGATATTGTTGCTGTGTATATAGTGTTTTCTTGGTTCTACTCATGTTGCTTTTAATCACTTCATGCCAGTCTCTCCATGCCTTTCTAGGATCATTGAACTCATCATTCCTTATAGCACAGTAGTATTCCATCATAATGATACAGCACAACTTGTTTAGCCATTCTCCTACTGATGGCAATCCCTGCAATTTCCATTTTTGCCGCCGTAGAGAACTCCTATAACCATCCCATTTACATTCAAAGTTATAATTACTATTTGTTAATTTCTCTCCATCCTATTTTTCCTCACTATTTTCTTTCTTAGCCTCTAGTTTTACCCTGTCTTTCTTATCTTGTATTCTTTGCCCACCCTCCACTCCTGCTTCACCCAACCCTCCAAGCATCTCCTCTCATTCCCTCCCCACAACCCCAAATCCCAAACCACACACAATTCTAAAAGTCACTCCCCAACCTTATTACCAAGTTTTCTCATCTCTCTAGAAGTTCAGAAGATTTCCAAACCTCTCTAGATCTATACTTTGTTCCCTTTTCAACCCAGATGAGTATAAGTTTCCCAGCCCTCCTCCATTCCCACCTGTTTTCTTTGCATTAATTTTTTCTCTCATGCTCCATTTTTATAATTGCTCCTTTTTACCTTTTCCTACCCAGTCTTGTTTTTTAGAATAATCCCACCATATACAACCCAGCCCTAACTTTTCTCTTTAACTACCTTAGTAATGATGATAGTTTTAAGAATTCTAGTGACATTTTCATATTTATAATAAGTAAACAATTTGACCTTAATGAGTGCCATATCATTAGTCTTTAATGGTTTCCTCATTGCTCCTGAATCTTTTAGACTGAATTTTCCATTGAGTCCTGTACTTTATGTTACAAATACCTGAAAACATTTCAATTTGTCAGATGTCCTTTTCATTTTTATTCAGGACTATACTCAACTTTGTCAGGCAAATTATTCTTGGACACAATCCCAGCTCTTTTGCTCTTTGAAATATAATGGTCTAAGACCTATGGTCTTTTAGAGTAGAAACTGATAGGTCTTGTGAAATCCTAACTGTATTTCTGCAGTATTTTTTTTTCTTGTTGTTTGCAATATTTTCTCCTTAACCTGGAAAATTTGAAACTTAACCTTATAAGTTTTATTCCTGGGATCTCTTTCAGGTGATGACCAGTGGTTTTTTTTTTTCTATTTCTAGTTTACTTCTCTTATTCAGAGCAATTTTCCTTAATAATTTCTTGTGATGTATTCAGATTCTTTTTTTGATCATAACTTTTAGGCAATCTGACAATTCTTAAATTGTCTCTCCTCAATCTATTCTCCAGAGCAGCTGTTTTTTATTTTTAATGAGATGTTTCAGTTTCTCTTCTATTTATAGTTTTGAAATCAGAGATTCCCTGAAATATATCATTTTTTGGACAGAAAATTGATTTTTAATGACAAATTACAACTTGGACACAGGGCAGGTAATGGAACAAAAGCTGGATTGTCAATGGGCTTGCATTGTGTTTATGGTCTGGTCAGGGACTGGGACTCCTGCCCCAACACCAAGTCTTTCCAAGAAGCTCTAAGTCTTAGGTATTGGCTGTCTTGGAGGGCAGCAGAGTCTTTTTGTTGCAGGAGAAGCAGTAGGGTGACTCCTTTGAACATATAATTGCTGTGCCTTGCTGGTCAGGTCCTTGGCCTTCTCCGTAGCTCCCAGAGCAGTTTCCTTCACCTTTACAGTTGCTTCCCTAGCTGTTTCAACTAGAGTCTTAGAAGAAGCTTCACCTTACAGTTTGGCCAAGACGTACTCAAAGCCTTTGATGGTCTTGCTCACGTTGCTTTTGAATCTAGCCAGGCCAAATTCCTGTACAACTCTGGAGAACCCAGACAAATTATAGGAGACCCAGGCCTCCCTTAGGATTTCAGTCCAGTCACTGTTTTCAGGGTTCATACAGTAAACACATATTTTCTGCACCATCATCAGCTGGGCATGGTTGATGTTCCAGGAGAAAGTGGTCATGGTCTGGTTCTGTGGGTCCGTGATTGAGTTCTCAAGGATGTATTCCAAGTGGGCTACATTAGCAGAAAAGAAGTGCTATGCCCAGCAGGGCATCCTGTTGGTTTTCCTTAGAAGCTGCCTGGACAGCAGCTTCTGATCAGGAGTCACCTCCTGGTGTCACAACGTCCTTCAGTACATGCTTTCTGTAGGGGTGTGGCGAAGCTTCCAAGAGGCAGCAAATACTTGATCCCAGGAGCTCTGGAGCACACTCTGCTCCAGGAAATACTTTACCATCCTCCTGGTGGGGGTTGGGATCAGGACAGTGTTAGGGGACACACAGGATCAGAAGGTAGGGGGAGAGATGGGTCACTGGTCTCACTCTCTGTCACCATCCCAAAGCCATCATTTCCTCTCCACCATGAGGGCGTGTTAGCTAAAATATATCTTAAAATACATTTTATCATATGCATAATTAATTTATAACTTCTAATTACATAGTACCTGAAAATTTATGAAGTGCTTTTCCTGTGTCCTAAAAGAGTATTGGGAACAAGAAAGTACAAGTGTTAGTTTTTTTCTTTCATTTTTAATGTATTTTACAAATGAGAAAACAGGCTTGATGAAATTGTGTACTAATGACTAGTCAGTATCGAAACAAGACAGAAAGTGAGGGTAGCTAGTCAGTGCATAATAGAGCACTGGACCTAAAATCGCAAAGATCTGTCTTCGAATTAATCCTCCCATACTTATTAACTCTATGATTCTCAGCAAGTCACAACTTGTATCTGCCTCAGTTTCCTCAACTGTAAAATGAGATAATAAAAGCATCTACCTTACAGAGTTCTTGTGAGGATAAAGTGAGACAATATTGGTAAAATGCTTTGCAAATTTTAAAACACTTTACAAAGGCTAGTTATTATTGCAATTAGAGTCAGGAATTGAATCTGTCATTATTCCAATATTAATTCTCTTTCTGCTACAATCATCCAAGTCTTATAATGTTACATTAACCTGCATATAATAATCTTGGGTTTTTTTTTAATAATTCTTGTTTTTGTCATGTGGAAATCTCTGAAATATCGTTTAACCTCATCTAAACTGAGTTTATTTTTTTATTGACACTACCCTGGTATTACCATGGAAAAATAATGAAATTGTATCCATAAAACTTGGACTTCAATGAATCTGTGGTCTCAGAAATGTCAGAATTCCTTCTAGAAGGAAACTATTCCTTCTAGTATAGATTTCATCCCATTCAAGCCTTTCTTCCCAAAATGACTCTGGTCTATATCCTCCCATAAATTCTGCACATTTGGATCCTCTGGCCTACTAGAGGTCTTTCTCAGTATTCCTTGAGTCCCAATGAAGTACATATACTTTCACTGTAGTAACCCTCATTGCCACTTCATAATACATCCACCTCCCTTTTTAGTCTCCAAATCCTCTGGTGATATCTTTTACAGGAAATCATCTTTAATTTTCTTCAATGGTAACATGCTGCATCCTGCTCAATATCCCAACATGTACCTTTGCCATGTCAAGGTGACCCACAATATTAAGTCTTTTTACAATAACATTTAACAAATACTAAATCTTCATCTGTAATACATAACAAGAAAAATCTAACTTTCCTATGGGATGTGCCTTCACACCGACTTAATTAACAGCAGATAATAAGGTTATATGTGTATACATTTACCTTCCTATCCCATGAGTTCTTACTGCATATAGGCATCTCAGTGGTCATATATAGCCTTAGAGAGTGGCTTTAACTTATAGTCTTAGACACTTGTATGATTATAGGAGACAAAATAATTTTTATGAAAGACTTTATAAGGAAGGACAAGAGGGGAAAAGAGTCTCTTTCTGCTATAGTAGTGACCACCTACATGAACCTGGCCAGTGATAATATTTATAATACCTGCTTAGTCAGGTAGTGACCAGCAGAATCCCCTTGTTTATAGTAACTGCCTACTAAGCCTATGTGATATTCAAAGTTGCATGTCTAATTTAAGGGATTGTCCTAGTTGGCTCATTGAAGACTGTATCCAGATTGAGCTACTGGTACCAAAAGTTTTCAATATACATGGCTGTGTTTCAAATGAGCTTTTGCCAAACCTTCTCTTTGTTTTTAGAAGCATAAGCTTCTATTACATGTCTTTTTTTTCTAACAACTTCAGTAAAAGTTATTTTTGGTGCTATGGTTTGGTTCTCATTTTAGTGGCCTCATGATTTGAATGCAGGTCCTCCATTGTTATCATCATCTTCATCATCATCATCACCATCAACATCATCATCATCATCATCACCACCACCACCATCATCATCATCATCATAACCATCATTATTTTTATAATGTTTTAAGGTTTATAAAACTATCACACTATAAGATTCCAGCCATTATTTGTCAAGAGGCTGGATATAAAACCAAGTCTAAATGATTCCAAGGCTAGTCCTGTACTTACTACATATTTAGGTGTATCATAAATTGAGTGTTGGACTTAGAATCAGGAAAACTTTCATATGAATCCTACATCAGTCACTCACTAGCTGTATTACTCTAGATCAATCATTTACCCTCTCTCAGTTTAGTTTCTTTATCTGAAAAATAGGGATCACAATAGCACCTATCTCAGAGGATTGTTCTGAGGATTAAATGAGATAGGATGTATAAAGTGCTTTGTGAACTTTGATGCTCTATAACAATCCTAGCTCTTGTAACATTTTTTTTTATTATGCCATGCTGACCATGAGCAAGTCACTTAATTTCTCATTGTCCCAGGCCATGTGATTAAACTGAAGTTATGATACAGGTCTGCATCAACAAAGGGAGCTCCTTACAACATTGAAATCACAGCTCTGAGACTAAACAAATAATACACAAACATACATGCAAAGCCAAAACAAAACCTACAAATGTTCATGGGAAAGGCACTATGCAAGTCTACTGCACAAATATTTAGCAAGTCGATTTTAATCACACTTTAATTTGTATTTCTGTATTTCACTGACTTACCTTTCTTTTGAGTCATTTTAGGAAAGAGAGTTCACTGGATTTGAATAGATCTTGGATGGAATTCAAAGAAAGCTTTGCCACTTACTAGGCTGTAACGCTTAATATGTCATGATGTCATGGCCAAATGAGAGTAAATCTGGAATATAATTCAAGTTTCTCAGCTCCAAATCCATTGCTCTCTCCACTACACTATAATTGTTCTTCTGCACCTGATCACCTTCCCATTCTCTTTATTCTAACTGCCTAAAACCTGGGTTCCTATTTGAAAAGGGAAAAAAGCAACCCTAGAGTACCTCAAATCCTCAGGCAACAGACAGTTAACAATGTGAGTTTGGTCTAATTTGGCTCAATCCCTGGAATTTGCTGAACTAAAATATAAAGCAAATTGCTAAAACCGTACTGAATCACAAGGAGGATTACTTTGCATCAAATCATAGGATAGCAGTTTGGAATAAGTAGGGCTAAAGGAAACATGGGAATTAAGACAGCCAGCAACATGAGTGAAAGATTTCATTCTCCCTAGATTCTGAAGACGTAAGGGAAGCTTTTTTGAAGCTCCAGAAAGGGAGCTGCTCTATTTGTTCCTTGAAATTCCTGTTGCTGTGAATATATTTCAGTTGAACATCATCTAAATTCAGTCAAGGATGATATTTTGCTTTCATCTCTCACCAAGAAAGGTGAGCTTGTTTCAAACTTGATTTGGATTATGTTGACATGAAAGGTTCTTGAAAGTGAAGTCCTTGGACTGCAAAACACCGAATCTTCTTGCCTACCAATGGATTGGGGACCCTTCCTCCTGGTTATAATAACTTATGGAGACTCTCCTGGATTCTCTCTCCCAATCTACTAGGCAAGACATAGCAGTATTTGGAATGAGATTTAGAATGTATTCACTCTATTCCAGGCCAAATGTAAAGGGTTACTTAATCTAAAAGAATCGTGTTAAAAACTAGAAAAAATCTACTTCATTTGGAATTTGGTCAGGGGAAAGAAATACTTTGGGTCGCATTTAATTCAATTTTAACTATTTATTTGCAAGGAAACTTATTTAGCTTTATACTTCTTTCAACGTCATTGGATTCAATTCCTGCACTGACCCAATAGGTTCTATGGTCACTTATATTAACAACAAAAATAGTAAAATGTCTGATATTTACGTATCACTTTATGAAGTTTACAAAGTATGTTACACACAACAACCCAGTACAGAAGATAGTAAAACTATAAGCATTTTTATGCCCATCTAGCAGACAAAGAAACTGAGGCATACGCATTACGAATCTTTTCCAGTAATTAACATTTTATGACACTGCTTCTCAAGGAGTCAAGTGGACTACACTGCATTTTTAAAGCTGAGTAAAACTATTTATGATCCCAAGAAGTTTCATTAAAAAAGGTCTCGTGGCTGTTAAACTGCAAATGCTCTATCAGAAAAATTGAAATTGCACCTTCCTGTTACAGACACTGTCATGTTTCTCCATCAATATGTTACAAACCAAGGCTCACTCACCTCAGGACCTTTTGTGGTAATAGTGAATAGGACATTCAGCCAGCTGAGCCCTACTAAATCAATGAATAAGCAGATCATTTTAAGAAACAGAGATAGAGACACAGAGACAAGGAGAAAGATAGATATAAATAGATAGATAAAAGTAGAGAAATTTATATGTATGTGTGTATGTGTATATATTATATATGTACATATATATACATATATGTATATATTTCAGAAAGAGACAGAGAGACAGAGAGTTCTTCCCTCCCTTCCCCCCCCCCAAGATTTATAACTTCCTGGGTTTAAGAGAACTCCAAACATGGAAACTCCTTCTATCAATGCAGATTAGTTCTTTCCCTAAATTTAGTCTTACAGAGTTCCATGGGATTATGAGAGGTTGTGACATGTCTATGGACATAGTTATTACATACATATATACATACACACATACATGTAAATGTATACATATGTGTATATACACAGAAAAATGTATGTGTGTGTGTGTATCAGAGGTAGAGCTGTAACCAAGTCTTACTAAGGCTGAGACCAGTTATCCAATATCTTACTACCTCTTAATTACATCATACAATTGCTAATATCCCTGTTTTATAATTAAAGAAACTAAAGTTCTGAAAGAGAGGGTAAGTGATATTATTAGAGTCATGCACCAAAAAAAAGTAATTTTGTCTGCATGCCAACACAGGCTTATTAACTTCAAATCCAATACTATTTATTATGTTACAATAGATGATGTCTAAATTATCTTCCAACTCTGCAACTCTACAATTTTATTCTATTTCTTTTGTTTGTTTCTTTACCTACACCATATACAAGCATTGTATACAAAGAAAATCAAAGGGAATATAACATAGTGAAAAATATTTGAAATCATAAAATAAACACCAGATTCAATGTATATCTTGTTTTATAGCACAGGGAGTTTTGGATTTGGGGGGAAAGCTGGGAACAGATGCCACCTCAAACACTTTAATAAGTGGTGGATGATTAGAGAGGAAAAATCACTTTCTAACCATTGATAACTTTATCCATAAAATGGGTACTTAGAAGAGCATCTGTTTCACAGTGTTAATAATAAGGCTTAAATGGGAAAATTTATATGAAGTGCTTTGAAAACCCTAAGAACTATATAAATATTAATGATGAGACTTCGCATGTCATTATCTCTGATCTTCAATCATTACATGTGGAAAATATCAGGTCTATTTTAGATAACTAAAACACTGTACAAACATTTGCTCACATTACTATTGTTATTAATACTGCTACTACTATTGAGACCCTAAAAATGGTTGGGGAGAATTATAATAATACAAGTAGTTGGAACTGAAGAAAGAATTAAGGGGTAGTAAAATACAGGATTTCTAACTGGAGTCACATAGGACAAAGCTGCAAAATTCTCTTGTGAAATTATAGCCTAGGATGAATGTTGAAAAAAACATAACTTTTGGAATTTAGCACTACATCTATGTCTGGCAGGTTAATTTTTACTACTTTATCAATATCACCTCTTAATTTATTTCTAGTAGGAAAAAGATCTAGGCATATGCACACTTTAGTCCCATGCACCACCACCAGCACTACATATGTATGCCTGCCCTGGACCACCTTTGTCTCCCTCACCTGGAATATTTTGTGCAGAACCTATTCTATCACTAGCTGTAAGTTTCTCCTCAGGGAATACAATTATGCTAGTTTGACTGTGAGATGCTTTTATTACAGTGTGCAGCAGAAAAAAAAATGATTTGACTGATTCACTATTTCCTCAGTGTGTCCAAATTGTCAGTAAGTCCAATGTAAATTAGACAAAGTAATTTATTAATACCTTAAGAGCAAGATTTATGACTTGAAACTTTGCCATCTAATATTTCTCTTCCTTAGACTCTATAGTTAAAATCTACATCTGTGTGAGACCCAAACAACTTCAAAAGAGGGGTGTGTGTGTGTGTGTGTGTGTGTGTGTGTGTGTGTGTGTGTGTATGTGTCATTTCAAACATTTCTGTATTCTATGCTATGGCTAGTACAATTTCTGAGCTCATAAAATACCTCTAAAGAGATCAAGTTTTCTATATTATCTATGATCTACATAAATGGAAAATGTGCCACTTTATTTTATTATTATCTGCTGTAAATATCATATCCAGCAGATAATCTACCAAATAAGTAATGAATGATTATACACATAAAAACAGTATGTTTTCTGTGAAAAAGATTGATAATGAGAGACAGATGAAAACTTCTCCTGTTAGCTCATTCTCATAATCCTATGCAATAATTTGAATTGTAGAACTAAAAAAAAAAAACCTTGATATTCTCTAGAAGATTCATGATGAATATTAATCCCATGTAGATTTTTAAATCTCAAACAAATGCTCAAAATTTCTTCTTTCTCAATCTCTAGGGAAAGCTAGGTATCTCAGTGGTTAAAATGCTGAGCCTGGAGTCAGGAAGATGAATTCAATTGTGACCTCAAATATCTGCTATGTGACCCTTGACAAGTCACTCATCCTATCCATCACTTTTTCTAAACAGTAAAATGTGGGTATTAATAGCACCTACTTAACAAGGTTGTTACGAGGATCAAATGAGGATTTGTAAAGTGCTTAACACAGTGTCTGGCATATAGTAGGTACTAAATAAATGCTTATTTTCTTATTTCTTACAAATAAATGTTAAAACTATGTTCATAGAAACATAAATTTAGAACTTGAAAGAACCCTCAGAGGGGGTAGAACCAAGATGGCAGAGAAAAAGCAGGAACTTGCTTAAACTCCCACACCAACTACATCCAATACCTATAAAATATGACTAAACAAATTTTAGAGCTACAGAACTCACAGAGTAACAGAGAGAAACAAATCTCCTTCTGAAGGCAAACTGGCAGGCTGAGAGGAAGGGTCTTTTCCACTGCACTGGGAGCTGAGTACAGTCCCACATGAGCCACACAGGCCCAGACCCCTGGGGGGGGGGGGGTGGCAGTGACCAGTGGCACAAGCCAGCCAAAGCAGACTACAGGAGAGTGAATCACCAGAACACGTGGCATTTTCCAGACTTCTGAACCCATAAACACCAAAGAGAAAGTAAAAGGTCAGTAGGGAACTCTGTTGGAATTGGGTGACAGAAGAGCACAGTCTGGCCCTTGCCCCTGGGGCAAGATGTGGCAGCAGTGTGGTGGCTGCTGCTGCTGCCATGTGGCAGCCTCCAGAGCTCCTGGCTTGCATTTTCTTAAGGGGACCAAGTGACCATTCAGAAGGTAATAGCTCTTGCTTTGACCTGCTTGGATCTGTGTCACAGTCTTCGGCAGTGGTCCTGAGGTGAGAAATGCCAGTGCAGAACTTGTGGTGGCTGTATACAGGGCACTCTCCTCAGACCTCTGACAACTGCAAAAAACCCAGCAATTTGGGACACAGCTCTTTCCACTCTGGAAGCAGACTTCTACCATGGCAAAAAGCTAAAAAAGTCAAGTAATTGGCTGAAGATGAGCAAGGAGAAGAAGTGCAATGAGACCATGGAATCCTTTTTGGAAGACAAAAAGGGTAAAAATATGGAATCAGAAGAAGACAATAAAGTCAAAATTCCTGCATCAAAAGCTTCCGAGAAAAATATGGATTGGTTACATGTTATGGAGGAGTTCAAGAAGGATTTTGAAAATCAAGTAAGAGAAATAAAGGAAAAATTGGGAAGAGAAAGGAGAATGATGCAAGAAAAATCATAAAAAGTGAGTCAACAGCCTGCTAAAGGAGACCCAAAAAATTGACCAACTCAAATGACAAAAGAGGCCCAAAAAGCAAATGAGGAGAAAAATGCCTTAAATTGGCCAGATGGAAAAGGAATTTCAAAAACTTACTGAAGAGAATAATTCCTTCCAAATTACACTGGAGCAAAAGGAAGCTAATGACTTAATGAGAAATCAAGATACTATAAAACAGATCCAAACACATGAAAAAAAAAATAGAAGGCAATGTGAAATACCTCATTGGAAAAATCACTGATCTGGAAAATATATCCAGGAAAGGTCATTTAAAAATTATTGGACCACCTGAAAGCCATGATCAAACAAATAATCCTTCAAGAAATTCTCAAGGAAAATTGCCCTGATATTCTAGAATTGGAGGGCAAAACAGAAATTGAAATAATTCACCAATTGTCTTTAGAAAAAAATCCCAATAAGAAAACTCCTAGGAATCTCATAGTAAAATTCCAGAGTTAACAGGTCAAGAAGAAAATATTATAAGCTGTCAGAAAGAAGCAATTTGAGTATTATGGAAACACAATTAGGATAACACAAGATCAAGCAGCTTCTCAATTAAGGGATCAAAAGGCTTAAGATATGATACTCTGGAGAACAGAGGAGCTAGGATTAAAATCAAGAATCATCTACCTAGCAAAACTGAGTATAATGCTTCAGGGGAAAATATAGTCATTCAGTGAAATAGAGGACTTTCAAGTATTCTTGATGAAAAAACCAGAGCTGAATAGAAAATTTGACTTTCAAAGAAAAGAAGCAAGAGAAGTATGAGAAGGTAAACAGGAAAAAGAAGAGAAATCATAAGTAACATTACATTTGAACTATTTTTATTCCTAGATGGAAAAATGATAATTGTAAGTCATGAGACTTTTCTCAGTATGAGGATACTTGAAGGGAATATATATATGTGTATGTATGTATGTATATGTGTGTGTGTTGTATATGTATACACATATATGTATGTATAGGGGGTGCTATGTGTGTATAAATACATATGTGAGTGTGTGCATATGTGTGTACATGTATACATAGAGGGAACAGGATCAGTTGAATAGGAAGGGATGATATCTAAAAAATAAAATCAAGAGGTGAGAGAGGAATATAATGGGAGGAGGAGAAACGGAGAGATAGAATAAGGTAAATTATCTCATAAAAGAGGCAAGAGAAAACTGTTACAATGGAGGGGAAGAGCAGGAAGGTGAAAAGGAATGGGCCAAACTTACTCTCATTAAATTTGGCTTAAGGAGGGAATAACATACACACTCAATCAGGTATCTTACCCTACAAGAAAGTGGGAGGGAAGGGATAACAGGGGGGATGATAGAAGGGATGGCAGATTGGGAGAGAGGGTAGTTAGAAGCAAACGCTTTTGAAAAAGGACAGGGTGAAAGTAGAAAATAGAATAAGTGGGGGGGCAGGATAGGATGAAGGGAAATATAGTTAGTTTTTCACAAAAGAACTACTATGGAGATAATTTGGGTAACTACACATGTGCAACCTTTATTGAATTGCTTGTCTTCCCAGTGGGGGTGGGTGAGGAAGGAAGAAGGGAAAGAATATGGAATCAAAGTTTTAAAAACAAATGTTTTAAAAATTGTTTTTTACATGTAAATGGGAAATAAGATGTACAGGCACCAGGGTATAGAAATCTATCTTGCCCTACTAGAAAGTGAGGGATGTATGGGGGAGGATATAAGAGACAGCAGATTTGGGGAAGGGGCATTCAGTGGGCTTGCTATCTTTAGATAGGATGTAGGGGAAAGATGTGGAGAAAATTTGTAACTCAAAATCTTGTGGAAACAAATGTTGAAAAATAGAAATAAATAAAAGATTTATTTTACAAAAAGAAACCTCAAAAATAGCATTGTCCTCAGAGATCACCACAGATTTCTCCCCCAAATCCAAACTCTTGCTATCTTGGGAGAATTTAAATAAGAAATAAATGTATGTCCTCTACAAAAAGGAATGATGTTATGGATTGAGGGAAATATGTATTATGTAAATTTGGAGTCTTTAAAAATTTGGATATGCTGAAGGAAACATGATTCAAAGACTACTATGATATTATTGAATACCTGTGAATCACAGAACATATTAATGTCCTAAATTTGAAATTGATGATCACACAAAAGGCAATAGAGAGCATCATGGTGTGTTTGAATAGTTAGAAAAAATAGAAAAAGTTTGAAGGAGAAAGTAAAAGTGTCATCAATGAAAGATATGAGCAAAAGAAAAAAGAAAAGTTGCTTGACTGTTCTTGTGATGAGATAGAAATAATCTACGTTCACCTCTCCCAAGATGTCAGAAATAAGCCAACTCCACAACTACCCCCAACACTCTGGGTAGACCTCCTGTGGCTAATTTGTGAGATGATATGCCCCACTCCCAAATCACACAATGGTGTTGTAGCAGGTCTATGAATGCTTTATTTTTCTTTTTTCATTACCTAGCCTCATTGTTACATAATATTTCCATGAGAAACATAATGACTTAGAAGATACTTATCCAGTCAGTCAACAAACATTTCTTAAGGGCATACTATATTCCAGGCACTGTGATAACCTCAGGGACTATTAGGAAAATGAAAAGGTTGTCTTCGTTCTCAAGGAGCTCATAGAAGAAAGAAAATGCAACCAACTATGTATGAACAAGCTAGATACAAGATAAATAGGAAATAATGTACAGAGAGAAGGTGCTAGAATTAAAGGGTTGGGGATATAATAATAAGCCTAGGTAATTAAAAAAAACTTTAAATTAAAATGGCCTTTTTCCCTTTCTAGCTCAGAAATATTGTTGTTCATGAGCACCACTGGCAAAAACTCCGATTTAATTCTCAAAAAACCACATCATAACTAAAAGGGTGATCAGGAAGTATATAGTTTATGCCGTTCATTTTACAGATAAAGAAACTGATATTGGAAGGCACAAAGTTATTAGTCCAAGTTTTCCTACCTATTTGCTGCTAGATTCAGGACTGAAATTCCAACCTCCAGATTCCCATTCCAAAGCTCTTTTCTTAGTATCTCGCATTGTCCCACTTTTCTGGAAATAGAAAAATTACAGGTAAAAAGCCACTTTGGATGTTGGCATGATTTTGTATCCTGAATTCCTTTTGAGAATCTTGAATTCTCCATCAGTATTGTTTGAATTGGTTTCTTCTTCAGTCTTTTCAATTTATTCTGCGTGATTTCCAAGGTGTCACATTTTTATTTAACCTTTAAAAGGCATTTCATTTACAAAATGTCAACATCACCAAGAATTATGAGAAGCCACTGAGGTCATTCAGCCTACACCCAGGACCTCTCTGGAGAGCAAGTTCTGGAAAAGATGGCCAACGGACCATTTTATTTAACATTCCACTTGATTGACTTTTGAGTTGAGCAAAGCCAGTTTATCTGAAGTTGCATAAGCAACTCACTGAGTGAGTGATTAGTTAGAGCAGTATACACCACTGTGACATTTAAACAGAGTTTGTTTGGTATTGTAGAAGACCAAACTTTAAATCCCAAACATGTTTAATTAAAATAAGGTAATTATTGCCAAGCTATATTTGAACAGACAATACAGTAGCAGCAATTATCTGCAATTATGCAGCTCCAGTCTCAGAATAATAGAGGCTTCAATGTCACTAAGCACAATGAGGATAATTACTCTTTCCATTATTCTGATAGGCACGTAATTAGCAATTGAAAAAAAAATCTTCATAGGGACATAATAGTCATGCTTTCAATAAAGACTTACAGTATAAGCAGCTGGATTAATTGTATTGTACTTAAAAACTGACCTTTTTTATTGGAGCCTTAAATCCTGGATGGGCACTTTTTTCTGCTAAAGCCCAATTTTGCCTTAGACAATAGAAAGAAAAGAAGCTTGTTGCTCCTCTGTCATACTTGGATCCTGATCATCACAAAACCACCCTTTAAAAGTTTCATTCTTGATGGGGGTTTTCCCTAGTTGAGAAAGGTATTATTTTTGTTCCAATGATACTGACTGTAAAAATGATGTGAATATCTACAAAGCAAATGGTTGTAATTAAACAGACATATTCCATGCATCATCATCATCACCATCATCATAGACTTGCCACTTAACAAAAGAATTATCCGTCATTATATTTTGTGTCTAAGGTTGTGAGTTCCGTGGGTCTTTAAGAGATGGTTTCAAGGGCTCTTGAATGAATTAATAAATGAATGCATGAATGAATGGCTCCGTTTCTAAAACTTGATTTGTATGTAAATTTTCAAGAACGTATCTGATACAAAGAATAATATGCATAAGTGTTTTGAGGCTCTGGGATGCTCTCTATTCCCTGTGCATATGATATTCTTTAAGTACATCTAAATTAAAATACATCTACCTTTTTCATTTATACAGCCAAAGGATACTACCATAGTTACTTAATTTAATTCAGCTTCAGTTTTCTTCTCTGTAAAATGAGGGGTTGCACTAGACAGTACCTAATGACCTTTGCAGCTCTAAATACATACTCCCATGATCCTATTCATTCCATTTACCTAGCACAGTTCTCTGAGTGAATTTAAACTATCTTTTAAAAATTAAAATTTTCTAATAATAGGAGTCTTTTCAGTTCTTTGAATATGATTTTGCTTGTTCCACAGGTTTTTGTCACACTGCTTTGGCTTTGTTTGTTTGTTTCAGAGGTATGCATTATAAATTTCTGATTTCATTAATAGAGGGGGCTCCCAATGTGAAAATGTGGACTATTATTGATGTGGACTAGCAGCTCCTAAGTAATACACTTCAGAGGGCTACTTGGGGCACTATAGGATAAAATACTTTTGAATATCTAGTCACATAGGAAGGACTGATTTTGTTTCAGAAGCAGAGTTTGAACCAAAGACACTCTCTCTCTCTCTCTCTCTCTCTCTCTCTCTCTCTCTCTCTCTCTCTCTCTCCCTGTGTGTGTGTGTATGTGTATGTGTGTGTGTCTGTCTGCTGTTATGCTCTCTGTCTTTCTGTCTCTCTGACTCTGTCTCTGTCTCTGTTTCTTTGTGTGTATCTCTCTTTGATTTTATTTCCTACCATTGTCTGGACACTTCTCTATACCTCTGTCACTTTCTTCATCTCAATATCATTCCAAAATCTAAATTTGAGATAGACTATTAGGTCAGAGAATTAAAGGGAGAGTCAGTAATAATTTCAAACCTCTTGATATTTGCAACCTTTTGTTGAAGTTGAACTTAATTTTAAAATGGTAGCTTTGAAAGCATCTTGAGCAGTTCTGAATATTGTACTGTTGATATGCATCTGATTAAGAACTCTTTGGGAGAGCGGTCTCAACATTAACATATTTATCTTCTATTGTTGATTTACCAAATATGTCATAATATATGTTTCAAATTCAGTGACTGCTGTTTCTATTTTCCTTTATTCCTTTTGACTTTCACCAAAAGATACTTATGGAAATGTACACAGTGGCAGGGAGAGACAGACCAAAGGTGATATTCTCAGAGCGGTTTCTCTGAACATTTGCATTGATCATTTGATACATACCAAGAAATCACATGAAATTTACTCTAGAGTTCTGAAAATTTAATGTTCAAAGAGCACACATTGAGTACTGCTGCAATCTGGTCAAGAACAGTAAGGAAATTATATTTACAACATTGAAATTCTAGATGCTCAAAGGACACTCTGTTTACAGTTGATGATGTGTTCCTGAGTGACAAAGTAGCATGAAGGTAATAATCACTCTAGTATTTTCCAAATTTTATAACACTTTTTAGATAGCATATCATTTTTATATCTTTTTTTCTGGATATTTGAGACATTTTTCTCTTTCAATTTAATAAAATCAAATTGGGAAAATGTTATCTGAGAAATAAAGGTGAGCAGTGTCTACAGAGAGGGGAAAAAATGGTTTGTCCAGCTTCATCCAAAAGTTAAATGGAAAAGTTAAAAGTTTTACTTAGCTTTTATAATTCTAGTTTTAGTGTTATTCCTATTGAATCCTTTTGGTGACCAGTGTTTTTCTGGTGTTCACTATATGACTAAGCTATATGACTTTGGGAAAGTCCTTTCATATCACTTAGCCTAAAACAGATTAGAGAACTGAATTTTCTAGATACGAGTCTACAGTTTATTAGTTGTGTGAGTTTAGACCTTTCATTTCTCTGAGTTTAAAATCTTCTGTGCTACAAGACTGAGATGGTTGAGTTAAGTGATCTCTAAGATTCTTTCCAGGTTTAACATTTCTATGTTCTACTGACCCTTCTGATTCAAAATTCTATTATCTCATACCAGTATGGCACCTATTCAAAGAAGCATTGCATTATAATCAATCACAAAACATTTATTATATACCTACTCTATGTGAGGATCTAAGTCTACAAAACAAAAATGTTCAAAAATGAAGGCTTTGGCTTAAGGAACTAAGACACCAGGAAGGGACAATATTCTACAGACTTAAGGTTTGAGTCATAAGAAAAAAAATGAGGTTTTAGAAATTGTTGAAAAGGGTTCAATGAGAATTCATTTGTAACCCAAGAAAAATAAATGTGTTGAATATTTGCCAAGTGAAAAGAAAAAAAAAACTACTTCCACCTATTACAGGTCATGGATTAGGGCAGTTTCATATGCATTAAGGTACCAAAATTTATTTTTATAGAACATTTGGAAGTGTTTGTGTCATCCCAATGACTTGCACTTCTCAATCAAAATTATTTTACAGTAGAGATGAGAGGAGGTATTGGTGAGATTTTACAAAATCAGCATTCCAAGAATTAATGTTCTCTCATTCTTGGTTTACTCATCCTTTTTTGGTGAGGTGGAGAGATGAGAGGAAAAGTATCTGGACCTGTGCTTTCTTCTGTTCAGTTAATATCCAACGTAGAAACCTCTTCAACCAATACAAATCAGCAAATCTAGGTAAGTTAGAATCTTAGAGAGTAGCCTGGAGGCACTGAGAGGTAGAACATATATGATCATGTATGACTCCTAGGCAGTACTTAAACCCACATCTTTATGAATCCCAGATCAGTCATCTATCTGCTATCTCTCATTAATCAACTGGCATTGATGATGTCTGTTCACTTTCTCTCAGAGAATTTAAGAGGATAACACAAAAGATATTCAGGAAAATGCTTTGTAGAGGAGAAAGAAGTATATAACAGAAAAATATCATTCTTAATGAGAAAAGGTTTTTATTTTTTTTTTCTTTAATGAGTTAAACTTAGACACATGTTGTCAAGCCTTTTCGGATAAGACAAGAAAATAATCATTCTAAAAAGCTTCATAAAATGCAGTGAATAAGAACCGAATGAAGACCCTAGAACGGTCATAATTGTCAGGATGTGTGGGAGGTCAGTCTCCTGGAGAAATAGCTCCTTCAGTTCCATATTTTTTTTTCCCTCCTTGTTCTCCCCCTCAACAATTCAAGATCATATTTTCGTAATCAGATCCATTGAAATGACCAGTGTCGGCTTTTAGAGCTGAAAGGGATGTTAGAGATGGCCTAGTCTAGGCACAATTTAGAAAGTATATTATCTTAACTAATTTATAAAATATTTTAGGGGCATGCACAGTATATTAATAGCATATTATATTTTTTAACGTGAGAGTATATAAGATTTATTATTAGACCTCTATTTTCATCAAATGACTGCTTATTTGTTTGAATAGTTGTGTCCAATCAGTTTAAAATATTATTTTGATAGTTTCTTTTGCAGACTTTAAATGAATCTCTGAAATCCCTGAGTTATGCCAAGCATGACAATTACATCACCCTTGTCATATGCATTATTCCTATTTTACTATTATGCGCATTTTTAGTTTTCATATGCTAACAGGATTCCAGAGGCAAATACCATGCCACATAAATTGACCTTTTACGATGAAATCTTTCTCCAAATTGAGGTTGAGATTCATATGGCATGTTTATCAGGAACTAAGTTGTTTGGCTCCCAGCATTTTCCCAACAGACTGATAAGCAGTGGCAAAAGCCTGGTGATCTTCCATAAAGTATGAGCTAATAGGCTAATGATCAGTGGGGGTGATAGAGAAAAATTCAGGTCAAGCATTATGTCAGAGCAACTCTTAGCTAGAAAGATAAAGTATTCTAAGTGTTAGAATTTGTTTGGTGGATTTTTTTTTCTCCTAGTGCCTCTCCTGCCCACCTGAAATTACTTTTTATATATTTTATACAAACTCATATGTACATATGTTGTCTCTTTTGATAAGTGTCAGCCCCTTGATGACTATTTTATCTTTTTTCTTGGCCTAGTTCAGTACTAGGCACATGGTAGGTGCTTAATAAATGCTTACCATATTAGCTGGTGACTTTATACAGCCCTCCCTCACTTAAAATCAATTCACTTGAATGTCATGGCATCACCTCCCTGATGTCATGGTCCTCTTTGAGAATGAAGGATAATCATACTCTGTGAGTAGAAAAGGAGCTGTCCATTGGAAAACAAACTAGAACTGGCCAGTTGGGCAACATGGCTTTCCTTCCTTCCTTTCTTTTATTTTTTTTTATTAGTATTTCACTAGGTAAAATGGCTATTCTCTGCTTCAATTCTTATTAAGCCTTAATCATTGAATAAGGGCTGCCTCAGAGAAACTGAGACCTGTTAAAGACCTAAGCTTGAAAAGGCCAAGGTCCTCCACTACATCCTGGATCACATCTAGTTTGCTGATCTCTATCTGTCCACTGGACCCAGAAGGCTCCAGAGAAGAAAATGAGGCTGGTGACTTTGCACAATACTCCAATTAATTTGCATGGCATGGCATCACCTCTCCAGTGTTATGGTCCTCTTTGAGAACAAAGGACAAACAACACCACCGTTTGATTAACTGTATGTCTTTTATAAAGCACCTTAAAGTTACTCTTTGCCTACCAAAATAGATATAATAAAACTACCTATGAAAAGGATTTCATAAAGAGAATCCTATTTCCCCATTGACATTCAATGTAAAATGAGAATATGTTCCCATGAGAAAAATCCCAAATAGATGGAGTTGAAAACTTGTGTTGAGAAAGTAGTCATAATAAGAACCATATTCATGATATATTATTCTTAATATTTGCATTGATCATGTTGCTTTATGTCTATGTATGTATATCTGTGGTTTTATCAGTATAGGGGGCTAACACTGAGGAAACTCTCTTCACTAAGTCAAATCAATGACATGTTCTACAACTTAAATTCTTACAAAGTTTTCTGGGGTTTTGGTTTGGTTGTCCTTGATTTTTGAAGAGGACCAAAATGACATCATTTTTCTAGAGTCAAGTTTCAATATGTCTGACTGGGGTTCATCACACCAATACTACCTCAGAATGCTCTATCACAAGTCAGGTACAAATAGTCCATGTGAACATTTGTAGAGGGTTCTCTAAATTTGCACATCTTGCATTTCTTTTGAGCTATTTCAATTCTACTCTGCTCATTGAGCACAGAACCGTCTTTCATGTGGATATGCCATGCTAAGAAGTTCTGTGCCAGTGTCTCCCATGTCACACAATCAATCCCCAAGTTCTTACCAGAGACCTTGAGAGTGTCATTTTGTTGCTTCTTCTGACCACCATGTAAATGTTTACTCTGTGTGACTTCTCCATACAATAGACTTTTTGGAAAGCTTACACTTTGCATTCAAATGACCTGGCCAGCCCATTGAAGTTGGCTCTCTGAAGGAATTTGAATGCTTGGCAGTTTGAGTAAGGACTTTAGTGTCTGGTACCTTATCCTGCCAGGTGATCTTCAAAATCTTCCTAAGACAAGTCGCATGGAAGCAATTCAGTTTCCTGGCATATGACTGGTATACTGTCCAGGTTTCACTGGCAAACAATAATGAGATCAGCACATCGGCTCTATGGACCTTCAGTTTGGTAGTCAGTCATTATAATACCTCTTCTCTCCCATTCTTCAGAGCCTTGTAAACACTGAGCTAGCTCTGATCATGTGTCTGTCAGCTTTATTATCAATGTGTACGTCCCTGGAAAGTACACTACCAAGGTAAATGAACATATTCACAAGATTCAAAACTTCTCCATTTGCTGTAACCAATGGTTCTACATATGGATGGTATGGTGGTGACTGATGGAGCACCTGTCTTTTCTTGGTGCTAATTGTGAGGCCAAAATTAGCACAAACAATAGAGAATTGATCCATACTTTGTTGCTTCTCAGCTTTAGAGGCTGCACTGAGTGCACAATCATCTGCAAATAGAAAATCATGCACCAACACTCCTTCTACTTTGGTCTTGGCTTATATAAAGCCTTTCAAGTTAAAGAATTTACCATGAGTGTGGTAGCTGACCTTGATGCCATATTCATCCCCACTGAAAGCATTTGAGCACATGGATGAAAACCTTGTGCTAAAAAGCTTGGGAACAAGCATACATCCTGGTTTCACTCCATTGGTTATTGGGAAAGCATGAGATCATTGTCTATCATCTGGAACCCAGACAAGGGTACCATCACGAAATTGATATACAATGCTGATGCACTTCTCTGGGCAACTAGATTTTGACATAATTTTCCATAAGCCCTGATGATTAACAATATCAAAGCTCATGGTCAGATCTATAAACATTGTATATAGACCTCTGTTCTGCTCCTCGCATTTCTACTGGAGTTGTTAGGCAATAAACACCATATCGACTATTCCTTGGCCCTTTCTGAAGTCACACTGGTTCTCAGGTAGATGACCATCTTCCAGGTGAAAGATCAACCTATTAAGGAGGACTCTAGCAAGAATCTTGTCAGCAATGACTGAGAGAGAGACCAACCCCACCCGCAATTGTCACAGTTGATTTCCTTTACCTTTATAGAGATGGAAAAACTTTCCCAGGGTAATAAGAGGTTAAATGACTTGCCCTGAGGTCACACAGTCACTTTGTTAGTGGTAGTACTTAAACCTAGCCCTTTATATCCCACTTATTAAAAGTGGAAGATATAGGGTATCTGTTCTTTTATCTGTATTCTCATTTCATTCTTCCTTTCTACAACTAGCTTCCCAACTCTTATAGGAGGATCATTTCTAAGGCAGTATGATACAGTAGAAAGAATGCTTCCTCTGGTGACAGAGCTTAGGTTCAAATCCAACCTCTGACACATATCCATATTACAGAAAAGTCAGGACTTCTTCCTACTTCAGTTTCCTCACCTGCAAATTCAGGGAGGTGACCTAGATGGCCATCAAACTTCTTAGAAGTGTAACTGGAGGGCAGGTAGGTGGTGCATTGAATAGAGGACTGGCCCTGGAGTCAGGAGGACCTGAATTCAAATCCAGCCTAAGACACTTAACTAGCAATGTGACCTTGGGCAAGTGGCTTATCCCCAATTGCCTTGCCTTTCCCCCATCAAAAAAAGTGTAAATGGGATGACTTTAGTCTTTACAGTACTTAATATATTATCTCAGATTTAATACATTTTAATTAATTAAGCATACTGTTTGCCACATAGTAGGTGCTTCATAATTGTTAATTGATTTATTTAATTGAAAGCAATCAAATAGTGTCACTTTCATGATCCTTTCACTCAGAAATATTAGAAGCAAGATAATACATGATTTTTTTCCCCCATGAAAGACGACTGTTTTAACAGTGGTATGCATGTACCATCCAATTGACCATCTCCCAAGTATCACTTCCTGCCTAGAGAAAACTTGAATCACAAGTGCTGGTGGTATGATTGTGGCTACCTATGCCACTTTACTACTTACAACTTCAGATATCTACTAGCTGTGTGACCTGGGCAAGTCACTTAAGTTCTTCCTACCTCATTTTCATCAACTGTAAAATGGGGATAGTACCTAGGGCTGTTGTGAAAATAAAATGAGATAATGTTTGTAAAGTGCTTATCACAACACCTAGCACAGAACAGCCACTTAACCTCTACTTCCCTTCCTTTCTACTTCAGTGAAACTGCTGACCCCTCCCCCACTTAAATTCCATCCAGGGGTTATGGTAGTAAACGATTAACATCTATTACTCTGATAAATAGATAGATAATTGGAGAAGCATGATATTTATCATATATTATATATATATGTGTATATATGTATATATATATATAAAATGTATATGTGTGTGTGTGTCTGTGTGTATACACAGATATATATACACACATGTATATGTGTACATATGCATATATAGAAATACACATTCATGACACACTTTAAAGTTTAATCTCCATTGCTAGTAGTTTTCCATTTTTTTCTTAAGTCTAGACAATTAAAAAAATAATCAAGCCTGATTTGTAGCTTTCACTAGATTCTGAGGTATAAATCTCTCACACTGAAAATTTAACAATTAATCATCAGAAGCCTGTATGAGATAACTCCAGCACACCCCTGATTTTGCCATCCTCTCAAGCTACCTCGAGGAATGAGAGAAAAGGTATTTCCTGTTACTTAAATGAGACTTTAAATTCTTCTAATGTCTTACTGCAGCAAAGGATATCCTTATTTTGTTTCTATTTCCTGGTTTGGAGGATTGTAGGGATGTGTATTGAGTACCACAGTGTGAGATTAGCGTATTTTCACCATCATGCAGTTGGGGTAGCAAAGTTTTAAGAGATAAGCTGTTACCTTTCAGAGATTTACTATTACTTTTTGTAGTCTGGTCACCTTGAGAGACTGTATATTGACTGCTTATCCTTGAAACAACTGTTTCAATGTCCTCTTCCAAGCTTTTACCTTTGTTGTTGTGTTTGTCCTTCATTTTCGAAGAGGACCATGGCATCAAAAAAATGATGACATGACTTGCATTTGACTAATTTGAGTGAGGGATGGCTGTGTAAGGTCGCCAGCCTCACTTTTTCCCCTGGAGCCATCTGGGTCACATTACCAGATATTCATCAGGATGACTGGAGATGACCCAGGATTCAATGGGAGACCCTGGCCTTTAGGCTAAGGCCTTTTCAGGTGCTCACTTAGAGTGAGGTAATTCCCATTCAGTGAATAGGCCTCTACATACTAACAAAGTTGGCAGGACCAACCATTGAAATCTTTGTTTTTTCTCTGATCATATCTTGGACCAGGTCCTGGGAGGAGCTTTCTCTGGGAACAATTTTCCCCTGAGGCATATTAATTGCCATTAATCACCAGCACATGTAGACTTTTATCTCTCAAAGTGCTAGAGTTCTGAAAATCAGTAACTACAACTGCCTGTTTAGCCCAGTGGAACCTGAGGCTCCACCAGAATATTTGACATTCCTGTGTTTCCTTTCTCCACTATTAAGCAGCTGGAGTTCTTTGATGGCTTCAATATCTCTAGATTGTGGAACCCTTAGAATGCAATCAGTGAAATCAAGTCCTTCCTTCTTTCTCTGCTTTAATCTCTTTCCCTGTCCATTCCTTATCTCCTACAACAGAATAATACTGACAGACTTCTGCATATCAGGCCTGTGCCATGACAGCAAACATTCAAAGCATTTGGGATTTTGGGAGAAAGACATATTATTCCAAGGAACAATTATTGTCATCGTGATTTGTGGTTTTTTCATTCTCATCATAGGTCTGGAGCTGTTTAATGATGCATTTCTTTCATTAATTGTATATAGTTTGGGGCTACTTTTGAATTAATAATGAAAGAATTGATGTCATGTGATTTGTTACACTGAAGAACATTGTCTTGAACCATTAAAAGAATTTTTAGTATAGTCTAGAGAATACAAAGGCAGGCAGGCTTTTAATTGTGCATATGGTAGATATTTTAAATTTATGTTAATGGCAGGAGGAGAGGAGTTTTCCAAGTGTCAGTAAGGATAAAAATGAATGGTTATCAGTGAACAGGAAAAAAAAAAGAGGCTGGTCACAAGATATTTTTTAAAAAGATAAATTTGCAATTATAAAAGTACATAGGCTTCAGCCAAGTTCTGTCCTTCCCCCTTCTGTAATGATCCTGGGAAACTGAAATATAAATTTATATATATATATATATATATTTATATTTATATAAATATAAATATATATATAAATATAAGGATGAGGTCATGCAGGTGTTTTTTTGGAGGAGAGGAGGGTCCTTTCCTTCCTTATTTTTGGTTGTACTTTTGTGTAAGCTAATGAATATGAAGAGACATTTCTGGAATCATTTTGATATAGAGAAAGAGTATGACATCTGGAGAAAAAGGACATAGATTATAATTCTGGCTCTCTATCAGCAATTCTGTGAACTTGGGTAGGTCATTCTAACTTCACTGAACCTCAGTTTCCTTATACATAAAATGGAATGATAATGCTAGTAACAACATAATTCACAGGACTAAACTAAAATTGACACAAACTGTAAAACACGGTATCAATATTTTATCACCATTGTTTTTAAATACTAATGTCATGAGAAACAGGGTACTGGACTTGATATTAGAAAACATAGATTAAAATTCTGCTGTGTCATTTCCTAATTAGATGAATTTGAACAAACTGATTAATACCTTCAAGCTTCATTTTCTATCTATTTAAAAGAGACAACAATACTTGTTCTAATTGCATTGCATCATGAGGTTGTTATGAGGATCAAGTGAGATAATGTCTGAAAATATTTTGGACAGAGAGAAAGAGACAGAGACAGCGAATTTTCCTTTCCCTAAACCCTCCACTCTACTAATTTCTGTATTATTGTTGAGGATATCACCCTCTTCTCAGAAAGGCACAATGACATCCTCAAATATTTCTTCATACTTACCCGTAGCAGCCAGCACCCTAGCATACCCAGAATGGCTGCTAGCCCAGGTTCTTGGATCTGCTTTTCTAAAGGAAAGCAATTCAAAATGCATTAACAATCTTATTTTAATCAAACATATATCATTTACCTAGTTCAGGGGAAAAAGCCAGCACCCTGAACTTCAGAGAATACAACAGAAGTTACAAGCAGAAGTTACAAGTAGACAGAGAAACAGATCAACAGACAGGGCTTCCAGCTATCTGACCATTACATCCATACCTAGTTAGTTACCAGAGAGGGAAGCACCAACATCTGGGTTTTCAAAGCCGGGAGGCTCAATGGCTTCCCAGAGTTCCATCTGGCCAAATCACACAATTTTTCCCAAAGTGAGTCCCAAAGCAAAAACTCACATCAGGGTATATATAGCCTTCTCTTGGATCAGAGAATGTCACAACCCTCTTGACCCACTGCCTAATCACAAAGTAACAAGGTGTGAGTGTTCCTGAAGAACAAGCCTCTCATCACAGGCTCCATGTGACAACATTCAGCCTATTAGGGAGCAGAGTATATTTTCAAATCAGGGAACATTCTCAGAGTCACTTAACCCTATCAAGGGGCCAAGGGGCAGGGAAGATCTTCAGATTCCCCTTCCCATAACATTATCCCACATATCTAATTGGTTATATCCTCATAATATTTCTAGTAAACTTCCTCTTTCTCCAGTCACAGCACAGCCACACAGTTATAGACCCTTATCATCACACACCAAAACTATTACTATCATTTTCTAATTGCTCTTCCTGATTCAGTTCTTTCCCCACTCCAATTCATACTACACTCAGATGCTAGTGATCTTGCTAAATGAGAAGTCTGACCATATCTGTCTGTCTCTTTCACACACACACACACACACACACACACACACACACACACACACACACCTCACTCACAAACCCTAGTGGCTATTGCCTTTGGAATTAAATATTAAACATAAAATGTTCTCTTTCATTAAAGTCCTTCACAACTTAGACCACTGGTCAGATACAGTGACCTACTCACATAACACTCCATCATTCTATCTCTGAACTTTGCCTTTTCACTGACTCTTCCCCCATGGTTAGAATGCCCAGCCTCTTCAGTTGCACCTCTTAACTTCTTTTGATTCCTTTAATATTCTGTTCAAATCTCACCTTCTACAGGATGTCTTTCCCTTGGATCATCCAAATCTTGGTCCAAGAGACTTATCAATTTCCATATCACCTGTCTGACAAAAGGGAGGATACACTTTCTCAGACCTGTCTGATCAAACACAATGAGCAAGAATACACCCATTAACCCAAGCATATAATTTCTTTTACCATCTTTGATTAGATCTCAGCCATCCTGGCTGGGTAAACCTTTCAGAAAGATTTTCCATACTGGTTGATTTCTGGATGAGAAACTAGAAAAGAGGAAATATATTGGTCCTTAAGCAACAATTAGTTATTAAATACAATACAGAAATAATCATATCTCACAGTCTTATACATAATATTTTTTGCACATTGTTCTCTTCCATTACAATATGAGTTCTCTAAGGTCAAGGACCCCGTTTTTGTCTTATTTTGTGTCTCTAGAACTTAGCATAGTATCTGGCACTATGTTGACTGTTGACCAACCAACTGATAGACAGAAAAGATTTGTGATTTCATCAGCATGAAAAACTCCCTGTACCAATACAGATCATACCTCCTCTAGGACATAGGAGACAAGTCCTAGGGCAGGGGTGGGAAACCTGTTACCTTGAAGCCACATGTGACCTTCTAGGTTCTTGGGTGTGGCCTTTTGACTGAGTCCAAGTTTTATGGAACAAATCATTTTATTAAAGGGATTTGTTCTGTGAAATTTGGATTCAGTTAAAGGGCTGTACTTGAGGGCCTAGAGGGTCACATGTGGCCTAGAGGTTGCAGGTTCTCCACCTTTGTACTAGGGAAAAACTGAGGCACAGAGAGATTAAGTAACTTGCCCTGAATCCAACCTCTTTCTAACACTCTCTTAATTAACTTAAGAGAAACAGTACATTATTGTAAGTTCAGGGGCCACCTTCTGGTCAAGAAATCCTGAATCTCCTTATCAAGGCTATGTCAAGAAATTCTACTTTCCATGATGTAAAGGAAAACTGCTTATAAGTAACAAGAGTCACATAATGAAACAGTGTTAGTATTTGCAGTGATAGCAATAGTAATTTTAGATCAGTACAGTATTTAATCTTCCATAGTTCACACCTAAACTGTGTTCATTGAAGCCGATCCCTAACAACTAGAGCTAGAGGATTGTGGTGTAGTAGAAAGAAAACAAGCACAGAATCAGAAGTCCTGGGCTAATGTCCTTGCTCCACTACATGATATTCGACAACATACTTAATTTCTCTTGACTTAATTTTCCTCATGTATATAATAAAGAGGTTAAATCGCACACACCCTAAGATTCCTCCAAGAGCTAATGATTCATAGAATGATGATGGAAAAATAAACAAGTTACTGCTGGTTGGAAAATAAACACATGAATTATTAGGAGCTTCTTATTCCTAACTAAATTTAGATAATGTTGCAATTTTCCTCAGTCAAGTAATAATTTGCTCACCTGGGCATATTTTATTGTTGGCATAGATTGATGGCTTAAAGATATAAAAAATAGCCTAGGAACACTGAGGGGTTGACTCACTCAGGGTCACATACCCAGGACTTGACCTCTGGGTTTCTTAACACTAAAATCAAATATTTTAAAAGATAAAACTGTTTCATTATTATTCAGAATGTACCCATTGCTACTTCTAATAACTTCCCTTCTATATTATTTGCTTGAACTTAATACAGACTCTGATCTCGGGTTACCTGCCAATAGTCTTTTTGTTTGTTTTGTCCCATGATTTAATGTATGGTAAAATCCCATCTTGCAATCAGCTCTGGGCTTTCTGATGTAAAGAATATGCAGTGTGGCAAGGTGCATCACCCAGAGTGATTAGTTGGTTTATGAACAAAGGAAAAATATGACTGTCAAAAGCTCCCCCTTCTCAGTTGTGAGTTTTGTTTTGTTTTCTGGTTCTGATTTGAGTTCCACAGAAAGACGTGCTGCTCTTTCAATCCTTGACTGATACAATCATTCTATGTGGAAGAAGTTAAGAAAACAATGATGTATAAGCAGAATTATTTAGAGAAACCATGTATAATAAATACAAATTTGTACATGCTGGAGGGGGAGTCTCTTTAATTGGCTCTTGGAGGCATTCAAGAAAACTTGTCACCTCCAGCTACTTGGTCTTGCTCCATTCACTTTTGAGTCATCAATTATGATGTCCAGTGAAAGGAATAGAGTGTCTGATGTTGCTTTGAAAGTTTGGGGAAGAGAACCATATGAATCAAGGAGTTAGAGAGTAGGCCAAATTTTACAATCAGTCTACTAGTGATGTCTCAAGGAGAAAGGGACATCCTTTGGGAAGATCTTTGTATCTTCTAACTAGTAAAAACTGAACCAAGGACTCATTCACCAAGGACACAACTTTTGGATATGCCTTGGTGAGAATAAAACTAAGATTTGAACCTTCATTCTCATAGAATGGGTTGCTATAGGGAAGAACATGTCCTGGAGGTATTAGGAGAAATAAAGTTATGCCTTCCACATCATGATATTCCCCATCAAGGTTTCATTATATTGCAGGTTTGCATAAGAAATTAAATGGGAAAAACTGCTGGGAAAATTGGAATATATTATGGCAGGAACTGGGCATAGACCATCATCTAACGCTGCACACCAAAGTCAAGTCTAAATGGGTACACAATCTAGGTATAAAGGCTGGTACTGTAAATAATCTGGGGAAGCAAGGAATAGTTTACCTGTCAGATTTATGGAGTAGAGAAGACTTTATGACTGAAGAAGAGTTGGAGAGCATTATAAAATGTAAAATGGATAATCTTGATTACATTAAATTG
>CM053585.1:169557824-169582272 GCA_028646515.1 Pseudochirops corinnae
TTAATCTATTTTTTAGGGTGTTGATTTCTTCAGTCAGATTGCTGACTCTCTTTTCATGATTTTCTTGCAACATTCTTATTTCTCTTCCCAATTTTTCTTCCACTTCTGTCATTTGGTTTTCAAAATCTTTTTTTTAAGCTGATCTCTACCTCTTAGGCAATCTTCATATTTCTTGGGAGCTTTTGGTGTGGGAGTTCTGACTGCATTGTCTTCCTCCCATTCCCTGCTTTGACCCTTCTTTTTCCCAAAGAAGGAATCTAGAGTTTTGTTACTGTTCTTACTTTGCTTCCTAGGCTTATTCATGGCTGGCCAGTCAGTGATTTTTTTTTTAGCTCTGTGGAACTCTGCTTCCAGAGGGGAAAGCTCTGTCCCAAATTGCTGGGGTTTTCCCAGCTGCCAGAGCTTTTAGGAGGCTGCTGGGGCCCTCCCCAGCTCTGGCTCACAGAAAACAGACCCCAGGACCACCACCCAAGACTGTGATCCGGATCCAGGCTTCTCAATGAGAGAGCATTTGGCCTCTGAACAATTGCTTGGCGCCCCTGCAGTCTGCAGGCTGGGAGCTCCAAAGAGTCAGTGTGGAGGTGGGTGCAGGACCTCTGCTTCTGCCACTTCCTTGCCCTGGAGGTGGTTTGGTGGGACCCACTTTTGTCTCCCAATTTTAGCCGAGATCCACTAACCTTTCACTTAGTCCTTGTTTTTATGGCTTGATAATTCTGGAAACTGCCACAGCTGTCACAGATCAGCTATTCTGTTGCTCCAGCTGCAGGTCAGCTTGTTCAGCTGCCCCTAGGGCCAATGTGCCATTTCAGGCCGACTGGTTTCGGCTTCCAGCCCTGAGACGGTGCCTCCTAGCTGAGCTGCCTTTGGTGGAAAGTATATTTGTGTGCATTTTAGAGTTCTAGAATTTGTTTAGAGTCATGTTTTATGGGTATTTTGAAGTTGCTATGTGGGGCTGTGATACTTTGCTGTTCCTATGCCGCCATCTTGGCTCCGTCCTGAATTTTATATTTATTTAGTCTGAAAGTAGTTGGAGTCATCCACAATACTGCAACCACAATCATAGTATCTCAGAATAGTACGCAGTCTCAGAAAACTTCTAGTCCCATTTGCATCTTAAATAATGTCTGACCCATGCCTTTTCATCTTGGTAACAAGAATGCTATAAGAAAATTTTGTCAGTCATATTCCTGAATTTCATGATAACATAATTTATTTTATATGGGTTTGAATATACTATAGGTAAAACAATGGTAAAATAGTAAATAATACTAGCTAGCATTTATTTAAGGCTTTAAGGTTTGTAAAGTGCTTTACATATGTTTTTTCTAATTGTTATTTTTGAAATCATAAGAAAAATCAGCTGTCGCTTTTTCTGAATTAAGAGCAAGCTATCAAATTTTAAAAATTTTTGCTGAAAACCTTATATTCCTCTCTTTTTTTTTTCAGAAGGACACATGATTTCAATCAATCATATCTGACTATGACATTATGCAGTATAATTTTTATCAATTTAAATGTATTTTACATCATGAGTTGTTTCATGGTATACATATCAAAAGTGCTATGATGTGACATGTGGACAAATAAAATTTATCAACTATCAGATGTATCACTTTAGACGAAAGTTTCAAAGTACTGTTCCACCAACAAGTTTGCCGTAATTGTTAAGCATCACATAATTGACTGAATTTTTTTTAATTTTCCCTTCCCCTTATCCTTGTTCTCACCTTCTGGCAGCAGCACTAATGAACTGTCAGATGGAAGGAAGAGAGCAGCCACGTTGTACATATATAGTAGCAGGGATAAGAAGACAAGGAATTGGGCAATTCAAAAAAAAAGAAGAATTTAGGCCCTGTCTCAGTGAAATTTCACTATAGGTAGTTTTCATCCGGTTGATAATTAGCTCAATAACAATAAAAATTCATTATTTCACCAGCACAGAAGGAGAACAGTACTATATAGGTAATTTGGTGGGGTTTCAGCATTGTAAATGTAACTAATTAATTCCAGAGTTCAACTGTAAGTAGATGTGATACAGGTGAAAGGTCCCTGGGCTGAATCAGAAATGCTTATTAGATCTTCTTATAATTAAAGCAAAAGAAAACAAAAAAGAGACTATTCAGCATTCTTGTTGCAAAATACAGATTTCATTAACGGTCTGACAATATCCTTTGACAGAGTACAGTAATTATATGTCAATCCCATATATGATCCCTAAAATTGAAATAAAATGATGTAAACATCTTCCTTCTGCTGACCTTGATAAAATGGCCCTTGGTTATCTTGACTAAAAAGCCTTTTCATGTCTAAAAAATACATAAAAAAGACAACTTGGTAGTACACATTTTTGTTATCTACCTACTATGTGCAAGCCACTATTACAGGAAATGGGGATAGAGAGAGCAAACAAAACATCAAAACAGGATGGTGAGTTGGAAATTAAACTACAACAAATAAATATTAGTTATTAAGATTTCAGATTTGCCTTTGAGTTAAAAAACATGACTCATGATCATTATTTCTGCTAGTATTAAATAAATTGCTATTGTCCCTCAGGCCACTGTATTTAGGAGAAAAAAAATAATCTGATTTGTATAAAAATTAAACTGAGTTAGAGGACAATTTTATGGTCAGCTAGAGCCTGATCCCCATTTGGGTTTAACTTGCTCTGCCCTCATCCAGCCTCCAGTACAGAAACTCCTAAACAACAGGATAATTCCAAATTGGACTGTATAACATAACACTTTAACCCCTCTTTCCCCTTCAAGACACAGTTCAGAGTCCTAAAAGACACCTTTCGTGATTTACCACCCTGATCTGCTCCCTTCCGAGAGTCCTCCTTTGCTTACAAGTATTTACTATTTAATCTGTGTATATGTATATATGCATATTTTATCTCCCCTGAAGAAATCTAAGGTTCTCAAGAGTATTATTTGTTTCTTTCCTTTTATTTCTATGTCTTGAACCTAGTATTATGTGCTTAGTACATAGTAAATGCTAATACATGCTTATGGATTGATCGAATACTTAAACTTAAGCTTCTTAGACAGATGGAGATGGCCTGATCTCTGTTCTGAGAAGAATAAAATCTGTCATAATGAGACAAAACTATTTTAACATTTAGGGAGTGAGATCAAGAAGAGAGCCCTGAGAAATTGATGATCATAGTCTCCTTTAGGACAGAAAAGTTATTAGTAGTTGTTATCAAAAACAGCGACAAATAAAACAGCATCTTCTACACGATACCTTCCCTAAACTCTCTAGTTAAGAAATTACACTTTCATCTTTAATCTTCATGTTGTCCTTTTTATTTATTTTATGTTTCTATGATGCTCTTCATTGTGGTTATTGTGGGGTTGCTGAATAAATGGAATGAGGAAGAATAATTGTTTATGTGAAAGCCCGTCTAATGTAATAAGAAAAATGACAATACTACTTTAATTAATTTGCTTATTCAGTGTCACACCAATCAAATTACCAAAGGCTCTCTTTATAAAACTAGGGGAAAAATAACAATATTCATTTGGAGGGAAAAAAAAATGTCAAGAATTTCAAGAAAAATAATGGAAGAAATGTGAAGGAAGGGGACCTTTCAGTACCAGATTTCAAATCATACTACAAAGTAATCATCATCAAAACATTTTTGTGCTGGTTAAAATAGAGACATCACACAGGGGAGGAAAAATTATGTATAAAATAAGGAGAAGCAGAAGTATTTAATTCCCTAGTACTGGATATAAACAAAGACTTCAGGTCCTGGGATAGGGGCTCATTATTTGACAAAAATTACTGCAGAAATTTTACAACAATGTGCAATAAATTAGCTTAGTTCTAATAACTCATACCGTGTAGAAAGGGAAGCTGCAAATAGGTGCATGACAGTTGGTCAAATCATAAGCAAATTAAAGAAATATGGAAAATTATCTATTATACCTATGTACAGGGAAAAATATTCAGGAGAAAACAAGTAATAGAGAGCATCATAGAAGACAAATTGAAAAATTTTGATTATATAAAATTCAAAAGATTTTGAACAAACTTATTTAATATGATCAAAAGATAATAAACTGGGAAAAATCTTTGCAGGAAGGTACTCAGCTAAATATCTCATTTCTAAGATACATTTTAAAATAGTTTTTATAATATTTTATAACCTTAATATATTAATTTAATATTAGTTATTCAACTAATTCAAATGTTTAAGAGTAAACCATTCAAAAATTGATAAATGATCTGAGAATATAAACCAAGTAGTTTTTAATGGGGAAAAAATCCAGGCAATGTATAGCCACCTTTTTTAAAGTCTTCAAATCAGTACTAACTAGAGAAGAAAAAATCATAATAATTTTGAGATTCTCCACATTTTCAGTGGCAAAAATGACTAAAAAAAGAGAAAATAATAAATATTGTAGGATTTGTTTTAAAACAGACACATTAAAAACATACTTGTAGTGGAACTGTGATTATTTCCAACCATTTAGAAAGCAATTTGGAATTATTAAAAAAAAAAAAAACTAACTAAACACTACATTCATGACCTTTAACCCAGCCATACTTTTACCCAAAAGTGATCAAAAAAATAAGAAATGTCCTATAATGTACAAAAATGTTTATAGTAGTTCTTTTATTTGATGACAAAAACCAGAAACTATGTGAAGAATGGGCAGAAGATTTCTTATATGAATATGATGGAGTACTATTATGCTATAAAATGAGGAAATAAATCATTTCAAAAAGACATGGAAAATGATGTATGAATGGATGTAGAGAGAAGTGAGCAGAGCCAGGAAAACAATTTACACTTCAGAATCAATACTTTAAAAAATAAACAATTTTGAGGACTTTTATAATATAAATGAAGAATTACATGAGCAGAAGTAAGAAAAAAATTATACAATAACAGTGTAAAAGCAAACAACTTTGAAAAGTATAAAGAACTATGATTAATTCAATTTCTGTTCATGATTCTGTTATATTTCAAAAAGACTGATGATAAAATATGCTATAAATTACAGAGCAGATGAATTTAGAGTGCAGAATAAGGTGTACGTATTTTGGTGTATAGCAGCTGAGAAAATATTTTTTGCCACATAACATTTTTTCCCTTCTTTATCTTTTTTAATCAAGGTGGGAGGGAGAAGAGAAAATAGATTTTTGCTCATTAAAAAAAGATGTGGAAAGGGATTATGAATGTGAAGTGTTGTGTGTACTTTCAGATGAGGTCACTGTATTATTTTTACTTTATTGTGATGGAATAGTATCATGCTATAAGAAATGATGAGTAGGAAAAAAAATGAAATGACAAGCTCTCAGAAAAATTTGAAAAGACTTACATGAATTGATGCAAAGTGAAATGAACAGAACCAAGAAAACATTGTACACAGTAACAGCAAAATTGTATGATGATCTTCTATGAATAACTTAGCTATTCTCAGCAATACAATAATCCAAAACAATTCTGAAGGACTTATAATGAAAGGTGCTGTCCATCACCAGAGAATTTGTGGAGTGCAAATGCAGATCAAAGTTATTTTTTTCTTTACTTTCCTTTTTTGGTTCTGTGTGTGTGCCTATGTGTGCATGTGTGTGTGTGTGTGTGTTTTCTTTCACAACATACAGGGAAATGGATATTCCATGACTATAAATATATAACCTATGTAAAATTGCTCACCTTCTCAATGAGTCAGGAAGGGAGAGATTTGGAACTCAAAATTTGAAAAAAAAAAGTTTAAATTATTCTTACATGTAATTGGGGGAAAATAAAATATTAAATTGAAGTAAAAATGACATCTTTCCATTTCCCTCCTCATTTATATTCTCTTTGTGGATTTATAGTTTAATTTTTCTAAGTTTTTTAAATTTACTGGAGTGACTTCCCCCATAGAATGTTAAACCATAAGATCTATCTATCTGTTCTCTGAATACTTTGAAAGCATCTCTCCAAAAGTCTGAGGTGCTTGTTAAATTTATTTTCTTTATCACAAATTCTATAATTCAATGGTCACTTTATTCCAGGGAAATCATTATTTTAACTTTAGCCATCATATTCTCCTTGCTAATAAGAATCAGGTATGGAATAGAAGTTTTCTTCATTAGTTTTTTCATCTTTCAAATGATGTTTTCCTTTTTTTCTTTCACCAGTATAAATCAAGACACTGACACCTTCTGTCTATGGGATTGAGTATGGGATACTCAGGAAAGACTTACCTAACTAAAATTTCTCAGCACACTATATAATATCTCTATACCAGTCTCCAGTCTTATGATCTGTTTCCCAGATAATTCATTGATGTCTTCCTTCTGACTACCTATATACTGTAGTATACTCCAGTGAAGTTATGACTCTTATCTGAACTATTTTCCACTCTGATGTTCTTCATTATTCTCTCTATCACTGCTTCCTGTAATTCCTTACATTTTCTTAATATACAATGCTAACACACACACACACACACACACACACACACACACACACACACCTATTTTGCTAGACAGATTCCAGTGATGGATTCCATCTCACAAAGTCTTATCACCCTCATGAAGTCAAGTTTGTCTCTTGAGTTGTGATCTTTAATGCATTATTGTTATCTATCTTGTATAAAATGGTATGTAAAGAGATGAATCTATACACTTTATTATTATCATACCTCCCCCTCTTTTTATCTTGATTCCTGCAAATTTCTAGGTAGATGTCTATTCTCAAGTTGTTACAGTTCTTCTCTATGTTTCATATTTTGATCCATAAGCATATATATGTGTGTGTGTGTGTGTATGCTTTTGTCTCTTTCTCTTCCATATTTGTGTGTATGTGTACTATATACTACATAGTATATACATGTACTACATACTGTATATATACAGTATATATGCTATGTAATATGCGTATAGTATACATACTCTCTATATGTGCTATATATATAACTAGTATATAAACACTGACTCTGTGTGTGTTTGTGTATGTGTGTGTATGTCTGTGGGTAGTGAAAAGGGTTTTTTTTTCCTTCCAGTTTAAAGCTATTTTGATTAGTTGTTATAACTCCAAGTGAAAATATTTTTACAAGTCCTTATTTAATGTACCTAGTCTTTGGCCCAGAGTATGTCAATATTATATTTGGTTGTGGTTCAGGAATTAATCCAGATGATGTCCAGTAGTACAAAACAGAGTGAGGACTCAAACCATGATCTTCTGACTGTAAAATCAACAAACAACACTATAGCACAACTAACTATCCTTTCAATAAATAATTACTAAATCAAGAAATCTTACTTTACAAATAGTGAAAAAGAGACTGACCAGCTGAGGCTTGAGTCTTTGCTACACACTATAATCTAATAAAATATTGTAAAGCCCTTTGAAAACCCTAAGGAGCTATATAAATGCTAAGTATTCATATTCATATATAGCATTGTGTGGTTCTAATTAGCTCAATTAATAAACAATTTTATGACTAATAAACATAAATTGTGAGAAAGGATAGAATTTTTGGTACTGGTTGAAGTTTTCTATTAGAAGCATTTGCCATTATAATAAGGCAAGTTATCCATTCCACACAGAAGAGCTCATTAGGAATGTCATAGTTCAGGTGAAAGGACATTCAAAGTACGTTACTCAAGTGTATAGAGCAATGGGTCTATAGTCAAGAAGACATGAGTTCTCATCCAGTCTGAGACACTTACTAGTTCCTTAACCTCTATCTGGTTAAAACCCAGTTTCCTTATCTGTAAAATTGGGATAATAATTGAACTAACCTGGGAGGGTTGTTGTGAGGATGAAATGAGATAATCTTATAAAGTGTTTAGCATAATTCTGGTACATAGTGCTTAATAAATCCTTATTCTCTTCTGCTTCCCCAAAGCTTAAGGATGGTTTATCATTTATATAGGTTACTGAAATGACTGTTTCAATAGAATGTGAATTAATATTCCTGAGATGTGTAAGGAGACACTGTAATGGAAAGAGCAGTAATTCTGGTCTCAAAAGCTTTGGGTTCAAAGCTCTGTTACTCATTACCAATGTGAAGGTCATATAAGTTCCCATGGCTTCAGTTTCACCAACTGTAAAATAACAAGAAGGGGATTTGGATTAGTTGACCTGAAATGTTTTCTCAATATATAATTCTATCATCCTAGTAGGTCTTCTCAGAGGATTTTTTTAATTAAAAGAACTTCTTAAAACATTTGTTTGTTTGTTAATTCCTAAGGTTTGCTGCTATATAATTCCCAAAAGTGAAAGTCATTGTAATCATATGCTGTTGAAGGAGGAAGAAATGCTGCAATCAAATTGTCATTTGAATTTTTCCCACTTAACAGACAAGGAAGGGTTGGTGGGATAGTGATGAAGGGTAAAATATGTTGATTTTATTAATATGCAAGCAGTGTCCAACTTTTTTTCTTTTTATTAAAAGTGTCTATCTAATTAGATATTGTCATTATGGTAGACATGTTAAGTTTAGATCATGTCCCTCTACAAGAGTAGGAGTGTGAAATGAATGTGCATTTCCCAGGGAGTGGAATATAATTAGAAAAACCTTAGTGTGTCTTTGACATCAGGATAGGCAGTAAAACCTCAAGTCACTGTTTTATTTTTAGGCAAATTCCATTAAGGTGGAAGCCTGAGAAAATGAGCCAACTTAGTGATAAAAGTAAAATGGGATTGAAGGAAGTGCTGAGTGCTCCACTGATATGAACTGAGTTCTCTTACTTTTGTTTGAGGATTAGTGGCATTGTGGGCAAAAAAGCTTGAAAGAGTTGTATTACATAAACATTGGATTTTGATGTGCTTTTTTCTCCAATTAACTTAGCAGACCACAAAAAAGACCAAACCCTAGAGATATTTAAAGAATTTTGAAGAAAAATATCAAAGCTAGGACAAGTACAAAGATGGAACAACATGCAATTTCTGCCTCTTTTAATGCAGCTCTACAGGTCATCAACTGGACCTTTTGTTTCTTTCTCCCACTCTTCTACCTCATTGTCTTTCCTTTCACTTCTTCATTCAATTCAATTCTTCAATTATTTAAGGACCCATTTGAATAAAAGAGATAGCCTGGAAGTTTAATCATACTTAGAAGTAGTCCTGTTAATAAAAACTTTTTCTTATTATTTGTCCTTTATTCTTGAAGAGGGCAATGATATCATGGAGGTCATGTCATGACATGAAAATAAATTAGATTTAATTGAGGGAGGGCTATGCAAAGTCACCAGCTTCACTTTCTCTTCTGCAGCTATCTGGGCCCATTGGCCAGATGTACTTCAGGACAACTGGAAATCCCTTCCCCCAAAAAACAAAAAGTTTCTCCATATTGAACATGAATACACAAACAACTCATTAAGGAAAAGTGAACAGATTCATAAGTTAATTAATTAATAAACAAGGGAATAAATTAACAACAGGAGATTTTAACATTCTAATAATTTAGATACTCAAAAGAATCTTTCAGATAATGTGGATATTCTCTCTAATCTTTCAAAGTCTGAGATGCTTATACTTTCTTATTCTATGAAATTTATCTTTATTATTCTATAAACCATTCCCAAATAGTTACAGCCTCTTTTCAAGTTATACACCTTTCTGATAACATTTTTATCCACTTATTCCTTCAACATAAATCTGTTACATTACATGCCTACTATATGCCAGGCATCATATATCAAGACAAAAATGAAATAATTTTACCCTTAAGTAGCTTATATTCTACTGATGTACATAGTAGATGTTCTATAAAAACTACTCATTTCCCTTCTCCTCTTTCATAGCTATAGCATATTCTCTTCTCCTTTCAGTCCATTTTAAGATTGTGACCTTCTGTAAAATGTTCTTGAAAGCCCACTAGTTTTATCTTCTCTTTTATTTATCAAAGATCCTTTTAATGTATATAGAGATCATATTTATAAAGATTTTATAGAAATGGGAAAGCAAATACACAAGTCTATAGTTATCAATATTTTCTAGGTTGGCTTTTCTATAGTAATAACATTCATGATTCATTTTTAAAAAGCACTTGGTGTCCTCTGCTCTTTCTGATATCTTGAAAATCTCTCAATGGCTTCAGAACTTCATTACTTCCACTGTATACTCCCTTGATGTAAGTTTTGTCTATTACCATTGTTTTTCATGCCTTTCTTTTCTTTAGAGCCATTTCTACTTCCTTATGCAGCATGCGTTAGAATCTAAAAGTAGCAATGGTAAAGGAAATCTATTTCAAATAGCTTTAAGATTCTTGAGTATGTTCTTCAGGTATTACTTATATTTCTATGGGACTCTACCCTCAGTGTTCATATGCATGAAAAGTGTTCATAGTGTTGTGCCAAAAGAAGTGAGACCCAAAGTGCAAAATTTTTGAAGTGGACTTTAACGTGCGCTGTTTGGGGCAATTACCCAAATCAAAATTACCAAATCAAAACAGGCCTGAACAAGGGCAGGTCACTGGTTTATAAAGGCATCCCCTCACTCTTAATGGTCAGGGATTGCATAAACAGGGATTTGCAGCAAGGATTGGCTAGTACACATTTTAATTTTTGCCCACGGGGAAACCTTGGCAGCCCTACAGTCTACTTTTGTGAAGAAACAGGAGGAAGATGGCTGGTTAGGGCTGAATGGGGGGAGGGGAAGGGTTCAGGGGAGCCAGACTGAAGCCAAGTACAACAATAGGAAGTCTTAAAGTTCATTTTTCCTTTGTAATAACCTTCTAATGCCTTATCTCAAATCTCTTCCCTTTGCAAAACCCATTTTCCACATAGCTGTTATATTGATATTCCCAAAACAGATCTCACTGTGTTAAAAACCCTTACCCAAACCAATGACTCCTGATTTCCTTCAGGATGGTGGTTCTCAAAATCTGTTGCTTTTTTAACCCCTTTCCACAACAACAAGAAGCATCTAGGTATCACGATGGATAGAATTCCAGACATAGAGTCAGAAAGACCAGAGTTCAAATTCAATCTCAGACACCTATTAACTGTGTGACCTTGGAAAGTTATTTAAACCTTGTTTGACTCAGTTTCTTCAATGTTATATGAAGCAGATAGTAGCACCTTCTTCATAGGGCCAATGTGAGATTATATAGTTTAGATAGTAATAAAAATGGAAATAGAATTCATGTTTCCTGACTCCAAGTACAGGAAACAATCCAACTTCCACAATTACCACAATCCAACACTGCCTCTCAATATGATGATAAAAATCCTAAATGAATAAACCTCATATACAGTTTGAGATCATTATCTCTTATCGACCACTTGACACATATGAAAATTCATCAACCAATAGGCATCTGCAATTGTGCTAGGCACTATGCTAAATGAGGGAACTTTATCTCATTCAGCACACAAAGGTCATGTTACTCATGCAAAGATATGGCACATTTGAGTATCACTGAACTTCCCCATGCCACTGATCTTTGATACTGCATGGATCCCATAATCTTGCTCCTCTCTATCCACCATGGCAAGTTCATCTCAGTTTGTATTCTTATGTTGCTTCAATTCCTATTTCTCTTCCAGGCTTATTATGAAACATACTATGGGCTACTGCCAAGATTTTGTCTTCTGAGAAACAGCAAGGATTTCTTCTTGTCACCTTTCATCACTGGACTCCTAGTGAAGTCCTTGGTAAAATATTTTTTGAGGATAGGTCAACCTCTAGCTGTAGCTGAAGGAGCACAATTGTAGTCTATAATTGGAAGTTTTGTCTTGGTTTTCCAAAGGAGTTTTAATGCAGAGAAAGTCATAATGTCAGAAGCAGTACATTAGGGAATGGAGAATCTTTGTTGCTTAAATCTTTTCTCCAGAATATGGCAACATAAATCAATGCCAAGAGCAGTCACTCAGTTTAAAGAGTAGATAGCAGATATATAGAAACAGTGATCCTTTTCATTAATTCCTTTTCATTTTTCAACCCCCTTCAGATGTCTACCTCAGTGGAATAAAATCAAGGTAAAACATAGAGCCAAAGGCATGATTGTGATCAATTTACACAATTTAAGATTTTATGTCTTCATGTGAACAGATTTGGGATTGTCCATAAGTTTATTGGTTCCTAAAGCATTTGTCCCAAATAATTATAGTTAATCCTCTACTTTGTATGAATATATACAAATGAATGCATATATAGATTGTTTGTATAATATAATGCTTACATTATGTTATATAATTTAAATATATATCTATATCTATCCATGTGTATATGTGTACATATATATGCATATATGTATTGTTCGTATAATCAATAAAGTAATAATAAAAAGACAATGTCCAGGGGCAGCTAAGTGGTGCAGAGAATAGAGCACTGGCCCTGGAGTCAGGAGGACCTGCCTGAGTTCAAATCCATACTCAGTCACAACACTTACTAGCTGTATGACCTTGGGCAAGTCACTTAACCCCAGTTTGCCCTGCCCTCCAAAAAGCAAAAAAAAAAAAAAAATGTCCAGCAAACAATCCACATCCATATAACAAGTATTTTTCTCTCTTCATTAAGGCATTATCATGAAGAGGAAACCATTTTTATAGTTCAAGTTATTATACATATTATACTTATATAACCAAAATATCATAGTCCATTGGTATGGGACTTTATCCTGATTGTTTGAGTAGTTACCAAGAGTGGATGAGAGGAAAGCTCCAGTCTCTTTGGTCTCTTTCACTGGTTTGTTTTTGGAAGGAGGGTTTGGGTCTTTTTTTTGCTTTTTAAAGGGGGGAGGGCAGGGCAATTGGGGTTAAGTGACTTGCCCAAGGTCACATGGCTAGAAAGTAGTAAGTGTCTAAGGCTGGATTTGAACTCAGGTCCTCCTGACTCCAGGGCCAATGAATAGAGCATTGGCTCTATTCACTCTGCCACCTAGCGGCCCCCTTTCACTGAAGTTTAAATAAACAAAATTCAGCAGAATGATTCAAGCATAATGTAAGTCAAGAAAACTTAACTTTGTCTTGCAATATAGAAGGAAAGGAAGTACATTTGGTGTTAGGAACTAAGAATTAGGAGACCTAAGTTCGAATACCATTTCTACCACCAGAGTCATTAACTTCAATAGGCCTTAGTTTCCTCCTATATAAAATGAAGGGACTGGATGATAAAAATCTCTCAGAATATATGGGACTATACAGTGAATGTGTAGTCCAACTCATAAAAAAATCATACTATATCTTGCTTAAGCACATTTTTTAGGTCAATTTCAATTTTGAATAGCTTATTTCTATGATTTACCTTACAAAATGGGAAAATCAAGTAATATTTTTGCATTCTATATTTTTCTAGTTGTAAAGCATATTTAATGAAATAAGTATTTCCTCCCTGAAAAACAGAGAATGAATAACAATAAATGGAGTTAAATGACAGGGGTAGAGGGGACATAGCATTTTCTGCATAGGTAAAGAAGATCAAGAATACTGAATTCTGCAGGCAGAAATATGAAAGGAATTATACTTGGAAAAAATTCAAAGCTACATATTAACAACTAGAAAACAATGCCATACTATCTCAACACAGAATTAATTAGAAAAGTCAGACCAAATAGGAGTCAGAAAGAAGTGAGATGATGTAAGGAAAGCAGATTGAGAAGTTTAAACTGGGTCTCAAGAGAGTCATAGGACACATATTGACCAAACAAATGGCATTTCAAGTGTTTATTTTTTTTTTAAGTACTGACTTTGCATCAGTAAGTCCTGGGGTGAAATCCTATCTCTGTCCCATTATAGATATGAAATCTTTGTCAAGTCTTTAACCTTATCAAACATCACAATCCTAGTCTTTAAAATGAAGATAATGATAGCACCTGTCTCAGTGGGTTAGTGTGAGGATCACAATATAAAGATAACATAGAAAAAGTGTTTTGTAAATGTTAGTGTTTTGTTATTCAGTTATTTTTCAGTCAAATCCAAATCTTTGTGACTTCATTTGGTTTTTGTGGTTGTTTGTTTTGGCATACTTAATGGAGTGATTTGCCATTTCCTTTTCCAGCTCCTGTTGCAGATGAGGAGCTGAGGCAAACAGTTAAGTGACCTATCTAGGGTCACACAGGATCAGTAAGTGTGTGAGGCAAGATTTGAACTCAAAAAATGAGTCTTCCTGACTTCAGGCACAGCATTCTATCTGCTATACCACCTAACTGTCCTTGAACCACCTAGCTGTCCTGGTTCCAGTGTTATTTAATGTTAACTCTCATTAGTCCAGTAAGTCTTGAAAAAGTCAAAGTGGAAAGCTGTAGCCATGATAGAAAGCTCTATTGAAGAATTATTGACTCTTACATGAGGTGGGGGACAGAACCATAGCTAGTGTGGGGAGGCCTGAGTTTGGTCCCCAAATGCAGAATTTATAGAAACTTCACTTGCAGTACTTCCACAATGTAGAGGCAAGAGCTTAGCACATCATCATCAAGAAGACTTAGTTAATAGAGAGATTTCTAAGACAGAAGGATGGAATTAGTTCCTGTACCACTCTTCCCTATTATCTCAATATGTAAGAACTTCCCAAGAAGCAGCTTCACACCATTGTCCCTAAGTATCTTTTCTACCTACCCCATCAATGAATTGTAGGTTTTGTTCTTTTAGGCCAGGCAAAGTTAGTACTTTTCCAGATCACAGAAGCTCCTAGCTATTGAGGATCATCATAGCATTATAGATCATGAAGTGGTAGGGGCCTTGGATGACAGGTAGTTCATCTCTCCCATTTTCTAGATGAAGATACACAACAGATCTAGGGAAGTTAAATGGTATGTACAACCTTACATAAGTAATGACCATCAGAGGCAGGATTTGAACTGAGGTCCTCTGACTGTTCAGTTAGTGTTCGTTTCACTGCAATCGCAGGAGGAAGCATTTAATTAATGAATATTGTCACTATGTTAGCCTGAGAAATTTACAATTTGCATTGACTGGACAGTTGCCTATATATAAGGTTGTTTGAGGCAAAAGCCCAGAATGATAAGAAGAGATTTAAGAAGGGAGAAACAAATAAAGATGGAGAACACCAGTGGAGTGAAGGGAAAAGAAAATGATAAAGTGCACTGTGAGCACAGTGAGTGCCCAATAAACATTTGCTGTTGATGATGAAAGAGCTTCAAGATGAGGTCGATGCAATGCCTGGTCCTTTCTATTCTCTCATTTTTCCAGCTGACAGACATAAGGGAGAAATCAAAAAGAAAAGTTATGGGCATTCTACTGGGAGGAAAGAGGCAGACAGACATTCCTTTAAAGAAATAGTACAATCTCCAGTCAGCCACCCAGCAAATATGTAGCTGATCTAAGATGTATTGAGTAAGAGTATGGCTCAGTATGAATCTATGATATGGTGGAAAGAGTATTTGCCTGAAAATCAGATTTTCTTGACACTAAATACTCTGTGACCTTGTGAAAGTCACCTAATCTCAGTTTTCTCATCTATAAAGTAAAGGGATAGAGCGAAATGATCTCTAAGGTCTCATAGCTTCCAAATTCACTGAGTCTTTGATTCTTCCTCTACTTGTGAAAAATAAACTTTAAAACCTTATTTTATTGATAACAATTAGCATTTACATAGTATTTTAAGATTCTTGAAGCCCTTTATAGATATTATATCCTTTTAACCTTTTGAAGACACTGAGGGATAAGTGTTATTATCATTCATAATATAATCATTATCCCCATTTTACTGATGAAGAGCCTGCGTTCAGAGAAGTTAAGTGACCTGCCCTCAGTCACAAAGGTAGTAATATCTCAGGCAGCTTTGGAACTCAGATCATTGGTAATCCTGGCTCCTACTGCACTACTCTACCCAATTGCCTCATGCTAATTCAGCCATATTGTCACTATGGATAAAGGCAACACATAGCCATTAAAAATGTAAAGAAAACGAAAAATGAGAGAGTTAGCATCACATAACTGATTGTTGTTGTTTGTCCTTCCTTCACAAAAAGGACCATGACATCAAGAAGATAGTGTTATGACTTGCAAATGAATTGGATTTAAGTGCCAGGGGGCTATGCAAGGTCACCAGCCTCTCCTTCTCCTCCAGAGCCATCTGGATACAGTGGCAAGATATAGATCTGGATGACTGAAGATGGCCTCATTGCATAATTGATAGTGAGCTAACAACAGAGACAGAAAAAAACATGGGTTTCAATCCTACTTTCGATTTATACTGACCATTACCTGAAGAAGTTAATTTAGTTACATGATTCATTACATATGGTACAATGAATGGTAGATCAACATAGTTTAGACTTGATTTGACTTTCCTGAAATGATGAACAAAAGAAAAGCTTCAACAGATACTAGAAACAAATAACATCCATTCAAACAGTCCTTTTTTTTTTCCCCTCCAGAAGTTGTATTACACACCAAAATAAGAATACATGGTTATCCTGAGAGCAACACTGTGAAGGAGTAGTGTCTAAACCAATGCAAGGCATTGGGAATACAAACACAAAAGGGAAGGAACTTTATAAGCTTGGGAATCAGGAAAGGATATAGGTCTTATAGGAGCCACATATGAGATCTAGTTTGAAGGAAGCTATGAATCATTAAAGATGGAGGAGATGGGTTAAAAGAGTGCATTCAAGACGTGGGGGAGAAGAGGCACCTATCTGTATTTTAAGTAGTGGGAATTGCTAGCTGGCCTATTTACCTAAAATGAAGAAAAAATAAAAGGACATAATATAAAATATGGGAATAAGATTAAGTGCCAATATTAAAATTGTGGAATCTAAGTGAAATAAGAGCTACTAGACTAGAGTTTTTATGCATTTGTTTTTTTCTGCATGGAAGTGACATAATGGAAGGTTATTAGATACTAAAATATTCTGATGGACTAGTCACTCCATAAATGTGTTTATTCTTTCCACTGCTGTACATCATACCATGCAGGTCCATCCTGCATTACTTTCATCCATATCATGGAATAAGTAATTGAGTTGGAATTTCAATCCAGGTTCTCTGGAGCCCATGAGTTTTCTTTCCTCTGCATCATGCTGCCTCCCTATCCTCTACACATCCCTCACAACTAAATGGAATGGGAAGTAGAGGCTAGGTGATCATGGTATTTGGTCTGAACTAGCCCTTCAGAGCATCTCATAGTGTTTTGAGTTCCTAAATCAGATAAAACCAGCAAGAAAGTTACGTATTAAAATATAGAGGGATCTTGAACATTTTTTTAAAAAATGAAATTTGAATGGGCAGTCTTCTAGTCTTAGAAGATGTTCCTTTCATTTTTTTCCATCATTTCTTTTCATCATGCTCATTGTTTTTCACACTGGGGAGAAGATGAGTTTAAAGTAACTTGGATGAAGTATTTTCCAGGAAAATTCTGTCACATTTTGAGCACTTTTGGACTGAAGTGATTGTCTCCTTGTTGCTTGACTATAAAAAAAGCCACCTATGTAGGTTACCCCTTTATGAAAAAAAAGAAAAAGGAGAGGCTGTCCATGTTCTACACTTAGGTTTTGTTTTTGTTCCTTTTTATTAATCCATTGCTGAGACTTCCAAAAGTTTTCTTTCCATTCCTAAAGTAGGGAATAGGGCAAAAGCCAATGGAAGGAAAGTTTAAAAAGCATGTATGGCTAGCTTGAGCATGCAAGAAGAAATTGCATCTATCACTTCCTATTTTTCCAAATGGAATCCCAGGACTTTTTTTTTAAAGGAAGTCTAAGGGGAAAAATGGTATTATCTTGTCAGCCTTTGACTTTTGGCTTGAGAATGATGAAATTCAAATATGATTTTAAATAGAATTAGCAGCTAGCTCTTTAAAGGCATTTAGGTGGCACTGAGTTACAGAGTTAAGAAGGTCTGAGTTCAAATACAGAATCTGACACTAGATGTGTGACACAGTGAAAATTTTTAGCGACTGCCTGCCTCAGTTTCTTCAACTGTAAAATCAGGGTAATAATAGCACCTACCTCCCAGGGTTGTTGTGAGAATCAAATGACATATTTATAAAACACTTAGCATAGTACCTGGCACATAGCAGGTGCTATATAAACGATTATTCTCTCCCTTCCAAAGATTTTAGTTGTTTAATTTTAATTTGCTATTTGGGGGCAATTTCTCTTTATTTGGGAAGGTGGGCAGACCTGTCATCTTCCAGTGAGAAAATCCCCTCCACCAATGTAATTTATAATCAAGAAGACTAATTTGCCTTTTAACCTTACTAGCTGTGCCATACTGGGCAAGTCACTTTAGCTGTTCTATAACACAGCCATATGTCTAGGATTTATCTGAGAGGCCCCGACTACATATCCAAAACAGATATTTGTTATATCTTCCCAAAAACTTTTGTCTCTTCTGACTTCTTTCATAACTGTTAAAGGTTTACAACCTCAGTGTCATTATCAACTCTGCACTCACATTTACTCCACATATCCACCCAGTTGCCAACTCTAGTCATTTCTAACTAAATCACTTCTCACCAATTATCTCCCCTTTTTCTACTCACACAAAATCCTTGCTGGAGGAGGCCTTCCTGATCTCATCGATACAGTACAATATGATATGATACGATATGTTATAATACAATATGGTACGGTACAGTATGGCAAGGCACGACACAACACAATATGGCATAACATCACCTAACATAACATAACATAACATAATCTGTTAGGCTTTAAAAATCTTTCATAACTTGGCCTCTTCCTATTTCTCCAGTTGTTTTTCTGTTTGTTTGTTTTTTACACTTTACTACCCTCTACACACTCTAAGATCCAGTGACACTGATCTTCTTGCCTTTTTTGGGACAGAATATTCATCTCCTGTTAACTGGTGGTGTTCCATGCACAGAATTCTCTTCCTCTTTACCTCTGCTTCTACGCTTCTCAATTTTCCTTCAAGAATCAGTTCAAATCCCATCTTCTTCAAGGGTGCTTTCTCAGTGTATTCCCAACCTTCAATGATTCCCTTCTGAGCTTAACTTTTATTTACATTGTGTAGCTTGGATAGATAGATAGATAGATAGATAGATAGATAGATAGATAGATAGATAGATAGATAAATAGATGGATAGAGAGAGAGAGAGAGAGAGAGAGATAGAGAGACAGAGAGATGGAGAGATGGAGAGATGGAGAGATAGATAGATAATTATGCACATTGCCTCCCACATTACAGTGCAAGTTCCTTGAAGAAGACAACGTATTTTTGTCTTTCCCTGTATCCCAAACTCTCAGTTCAGTGCCTGGCATGCAATAAGAACATAACAAATGTTTATTGTCTGAATGAAATCTTTTCTTACCCCTACTCCTTTCCTTTGTTTCTACAAGGCATATTTTGATTTCTTTCTTATTTACATCTTCTGTCATTTCTTTTTTTATCTATAAGATGCAAAGTGGTCAATAGTGAGTTTAAAATCTTAACTTTTGCTTCATAAATATCATGTTTTGATTCCCTGGGACTGAACAAAATTCTCACAAAGCTATGTACTGTCACTCATTGACTTGCCTAATCAGATAGGTGATAAAATTGTTGGGGCTTTATGCCATTCAATTGTTTATTATACTATTAGCAAAAAGTGACATTTTTGTAGTTTTAGAAAAGACTTTCTCAGTTTTCAAAGTAGCTCATTCATTTAGAAGAAGAGCAGGCATTATGCTAATGGCTATTCTGCTTTCACACTGAGGAATATCTCCTTTCTTTCTTTCTCTTTAAGATGTTAATAAGCACCAGCCATCTCGGAAGACAATTGTGCTAACTCTGTCAGAAACACATAGCCAGACACAATTTAAGAGCAACCAGATGTAAGGATTTTGTTTTGGAAATAGCATTTGTTTGCATGCAGAATATAGCAAGCAATTTTCTTATCATTTGTCCCAATCAAAATGCATAGTTTAAAATGGACAATAAAAACGACTGTTTCTCATTTGAAGAATAAGCAGATATTAACATATTGGCAATAATGATATTTTTACACAGGAAATGCCCTAAAAAGACGTCACTCAGTGGTATTTAGACATGGAAAACCATGAAAAGAATCTCCTAGAGAGATGGGGCAGCAAAATAAAAACAGTCCTGTATCTAGAGTCAGGAAGATGAGTTCAAATTCTACTTCCAAAGCTTGTCAACTGTGTGACAACAGGTAATCTAAGTTCTGAACTTACATCTACTTTTTGGAAAATGGATATAATAACACCTGCAAGTATCTACAGGATTATTTTGAGGCTCCATCAATACAAAATGATTTGTAAATATGAAGAATACTATCTAAATATCAAGCATAAGGATCAGGCAATGAGAGAGAGGCATAAATGGACAGTTTGACTGATACATTGCTCTTCTGAGAACATGAGAAGAACCTCTAATTTAAAAAAAAAATTATCTGTGGAGGATTAGCAGGAGGGAATAGATTAGAATCATATACTATGCAAAGGTATAGATGGGCTATAATCTGTCCTGGTGAATGAGGTCAGAATACCAAAATTCAAATCTCTTCTTTGGCACTAGCCATGTGATCTGGGGCAAATCAAGTGAACCTCTCTGGTCCTCAGTTTCTTCAACTGAGAAAGGATATGGTTAGATTAGGTGATTTCTACTATCCCTCCCAGCTTTAAATCTTTGACCCTTTGACCCTAGGAGTACCCATATCAGTGTGATTCATTAGTTAAACTAGAGCCATTGCAGGGGATGTTTTCTGTTTGAACAACACTGTGGAAAAAGTATATTCTTATGGAGTTTAAATATAACCATTACTAAGAAGTGGATAGACGGTCATTTAGTGCCCTGAAAGAGTTCATTTTTTACCTTAAATGAATCTTCAGTAAGTAAGCCAGCTTAAACCTTCATATCCTCAATTAGTAGTTTCCTTGAATGTCAGCTGCATGAAAACATAATAGAATAAGAGAAAAGGATGATTGGAACGATGCCAATTTGGATATATCTTAGAAGGAGGTATTTGCTTTTAAAGGAGCAATGGAAGAAAGTCACAGCACTGAACACACACCTAATTATCCTAAATATCCAAAGAGGATATGATTCCTTTTCACTTGAGATTCCTCCATCAGGTCAGCTCAGCTATACTATTTACACCTGGGCATAGCAAAATTGATTTAACTGAGTTTTAAATGACTCCATGTAAATAATAAAGTTCAGGCTTTCAGAAAGGAATTCCATATAGAATTCAATTATATTCATGTTTGATGGTACAATTGGTATCAAATTTAATTTTAATCATCAGTTAAAGCTAGAGTTTCTTTTTGTCCTAATTATCCTGGAAGTATTTAACAGAGCCAGGTGATTGCCATCTTCTCCGTTACAATTAAATTGAAAATTGGTTGGTTTCAATTTGATCATACTGGAGAATGAAGCAGAAGGTGACCATTAGAGCCCATATTTAATGGAGCCATGAGTCAATTCTCTTCATGAATTTTTGGAGGACAGCATTACGATTCACTCCAAGTCACTAGTGTGGAGCAATGATATACTATTTGTCCTGGCATCCGGCTTCTGCACTGTCTCTCTTACCCTTCTCCCCACAGATAGTTTTAAGTTATGTTTTCCTACTTAAGTTTCTGTTTACCATTCAAATAGGATGCCAATGAGCTGAGCCCAATGATCATAAGCATAGTGCTAAGTTAATGCAATCTCCATGTAAACTTTGGAGCATGTGCAGACCTTCTGTGCCAGTTCTGCTCCATTAACCATGTGGGGAAAGGGAACCTCTTTTGCTATGAAGTCAGACCTAGTATGCATTCAAAATGCAGTAGTCAGAAGCAGCCTCTTCCTTGGTCTAACTTCTTTCTTAACTGATATGTTAAAGTGACAAGTTGAGGACTAAGCCCTTGGGGTTAGAAGTCTCAGGTCTCTCATTTGGTCTACCACAAAGTGGCCAATGAGCGCAAGGCCCAATTGTTGCTTCAATTGTAATTGTGTTTATTGTTCCTGATTTTAAATGAAGAAGATTAGAGATGGTTACTATCTTGTGAGTTCCACACATGAAGAGAATGAGCCACCATGATGTCCAGGAATAGAATCCTTACCTGCTTCTCTGGACATCCAGTTCAGCACTGAGCTCTTGAGAATTGTCCTCCAAGACCAAGCCCAGAAATGAGAGATAAGGAAAAGGAAAGAAGCATTTCTATAGCACCATGATATGTCAAATTCTGTACCAAGTATTTATAAATGTACAAATATTGACTCATATAATTAATAATAGTAATAATAATATCTAACATTTATATAGTGCACTCTGTGCCAGGTACTATACTGTTTTAAAATAAATATCTCCTTTGATCTTCACAACAACCTCTGGGGGTAGGTACTATTATTATGCCCATTTTACAGATGAGGAAAATGAGTCACACATTTAAACAATATGCCCAGAGTCATACAGGTAGCATGTGTCTGAGGCCAGATTTAAACTCTGGTCTTTCTGACTCTAGGCACAATGCTCTATCCACCGCACTATATAGCTCCCCAGAAGTAGCTGAAATAAAGATGCAAGGCCAGTTCTAAAAAATAGACGTCTTCTACTTCATGACCTATATATATGAATCTATAGTTATGAGTTTCTGCTTTAGCCATTTACCTTTCAGTCAATATTCTAGTCTCAAGTCTTGTATAAGACTTTTAGATTGCCTTGTAATAAAAAAATAAATACAGCAATGGACCTATTTGATCCAGGGTGACACAAAATCTAACTAATCCCTTTCTATAAGCACTTCTCTTGTTGATAGATAATCCTTTCAAAATTTCAATTACACTTGGATCTACAATCATTTTTAATCCAGTTCTTTTCAATGAACATTAAATGTCTTTTATGCACAGGTCACTTTGCTAAGTAGTAGAGACATAAAGAAAAAAATGAAACTGTTACTGCCTTCAAGAAGTTTATATTTGATTAGTAGGGAGTGTGGAGGGGATACAAAATACCTGAGGAAGTTAGTAAATCAAAGTCATTTCAAAAGAAAGGAAAAACACTGGGTGGTGGGGAGAGGAGTAAGGAGGTAGCTGATCTGCTTTTTGTCAGTCATTTTATTACTTTCATTAACATTGATTAGCTGTGAAGTTTAAACCTCTTTATTTCAAATGAAACAACCACTTTATATCTGTCCTGAACCCTTCCAGACAAATGAGCCACTTTGGTACTGGAAAAAATACTTATATGTATTGGTATTTAGCTTCTCTTGCCTAACACAAACAATCAGAAGATATTCACATTTTCTTGGGGAATGATGATTTATCCTCTCTCTGTTGCTGACTAAACCTTGTTTCAGAACCATTACTGGGAACCACTTGGCTCTTGATATTGCCAATCTTCATGTGTTATCTATATTGTTTTTATTATTAACTATTAATTGAAGGTCAATGTTGGGAGTGTGAATAATGTGCTGCACTTTGTAGATGACTCACTGCCCACTGGGGATATGTTTGGAGGGCAGTCTTGAGCAAAATTGTGAAGTAGATGGAATTGACATTGAATGACTTCTCACTTCTCCTTTTTTGCTACCCTTTCTCTGATTCCTATTTCCTATGTAAAGTCTACATAATTACTTAGAACCTCTTGCCTAGGTTGCAAGACACCAAAAAAACTTCCACTCTGGAACTCTGTTTCTACTTATTCTTATGGTAGTTTTAGAGTTGAAAGGAGTTTACTATGAATTCAACTTCATGTAAGGAGTCAGTGGCTAGATTTCAGGAAGGCTGTGAACTTGGATACAAAAAAAAAAAAAACAACCCAACATCTGTGCCATACCAATCAATCTACCCCAAAATTACTTTATAGAACTAGAAAAAAATAGTGACAAAATTCATTTGGAAGAACAAAAAGTCCAGAATATCAAGTCAATTAATGAAAAGAAATGCTAGGGAAGGTGGCCTAGCAGTACCAGATTTTAATCTGTATTATAAAGCAGCAGTCATCAAAACCGTTTGGTACTGGCCAAGGAATAGAGTAGTGGATCAATGGAATAGATTGGGTACAAAAGACTCAGTAATCAATGACTATAGTAACATACTGTTTGATAACCCCAAAAACTTCAGTTTCTGGGATAAGAACTGACTATTTGACAAAAACTGCTGGGAAAATTGGAATATAACATGGCAGAAACTTGCATAGACCATCATCATCTAATGCTGTACACCAAAGTCAAGTCTAAATGGGTGCACGATCTAGGTATAAAGGCTGATACTGTAATTAATGTGGGAAGCAAGGAATAGTTTGCCTATTAGATTTATGGAGTAGGGAAGACTTTATGACCAAAGAAGAGTTAGAGAGCATTATAAAATGCAAAATAGATATTCTTGATTACATCAAATCGAAAAGTTTCTGTACAAACAAAGCCAATGTAACCAAGATTAAGAGGGAAGTGGGATATTGGGAAAGAATATTTACAACTAGTGTCTCTGATAAAGGCCTCCTTTCTAAAATATACAGGGAATTAAGTAAAATTTATAAGAATACAAGTCATTCCCCAATTGATAAATGGTCAAAGGATATGAACAGGCAATTTTCAGAGGCAGAAATTAAAGATATCTTTAAGCATATGGAAAAATGCTC
>CM053585.1:169582772-169603327 GCA_028646515.1 Pseudochirops corinnae
AAAAAAACTGGAAATTTAGGGGATGCCCATCAATTGGGGAATGGCTGAACAAGTTATGGTATATGAATGTAATGGAATACTCTTGTGCTATAAGAAATGGGAAGGAGATGGACTTCATAATTACCTGGAGAGGCTTATAAAAATTGATGCTGAGTGAGAAGAGCAGAACCAGGAAAAATTTGTACACAAACACACACATCATATGTGTGATGACCAACCTTGAAAAATTGGACTCCTCTCAGCAACACACAACTATAAGACAACTCTACAAGTCTCAGAATGGAAGGAGATATCTACATTCAGAGAGAGCTCTAGAAAGACTAGAGTTTAAATGGAGACTGAAACAACCTACATGCTATCGCTCTTTTCCATGTTTGGTTTTGTTTCTTTTTTTCCCATTGTTCACTCCATTGGTTAACACCCTTCTATATAAACAGACTATCATACAATGTGAAAGTATTTGGAGATCCTATACATGATTGCACGCCACCATGGGGGAAAGGGGGAAGGGAGGGGAGAAAATTTGAAACTCAAGAGATTGTGGAACTGAATCTTGTAAACTAAAAGTAAATAAACAAGTCAATGAAAAAGAACATCTAAATGAAATGTGGCGTTACTTTACTTAAAAAAAAAATTCTGCAAAGGAGTCTGCAGCTTTCACTAGACTACTGAAATGTTATAAGAAACACACAAAAAGATTAAGAAGTGATCCTTTAAATTATCTTTCACAGTAAACCACTCTCAACTTAAATATTCCCAGTTATGAGCACTCTCTATCCATTTAGAAAAACGTACTCCTTAATTAAACAACTCTAGTTATTAATACCTTTTTTTTAATATTTAAACTAAATTAGCAATTTTCATTCAATGATCTTCGTCCTGATCTTTGGAACTTCACAAAAGGTGTCTTCTCCTTTCTTTTCCTGAAAGCCCTTCAAATATTTTACGAAGCCTTGAATATAACTAAAGGTTAGAAAATAACAACAACAAAAAAAAAATTTTTAATTTTTGTAGTACCACTATCTCTATTTATCACTATTCACTATTTAAGTAAAGGTTAGATCTGAATTCAATTACTGGGACGCCAAATCCAAGACTCTTTACACAATTATATGTTCCTCTAAATAGTCTCATTTCCTTCATCAGAGACTTTGTGAGATGGTTTATAGATCCTGGTGACACTCTTTTCAACATACTCTATGAGTACATTCTTCCTGATATCCAGAGAGTTGAATTGAATTCACTAATCTGAATGTGGTATCACCATCTCAGAATACAGTAAAACTTTCATTTTCTTTGACCAGAGTCTCTAATAGAAAACCTGAATAGCACATTAGGTTCTTATTTCATCCATATAACCCATACTGAAACTCACAATCATCTTTTTCATAGGAACGACTAACAATATCCTGTGTTTTCTAGCACCCCAACCACCCTTGCCTCCTGACAGCTCAGGAGGATTGAAAAGTCCCAAAATGGAACATGTTCTTCAAAATGAACCAGTGAAGACTAGTGCACACCAACTGCTCTACCATTCATGTCCTAAAGCCACTTTTAAGCAAGCACCTTGCACTTGATTTCTTGGTTCATTCTTGGATTGGTTTTTTTTTGGGTTTTTTTTGCCCTCTTTCTTTTTATCACATATTCAGACTCATCCTGAATCTTACATTTGCCTCTCCTTGTCCAGTTCTCCTTGATAAAAATTTCTGAATCATTGTCTCTAAATTCCCTTTGTTGGACTTGGTTTCTGTCTAAGAATTCCTAACATGACATAGGCAATAGATCCCCATGCTTATATGAGCAACCAGTGCTTCTAAGCATTGACCCAATTGTGGCACCACTCCTACTTTATTTCATCTCATGTACCTGTGTAATCGAGTTTAACCTTCATTCAAGATATTCCTTTATTCCTCTTACTTATTATTTTAGTGAGCATCATTCCATGTCCTTGCCTATTAATATTTCTTTTGTTTGTTTTGTTTTTGTTTTTTGGAGGGCAATTGGGGTTAAGTGACTTGTGCAAGGTCACACAGCTACTTTTTTTATGTGTTAAGTGCCTGAGGCCAAATTTGAACTCAGGTCCTCCTGACTTCAGGGCTGGTGCTTTATTCACTGTGCCACCTAGCCACCCCTATTAGTATTTATAATCTTTATATTGTTTTCTATATTTTATTATTAACTATTTAACCTAGTTTCCTTTACAGGAAAATTGTCATCCAAAGATTTGATAAACCCAGAATCATATCATAAATAAAAAATGTTGAACGGCACAGGATCAAAAACTTAAACCTTTTTTCAGCAAGAATTATGCAACATAAACTAAGGCAAAAATGACTAACACTTGCTTATGATAGTTATTTTTAATATTTGCATTTTAGCAGAGAACAACATTCAAACCTAAAGTAATTTTGAATGCTATATGTGTAGCATAATACAAGTAGAGAAATGTTAAGATAACTGCACAAATAAAAAACAAAGTAGAATGTCAAAATACAAGAAGGGTAGAAAGTACCAAAGTAAAATTGTAATTTGTACTAATTCCCTGATGTTTAGTGGCATACTGGGATGATGCAATTAATTATCTCTGCTATCATATATAGATTGGGTTTAAATATCTCTACTATGATGTGTTATCCTCCACTCTAGCCCTTCATTCATTTACTCCTATCATTAGCAGTCTGTCCTCTCCTTAAGTCAAAAGTTTGACATTAGAATGGCTAAGAGTAAAAGATTAACTCTCCATGGTACAGGTTCTTTGCAATTTCTCTACCCTGGCAATTATAATGATAATGGGATTGGAAGTTCTTCCATGCCCCTTGAACGTGCTGGCATAGCAGGAAGGGGGTTGATCAAGAGAGAAAGCCGGAGCCAAACTAGAGTCTGTGCTGTGGTAACTGAAAGCAGTGGCAGTGGCTGCGGTTGTGACACAAACTTCTTTCTTGTTGAGCCAGCCAGAATCCGTGCTAAGGACTCCTGATGAGGACTACCAGGGATGAGAACTGTGGAGGGGCCGGAGCTGCTGGGAGCAAGCTGTCTGGAGGCTGAGCAGTTGTTATGAGTGAAGAGAGAAGGATCTTTGCCTGAGGTAGCCTATCCTGTTTTGAAAGCTTGAGAATGTGGGTGTTTACTACATTAACGGCATATGCCAACTTCATAGCTACTATGTTGGCTTCCACTTTCTGGTTTTGGTACTTAAATAAATGTTACAGCTATATTTCTCACGTAGAGAGTCTGTTAACATTTTGTGATTAATAACCATATCAGCATACTTATAGTTACTGTCGGCATTGCAAATATTGCATTATTGATACAGCAACTGAGTGATTTTCTAGGAAATTCTGTGACCAACCATCACTGTCCTGAGGGGAAAAGTAGATACTGCATCAGGACTCATAAATAAGCAGAGTGATGTGACTCATGCTATGGAGCAGCAATATTTAGAATGTAGAAAGGAGTATATCAGAAAAGATAACTCAGTAGGGGAAAGTTGTTAAAGAAGCTATAGAAGAACTCACATACCTGCTCAGTGCTCCCAGAGGTAGAAAGCTTTGAGAGGTTCTTATTGATGCAGTAGAGAAAAGTGCTGCATTTAGAGGCCCCAGAAATGAGTAGGAATCCTACCTCTGTCATTTACTACCTTAGGCAAATTCTTTAATCTCCATGGGTTCTTAGATGATACTATTTATCTATAAAATGATGGAACTAGAGTAGATACTCACTTAAAATCTTCTAGCTCTAATTTTTTTTCAATGAAAATTCTTGATACCCCTAGAATAGATCACCACAAAAATATATTATAAACAACTCAAAGCTCTATCCTACCTGGAAAGATGGCTGATGGAAACATTTAGGAACCTCTGAGTCCCTCTAAAGATGGGTAAATTGTGCCACCATTTCTGTAAAAAAAATATATTCTAGAAAGGTAAGATGAGTTGAATGTGTTTTGTTTTTTTAAAGAAATACTTTGGAATGAGATTTTTAAAATGCATTTTACTTAGAAAGTAAACCAACAAAGAATTCAGTTACTGTAATGATACTGGGATTTGAAGATCTCTCATGCCCTTTGAACTTGCTGATGTAGCAGGAAGGGGTGGAGCAAGAGAACACCAGAACCAAGCTAGCCTCCATGCCGTGGTGACTGGAAGCAGCAGCAGCAGAAGCAGCCGTGGCTGCAGTTACAGCACAAACTCCTTCTTCTTTGAGCCAGCCAGGATCTCTGCTGACTCCTGATGAGGACTGCCAGGAACAGGAACTGTGGGGGGCCGGAGGTTCTGGGAGCAAGCTGCCTGGATGCTGAGCAGTTGGCATGAGTGAGAAGAGAAGGATCTTTGCCTGAGGTAGCCTGTCCTGTTTTGAAAGCTTGAGAATGTGGGTGTTTACTACTTTAACTACATTTACCAACTTCATAACTACTGTTTTGGCTTTGACTTTCTGGTTTGGGGACTCAGTTTTCTGGTATTTAAATAAATGCTCTAACTATATTTCTCATATAGAGAGCCTGCTACATTTTGTGATTAATAATCGTATCAGCATATTTATAGTTACTGTAAGCATTGTGAACACTGCATTGCTGATACAGTTACTTCTCTTAGTAAATAAAAAAGGAAATTTACTGGGAAAGCTGAAGAAAAATACACAATGTGCTTGAGAATATGAAATGTGAAGAAAGACAAAACCCTTGAGGAAAATGCTTACGTCTTCTAAAATATTGTGAACATATTTATTTTTTCAGTTATTACTTTGTGTTGAATGATTAAAATCCTTTTTTGCGAGAGAACAAAGTATATGTTCATATGTACTAACTCATTTCCTTCCAAAATGAAAAAAAAAAAAAAAACTAATATATCAAGAGAAAGAATGAAATGTTATCCCATTCTAATACGTATGTAGCAATTAGCTTGAACAAGCAAAGACCTGGTTTTTGGAGGATAGGGGGGCATCAAGGAGTGGAATGGGAAGGAGAAAGGATGAGATGATAAATATCTTCAAGTATTTGAAGGGTTGTTACATGGAAGAGACAATACAACCTCTCTGAGCAATGAAAATTTTTCTACATTTTCCCCACTAACCCTCATGACTGACAATATCAAAGGTCTTGATCAGATCTATGAATGTTGTGTACAGACCTCTGTTCCCTTCCTGACATTTCTCCTGGAGTTGTTGGAAACTAATACCATATCAATTGTCCCTCAAGCCTTTCTGAAGCCTGATTGACTCTTAGGTTAATTTTATAATAGCATACTTTCATGGGTCATACATAATGGATGATGCTGTTGTACTTTCTCGGTAACCAATGGAGTGAAGCAGGTATGTGTGCTAGATCCCATGCTTTTTAGCATGATGCTTTCAAGGATATTGTTGAACTCCTTCTGTGAGGATGAAAACAGCATCAAGGTCAGCCACCACACTGATAGTAAATTATTTGACTTTAAGAGATTATAAGCCAAGACCAAAGCTAAGGGAGAGTAGGTGAATGGCTTTTTCTTCATTGATTATTATTTCATTCAATGCAGTCTCTGAGGCTGCGATACAACAAAGTAAAGATCAGTTCTCTGCTACAGGTGCTAATTTTGGCTAACAGCACCAAGACAACACAGGTGCTCCATCAGTCAGCATGGTACCATCCATCCATGCAACTATTGGTTATAAGCAAATGGGGAAGTTTTGAATACTATGGATAAGTTCACTTACCTTGGCAGCATACTTTCTAGGGATGCACACATGGAAGATGAGATTATTGCACATGTTGCCAGAGCTAGCTCAGTGTTTGGGAGGCTTCAAAAGAAAGTGTGGGAGGGAAGAGGTATTAGGCTGCCTACCAAACTAAAGGTCTACAAATAAATTTTGCACCTCATTGTTGCATACCCGTGAAACCTGGACAGTCTACCAGTGCCCTACCAGAAAACTGAGTTGCTTCCATTTGAATAGTTTCAAGTAGATTCTGAAGATCATCTGGCAACATAAGATACCAGACCAATGTCCTTTCTTGAGCTGAGACATGAAGCACTCAAATTCTGCTATGCAAAGTGCAACACTGATGGGCTGATCACATTGTTCAAATGTCAAACATACATTTGCCTAAAAGACTATTTTATGAAGCACTCGCAAGGCAAGTATTCGTATGGAGAACAGAAAAAGTGATACAAAGTCATTCTCAAGGTCTCTCGGAAGAATTTTGGAAACAATTATGAGACTTGAGAGACAGTAGCACAAGAAAGTGCTGTGCTCTATGAGCCAAGCAGAATTGCAGTACCTCAAGAGAAACATGAGATGAGCCAATTTAGAGACATCTCCACTTCCAACGTTCATACAAACTATTTTTACCTGAGCTGTGGTAAGAGCCCCCCAAACTCATATTGGTCTGATTAGTCACAGCTGAACACACTATACCTTAACCCCAACATTATGATGTCATTTTGATCCTCTTTGAGAACAAAGGACAACAACCAATCAACATAGCAGAGAGATTAGAATTACTTCACTTGCAGTTTTCATCTCAGTATAAAGAAGGGGAGGAAGTTCCTAACATAAAAATGTAGATTAGCCTGGGTAGGAAGATAATAGTTTCTATTCATCAGAGTTTTTCCAAAAGAGACCTGACTGACCACTTCTTGGAAGTGTTGTAGAAAGATTCTTGGTCAGGTATAGACTAGTCTAGGTAAGCCTCAGAGTCTTTTCTGGCTCTAAAATTCTGCTTTCTGTGAATTCACATTGCAACATTGAAACATATACTTGACTTTTATTTTTTAGTAAACAAATACTGAAGACATCTTCTAGACCTCAATGGATTTATGAATATAGATGACAATCCAGATAACATCTCTATATGCTACATGGTTCTTGTCCATGTCTCTCTAAAAATCCTCCCTCGAGGGTCCAACTAATGCACTGAAGATCCTCCTCTCATTATTCTAATTTTGTGCATACATCATTAAAACACTTCTTCATTTCTTATCATTTACTTGAGCTGAAAGTCATAGACATTAATCAAATAATAGTGATCCGGATTCCAGATTTTATGGTGAATGCAATCGTACACCTTTCTCCTCGTGGTTCTCTTGCATGAGAGTATAACTATTCCTCTGCGCCTTTTTTTTCGCAATTAATAAGCACTCAATTTATCTCCCCCATTTCAGTTAAATAAAAATTCAAAACTGAATGAAAGCCCTTCTGAAAAATATGCATTAGCAACAAAAAAATGTTAGAAATGGGCACATGAAAAAAATGCAGGCCTCATTCTGTACATTGAGTATCTATGTGTCTTTCTAACCACTCTGCAAATTCCAACAATACTCATATAGTGCTCCTCTTATAGTAACAGTACCATGCCCCTTCTTTTTGGATTGCTGTTTGCCTTGCATTGCCCTTTCTATCCCCTAGAACAGTAGTTCTCAACCTGTGGATTGCCACCCCTTTGGGGGTCGCACGACCCTTTCACAAGGATTGCCTAAGACCATTGGAAAACATATTTCCAATGGTCTTAGGAACCATGACACTGCTCCTCTATACATCTCCAGGAGGGTCCACCCACATGCATATAAGCCCACATATGAGTATTAAAGGGTCGCAGCCTTAGGAAAGTTGAGAACCACTGCCCTAGAACTGAATGTTCCTCAGGTGTAGTTCTGATTCATTAGTATAAGCACCACTTCCACTGTATGACCAACTTACTGCCTTTTCTCATCCACATGTAGTCTTTGATACAAAAGATATACCACCTAAAATAAAATTGAAAACAAGATTATTTTAAGAAACTCTGAAGATGATATTTTCTCTGAAGCATAAAATGTTATTTTCGAAGCAAATCAATGTACAACTATAAAATTGAGGTAAAGCATTCAACTGTCATTCTGTAGTTGCGCCATTCACCTGACTAACTAATGGGATTCAGTAGGTCCTTCATCATTTGGCATAAGAAAAATAAAGTGTTAGAATCAGAAACTTGGAACAGCATTAATAGCACATTGTGTATAAATTCAAGGTGTTCATCCTTTCAATGATTTTATTTTCCCCTTGGAACACTTAAACACTTTCCATAGGTCTGTGTCAGGCAGATTATTAATTTTTGCTTTCAATTCTCCAACAGTGCTTCCTCTCATCTTAAAAATGCTTGCCTTTGCTTCTATGTAGCCCCCTGGGACAAACCATACAATTTGGTGGGGGGCGTAGGCCTCTTTGATGTTATACTTAGTGAATGTGATTTTCTACATTGATTCATTTGAGATTACACATTCTTCACTTGTTTTCTTCAGATGCTTTTTATTTGTTTTTTGGCATCTTTTCTTCATTTTTCAATTGCGTGGAACCCTGTGGTATTGCATTGCCTCAGGAAATCTTCAGTTCTCTCTTGTTTTCAATTATTCTGATTTAATCTCAAAGTGGGTTTGTAGTTTTGCTGCTCAAGTGATTTCTACTTAGCCTCATTATTAGTATGCAGGGGTGGTGCCAGAAGGGGGAGATTCATCCAGGCTTGTGAGTGAATTTCTAGGCTGATGATGCTGGACTATATTCTACTGTTTTATGTGTGGGATAGCTTTTATATATCTTGCTATGTCCCTTGACTTCCAGAATTTCTTCTTTCTGCTGATGGAGGATTCATAAGGCCTTGATCTGCAGACATTTTCGAATGACAAAAGGATGACAGTGAAAAATGTAATAAAGGGGGAGTGGAGAAGGTGGTTGTGGGTTAGGTAGAAAATGAGAGGTGCTGTAAGCTCAGATTTGCTGCATGCTGAACATAAAAACATAGGCTTGATACTTCTCCTCTTAAAACAACGCCTACAATCCACCATTCACCATCAGACGTTGTCCATCAGCACTTCATTCAGAGACCAGACTATGGAACAATCTGTGCTTTTCTTTCACTCTTCCCCATGAAAAAACTAAAGGTTATTTGGTTGAATGTTCCTAAGGAAGAGGAAAAATTGGCACTAAAAGCCTTTAGAGACTATTAAGAAGTAAAGCTCTACTTCCAGTGCTTCTCCATGGAGATTATAATTTGTACTACTTGAAATGAAGGAAAGTAAAACAAATGTTCATAAAACCTTGATTTTTATCTCCTTTATGTTCCAGTGTCCTCTTATAAGAAAGTCTTTGGGATAGAAAGCTTCCAGAATAATTAAATAATTTGATCAATAATGTAATAATATATCAGCTGCATACTCTTCATACATTTTATTTCCATTTGTGCTACAGATCAGTGATTTTGAATTTTTGAGAGAAATTTCAAAATGGAAAAAGACATAATGGGGGTGGGGCAAAAGTAGTATAATCACAAGCTAAAAAAAAAAAAAAAATAGGGCAGAGCCAAGATGGTGGAGTGAAAGCAGAAACTTATCTGAACTCTTGTGTGAATTTTGTCAGTAACCGCTAAAAAGTGAATCTGATTGGATTTTAGAGTGACAGAATCCATTGCGAGATAAAGCATGGCAGATTCAGTCAAGGACAGTGCATACATAGGACTCACAGGGAAAGTGTGGATCACACAGATTGCAGCAGGGTGGATCTAAGACCAGACCACAGTGGAGCAAGAGTGAGCCCCAGCTTGGCAGACCTCTTACCATGGGACAGAGGATGAGATGGAGCTGGGTAAGAGAAAGCACAGGGCACATCCACAGACAGCAGCTTCTCCTGGGGCTATCAACCCACAACCTGGATGTTCAAAAATCACCAACCTGAAATTCCAGGAGCCAGGTTGGTAGAGTAAACCCTAGCTGCTCTAATCCCTCTCCCTGCCCCTGAAAACCCAGAGATTATTGCCCGGAACCAGCCATAGGCTTGGGAGTCCTAGGGGAAGGGTATGACTGAAGCTGTTCCCAGCATGAAGTGAACGGTGGGAGGCATCCCAACAAGTAACATCTCAGCTGACCAGTGGGAGATCCCAAAGCCCAGGGGGGTGGAGCCAGCAAGCCCTAAAACCAGAAGCCCAGGTAAGCCTTAGCACAATCAAGGAAATCTGCAGACACTAGCATGGCAGGCTGCCAGCTGCTGAGCCTACCCAAGCTCTAGCCCAAGGGCACAGAGCCATAAACCTGAAGTGGTCAGATTACCCCCTCCCTGTCACCTTACTCTGTGAGCCTCGGGGTAACCCAGGGAAACACTGGATGTCCTGGCCTTGGCCTCAGTCTAGACTACAGTACACAAAGTCAACAACCAGAGCCCTAGCTCCTAGCTTGAGAAACATGGATCAGAGCCCTCTGTATCCCAGAAACAGAAATCCACATTAAAAGCCAGTTAATAGGCAATCAAAATAGGCCAGAAGCAACCAAATATGATTGAATCCAATTATCGTGAACAAGAAGAATCACTATCAGGAAAAACCATCAACTCTATATCCACACCTGAGACCACAGAAGAAAATATGAATTCGTCTCAAGCCCAAAAAAAATTCTCGGAATAGCTCAAGAAAGGTTTTTAAAACCAAATTAGAGAGGTGGAAGATAAATTGACTTGTTCTTTTAAAATTACATTGACAAAAATGGGGAAAAAAAATCTCACTTGAAGAAAGCAAATCCTTAAAAAGTAAAATGTGTGAACTGGGATGAGGGGTTCAAAATCTAACTGGAGACAACACTTCCCTATAAATGAAATCTAAATATATGGAAAAGGAGCTTCAAAAACTGAGGAAAAAAAATTCACTAAAAATTAGAATGAGTCAAGTCAAAGCTAATGACTCTATGACACATGAAAAATAAGTCAAACAAAACAAAAAGACTGAAAAATTAGAAGAAAATGTAAAATATCTCACTTGAAAAATGACTGACCTGGAGAACAGATCTTAGAGGGAAATTATTGGTATACTAGAAAGCCACAATGAAAAAAACAACCTGGACAACATGCTCCAAGAAATTATCAAGGAAAACAGTCCTGAGGTCCTAGAAGCAGAGGTTAAAATAGTTATGGAAAGAATTCACTGGACTCCTCCTGAAAGAGATCCCAAATTGAAAACTCAAAGAAAGGGGCAGAGTCAAGATGGCAGCATAGAAGCAGGAAAACTCCATGAGCTCCACCCATAACTACCTCAAATACCTATGAAATATGACTCTAAACAAATTTTAGAGCTCCAGAACCCACAACAGCACAGAGAAATGAAGATCCTGCTGAAGGCAGTCCAGTAGGCAGATGGGAAGGGTTCATTAAAGCCAACTGGGAGCTGAGACAAGTCCCTCATGAACCCATAGCTGTAGCCCCAGGGCAGCCAGGAAAAGCCACAGCTGGAGCTTTCAGGAAAGTGAATCATCAGCAGGCGTGGTGCTTTCCAGAATTATCAACCTATGAGAGGCAAGGACTAAAGGAAAGGTCAGTGGAACTCGGCTAAATTTGGGGGAGAGGAACGGGTCTGGCACCTGCCCCCAGAGCAAGAAGCTCTGCAGCACTGCAGCCACCTACATGTGATTGCTTCAGAGCTCCCAGCCTGCAGATTGAAGGGGGGCCAAGTGACCATTCAGAGGCTAAGTGTTCTTGCCTTGACCTGCCTGGAATGAGATCATGGTCTTGGGTGGTAGTCCTAAGGTCCATGACTAGTGAGCCAAAGCTGGTGGGGGCTGCAGAGATGGCAGCCTCCTAATAGCTCCAGCAGCTGCAAAAACCCCAGTGATTTTGGGACAGAGCTCTCCCCTCTGAAAGCAGAGTTCTACTGAGCCCAAAATTCAAGTAATTGACTAGCCACATGAGCAGGCAAAAGAAGCAAAATAACCACAACAATCCAACTTTAGATTCCTTTCTTGGGTTCAAAAAGAATCAAAGCAAGGAAGTGGAGGAAGACAACACAGTCAGAACTACTGCACCAAAAGCTTCCAAGAAAAATGTAAATTTCTTACAGGCCATAGAGGAGCTTAAGAAGGATTTTGAAAACCAAATAAGAGAAGGGGAGGGAAAATTGGGAAGAGAAATGAGAATGATGCAAGAAAATCATGAAAAAAGAGTCAACAACCTGACTGAAGAAGATAACACCTTAAAAAATAGACTAACTCAAATGGCAAAAGAGTCCCAAAAAGGCAATGAGGAGAAGAATGCCTTAAAAAGCCAAATTTGCCAGATGTAAAAAGAATCTGTAAAGGTCACTGAAAAGAACAATTGCTTCAGAATTAGAGTGGAGCAAATGGAAGCAAATGACCATCTGAGAAATCAACTTACTATTAAACAGATCCAAACAAATGAAAAAAATAGAAGGCAATGTGAAATATCTCATTGAAAAAACTACTGACCTGGAAAATAGAGCCAGGAGAGACAATTGAAATATTATTGGACTACCTGAAAGCCATGATCAAAAAAAGAACCTAGAAATCAGCCTTCAAGAAATTCTCAAGGAAAATTGCCCTGATATTTTAGAACCAGAGGGCAAAAAAGAACTTGAAAGAATTCACTGATCACCTCTTAAAGATCCTCAAAAGGAAATTGCTAGGAATGTTATAGCCAGGTTCCAGAGTTCTGAAATCAAGGAGAAAATATTACAAGCAGCCAAGAAGAAACAGTTTGAGTACTGTAGAAACACAAACAGGATAACATAGGATCAAGCAGCTTCTACATTAAGGGACCAAAGGACCTGGAATATGATATTCCAGAGATCAAGGGAGCTAGGATTAAAACCAAGAATCACCTACCCAGTAAAACTGAGCAAAATGTTTCAGGGGAAAATATGGTCATTCAATGAGGTGGAGGACTTTCAAGCATTCTTGCTGAAAATTCCAGAACTGAATAGAAAATTTGACAGTCAAATATAAAAAGCATCAGAAGGTAAACATGGAAAAGAAATCATAAGGAACTTACCAAAGTTTAACTATTTACATGGCAACATGGAAAAATGAGGATTGTAACTTATGAAACTTTTCTCAGTATAAGGATAGGTGAAGGGAATATGAATGTATATATATATATATATATATATATATATATATATATATATATATATATATATATATATATATGTATACATACACATGTGTCTATATAGGAGGGTATATATGCATATGGATACATATGTGAGTGTGTGCATAGATGGGTACATAGACAGAGGGAACTGGATCAATTGAATAGGAAGGGATGATATTTTTAAAGGTGAAATTGAGAGGTGGGAGAGGAATAGAATGAGAGGAGGCAGGGAGAGAAAGAATGAGGTTAATCATCTCATACGAAGAGGCAAGGGATAATTGTTACAATGGAGGAGAAGAACAGGAAGGCAAAAAGGGAATGGGTCAACCTTATTCTCATTGAATTTGGCTTAGCGAAGGAACTACGTACACTCTAAATTGGTTATCTTGCCCTGCAGGAGAGTAGGAAGGAAAGGGGATGAGAGCTGGGATGATAGAGGAGAGGGCAGGTTGTGGGGGAGGGTTGTTAGAAGCACACACTTCTGTAAAGGGACAGGGATGAAGTAGAGAATAGACCACTTGGAAGGCAGGATTGGAAGGATAAAAATATAGTCAATCTTTCACAATATGTCCATTGTGGAGTTGTTCTGTGTAACTGCACATATATGGCCTGTATTGAATTGCTTATCTTTCCATTACAGGTGGGTGACAAGGGAGGAAGGGAAAGAATTTAGAATTTAAAGTTCTAAAATCAAATGTTAAAATATTTATTTTTATTATTATTGTTTTTGTTGTTGTTGTTGTTATTTACATGCAACTGGAAAATAAGATATACAGGCACTGGTGTAGGGAGATCAATCTTGCCCTGCCAGAAAGTCAGAGGGGTGATGGGGTAGGATATAGGAGAGAGCAGATTGCAAGAGGGGGTATACAGTGAGATCGCTGTTTTGGGGTAGTGGGTAGGGGAAAGATGGGGAGAAAATTTGTAATTCAATTCAAAATCTTGTGGAAATCAATGATTTAAACTAAAAATAAACAAAAGTCAATCTTAAAAAAAAAAAATTCAAAGAAATATAGTAGCCAAATTCCAGAGTTATAAGGTCAAGTGGAAAATACTGCAAGCAGCCAGAAAGAAAAAAATCAAATGTCCTGGAACTCCATTCAGGATCACAGAGGACCTAGCAGCTTCTACATTAAAAGATCGGAGGGACTGGAATATGATATTTCATAAGGGAAAAGAGCTTGGACTGCAACCAACAATCAACTGTACAGCAAAACTAAGCATAATTTTTCAGGCAAGGAGATGGTCATTCAATGAAATAAGGGACTTCCAGACCTTCCTGATGAAAAAGCCAGAGCTCAATGGAATAATCTCCAAATATAAGATCCAAGAAAGACATAAAAAGGTAAACAAGGGAAAGAAAAACGCATGTGCACATACATGCACACTCACAATGCACACACACACACACACACACACACACACACACACATACTCACAATGCACACACACATAACTTGTGATTCAATTTGAGCAAACTGTTTACAGCCTTATATGGGAAGTTGATACCTGTCAATATTGAGATTTATATAATTATCACATTTAAAAGGAATGTATAGATTTACAATGTGGGTATAAATGAACTAATCTGATGATAAAAAAAATCTTATTAAGGAGTACGCAGGGATTGTAAGTGGGAGAAAAGGAAAGGACGAGGAAGACAAGGATAAGTTATGCCACACAAAGAGGCATAAAAGCATACTATAGTAGAGGAAAAGAAGGGAGGGAGATGAACATTGTATGAACTTTTCTCTCATTGGTTTAAATTCAAGGAGGGATTAACATAATAAGTTAAGTTTAGGATTCTAACACGAAAATATGCAAAACCTCATTACAGTACAGGGAAAGGAGGGGAGGGAGAGTAGCATTGCATGAAATTTACTCTCATCAATTTGGGTTCAAGGAGGCAATAACACTCTGTTAAGTATAAAAATCTATTGTGGCCTACAGGCAGTAGGAGGGGTAAGGGGAAAAAGAGGGAGGTGGTGATTAAAAGAGGGAAATAGTAGTGAGGGGGAAGGGAAGGTAAAGGGATGGAGGTGCATAGGGAGAATATACTGAGAGAGGAGATAGTCAGAAGGAAAACTTTTGAGGAGGGGAAAGGAGAAGGGAGAAATAAAAGCATAAATGGGAGGAAATAGGATGGAGGGAAAGACACAGACAGTAATCATAACTGTGCATGTGAAAGGGATGAACTGTCCCATAAAATGGAGGAGATAGCAGAATGGATTAAAAACCATGATCCTACAATATGCTGTCAATAAGAAACACATTTGAAACAAAGGGATATGCACAGAGTAAAAGTAATAGGCTAGAGTAGAATATATCATGCTTCAGCTAAAGTGAAAAAAAAAAAAGCAGGGGTAGCAATCCTTATCTCAGATAAAGGAAAAGCAGAGATCTAATTAAAAGAGATAAGGAAGGAAAGTATATCCTGCTAAAGAGCCCCATTGAGAATGAAGCAATATCATTACTTAACATATATGAACCAAGCAGTATAGCATCCAAATTCCTAAAGGAGAAATTGAGGGAATTACAAGAAGAAATAGATAGCAAAACTACACTGGTGGACCTCAATCTTCCCCTCTCTGAAATTGATAAATCTAACCTCAAAATAAACAAGAAAGAACTTATGGAGGTGAATAGAATTTGAGAGGCGCTAGACATGATAGATCTTTGGAGAAAACTGAATGGAGATAAAAAGGAATATACCTTCCTCTCAGCAGTATATGGCACATATGCAAAAATTGATCATGTACTAGGGCATAAAAACTTCACAATTCAGTGCAGAAAGGCAGGAATGTTAAATGCATCCTTCTTAGATCATGATGCAATAAAAATTATATGTAAAAAGGGCCATGGAGAGATAGACTAAAAACTAATTGGAAACTAAATAATTTAATCCTAAAGAATGAATGGGTCAAACAAGAAATTAGAAAAATAATCAGTAACTTCATTCAAGAAAATGACAATAACGAGACAACATACCAAAACTTATGTGATGCAGCAAAAGCAGTTCTTAGGAAAGTTTTATATCTCTGAATGCATACATGAATAAAATAGAGAAACTGGAGGTCATTGAATTGGGCATACAACTGAAAAAGCTAGAAAAAGAATAAATTGAAAATCCCAGATTAAATACTAAATTAGAAATACTGAAAACCAAAGGAGAGATTATTAAAAATGAAGTTAAGAAAACTATTGAATTAATAAATAAAACTAAGATTTTGTTTTATGAAAAAAACAATAAAATTGATAGAACTTTAATCTATATAATAAAAAAGAAAACCAAATTACAATTATTAAAAATGAAAAGGGTGGATGTACCTCCAATGAAGAGGAAATTAAAACAATAATTAGTAATTATTTTACTCAATTGTATGCCCATAAATTTGACAATCTTAGTGAAATGGATGAATATTTACCGAAATATAAGTTGCCCAGGTTAACTGAAGAGGAATAAATTACTTAAATAACCCCATCTCAGAAAATGAAATTGAATAAGTCATCAATGAACTCCCTATGAAAAAATCTCCAGGGCCAGGTGGATTTACTAGTGAATTCTATCAAACATTTAAAGAGCAATTGATTCCAATACTTTACAAACTATTTGGGAAAATTGTGAAAGGAGTCCTACAAAATTCTTTTTACGACACAAAAATGGAACTGATACCTAAACTGGGAAGAGACAAAATGGAGAAAGAAAATTGTAGACCATTTTCCCTCATGAATATAGATGCAAAAATTTTAAATAAATTATTAGCATAATGACTACAGCAACTTATCACAAGAATAATACACTTAGATGAGGTAGGATTTATTCCAGGAATGCAAGGATGGTTCAATATTAGGAAAAGTATCACTATAATTGACCATATCAACAACAAAACTAGCAGAAACAATATGATTATATTAATAGTTGCAGAAAAGGATTTTGATAAAATACAACACCTATTCCTATTAAAAATGCTAGAAAGTATAGTAATAAATGGAGTCTTCCTTAAAATAATAAGTAGTATCTATCTAAAACCATCAGCAAGTATTATATGTAATGGGGCTAATAAGCTAGTAGCATTTCCAATAAGATCAGGGGTGAAACAAGGATGTCCACTATCACTCTGCTTATTCAGTCTGGTACTAGAAATATTAGCAGTAGCAATTAGAGAAGAAAAAGAAATTGTAGGACTCAAATTAGTCGAAGAAGAGACTAAGCTATCACTCTTTGCAGATGACATGATGATATACTTAGAGAATCCTAGAGAATCAAGTAAAATACTACTTGAGGCAATAAATAAATTTGGCAAAGTTGGAGGATATAAAATAAGCTCACATAAATCCTCAGCATTCCTATATATTTCCAATGAAGTCCAACAGCAAGAGATATTAAGAGAAACCCCATTTAAAGTTACTGTAGACATTATGAAATATTTAGGAATCTACCTGCCAAAACAAACCCATTACCTTTATGACCACAAATACGAAATCCTTTTCACACAAATAAAGTCAGATCTAACTAATTGTAAAAGTATCAATTGCTCATGGCTAGGTCAAGTTAAAATAATAAAAATGAAAATTTTGCCTAAATTAATTTACATGTTTAGTGCCATAACAATCACTCTACCAAAAATTGATTTTATAGAGCTAGAAAAAAACAATAAGAAAATTCATTTGAAAGAACAAAAGGTCTAGAATATTATGGGAATTAATGAAAAGAAATGCAAGGGAAGATGGCCTAGCCCTACCATATTTTAATCTGCATTATAAAGCAGCAGTCATCACAACTACTTGGTACTGCCTGAGGAATAGTGTAGTGGATCAGTGGATTAGATTAGGTACACGAGACACAGCAGTTAATGACTATGGTAATTTATTATTTGATAAACCCAAAGACCCCAGTTTTGGGGATAAGAACTCACTATCTGACAAAAAACTGCTGGGAAAACTGAAAAAGAATTTGGCAGGAACTGGGCATAGACCAATATCTTCCACCCTATACCAAAATCAAGTCAAAATTGGTGCACCATCTAGGTATAAAAGCAGATACTGTAAGCAGTCTGGGAGAGAAAGGAATACTTAACCTGTCAGATTTATGAAGAAGGGAAGATTTTATAACCAAACAAGAGTTAGGGAGCATTATGAAATGCAAAATGGAAATTTTTGATTACATTAAATTGAAAAGTTACTGCACAAATAAAACCAATGTAATCAAGATTAAGAGGGAAGTAGAAAATTGGATAAGAATTTTTACAATCAGTGTCTCTGATAAAGGCCTCATTTCTAAGATACAGAGAAATGAGTCAAATCTATAAGAATACAAGTCATTCCCCAATTGATAAATGGTCAAAAGATATGAACAGGCTGTTTTCAGGGAAGAAATCAAAGACATCTATAAGCATATGAAAAAAATGTTTTAAATCACTATTGATTAAAGAAATGCCAATCAAAACATCTCTGAGGTACCACATCTCAAAAGTCAGGTTAGCTAAGATAACAAAACAGTAAAATAATAAATGCTGGAGAGTATATGGAAAAATTGGAACACTGCTGCATTGTTGATGGAGTTGTGAACTGATTAAATCATTCTGGAGAGCAATCTGGATCTACGCCCAAGGGTCTATAAGTAAGTGCATACCCTTTGACCCTTGTATTGTTGTATCCCAAAGAGATCATAGAAGGGGGAAAAGGACCTGTATGTACTATGTATGTGTGTATATATATATATATATATATATATGTATATGTATATATATAAAATCTCTTTTTGGGGTGGCAAAGAATTGGAAATCAGGGTGTTGCCCATCAATTGTGGAATGGCTAAACGAGTTGTGCCATATGAATGTAATGGAATACTATCATATTATAGGAAATGAGGAGCAGACAGACTTCATAATAACCTGGAGAGACTTATATAAACCGATGTTGAGTGAAAAGAGCAGAACCAGGATAAATTGGTACACAATTACAGACCCAATGTATTTGTGATGACTAACTTTGATAGACTGGGCTTCTCTCAGCAATGTGAAGTTATGAGACAACTCCAAATGACTCATGATGGAAAGAGACATCCATATCCAAAGAAAAAACTAGAGTCTAAATGCAGACTGAAGTAAACTACTTCCTCTCTCTCTTTCTCTGGTTTTGTTTTGTTTCTTCTTTCTCATTGTTTACTCCATTGTTTATAATCCTTTATAACCTGATTAATGTTTAATGTGAAGGTATTGTAGATCCTATATTTGATTGCATGCCACCATGGGCAGAGAGGAGTTGGGAGGAGGGAGAGGGAGAAAATTTGAAACACAAGGGATTGTAGAACTGAATATTGTATATTCAAAGTAAATAAATAAATTTTTAAAACTAAAATATTGGGGATATTTTGTTGGGGAAATATTTTAAATTTGAGAAAGTACAACAAAAAGAACAGAAAGAAGAGAATGATCATTTTAGAAGAGGAAAATTTGGGGCACATACTTCAACACTTTATTATTTCAAAAGATATGGGTTCTTCTTGATGTTAATATTCCCTACATTGGTTTAGATTTTAACAAGTCCATTTCTTCATATTTTCTACATTTTTCCTGTGTTCTTTCACATGTCTTGCATAGAAGGTGTACCAAATTGGTAGAGACATTGTATGAATACCTTTTAGCACTTAGATGTTATTGAGTGCAACTGATCAGTTAAACATGAGATTTTAACATTTTAGTTTTCTTTATGGTTAAAAAGAATAGCTTTTTACTTTTTTTGCTTCTGTATTTGTGTCTTCAACACATTCACAATAATGTGATGTTCCTTAATGCATAAAGCACACTTGATCCTGTTATGGCTATATTTAGAACACATGGAATCAACAAAATCCTATTTATATGATATTTTTTTGTCTTAGCTCCTGAGAATGTTAGACCTCACTGCATGAACACCCAGAAGTCTTTCTGAGCACACAGCACAGGTTGAAGCTACTTTTTCAATTTTCTTAAGATAAAGTAAATGTAAATACATGTATTACCTGACATTTGAAACAGCCTTATTTTGTTAGGAGCTATACTGTAGGGCAACTTAAAGTGATACTTCGGATGCTAAATTATTTTCAATGACTGTCAGGGTCATCTATGAAAGAAGGAAAAAAAATAAAGCAAGCTTGGGTTTAAAGTTAAAATAGTAACTTTCTATCTCATTTCATTTTTCCATCACATATTTTCCAGTGATATCTTTTATGCTACTTTTTGTATTTAAATTGTCATAGAAAACATGCTGCAACCTACATGCATGTTTTGCCATTGTCTGGGACTCCTCTGCAATATAGGTTCCTCGAAGACTGTTGTATTCTAAGTTTCATAGTCAGAAGACATTTTTTATTCAACTGAATTATCTTTTTAAAGTTTGTTTAAAAGGAGTCCTTGAACCACGTGGCAGTTTGGCATCATTAATAGTACAGAATGATTTCCGAATTCAACCCAGCCTGTCCTTTCCTTCTTTACTTCTTGGCTCAGCAGAATGTACATTTACAATGTGTACCAGCAAGCACCCTAGCATACCTAGGGCGGCTACTAGCACAGGTTCTTAGATCTGCTTTTCTAAAGGAAAGCAACTCAAAATAGGTTAACGGTTTCACTTTAATCAATCAAACATATATCATTTAGCTAGTTCAGGGGGAAAAGTCAGCACCCTGAACTTCAGAGAATACAAAC